>CM068979.1:9608581-10098084 GCA_035357415.1 Ophraella communa | reverse complement strand
ACTTACCTGTTATACCACAACGTGAAATATGTAACATTACTGTCATTGCGCTCTAGATCCAAGACGGTCGACCTGTAAAGCTTTAGAGGTGAATCGAGTACATTGATATTGGAGCTTAGAATACGAAGTAGATGGGACTAATAATCAATCATAATAATAAGAGACAGCCTGCGGAGGTTCCAACTTCATTAGCTGCCAAGCAGTCCTCCAAGCGGAAAACAGCTTACGTTCGCAAACAACATTGGTTCTGCAATCGCTAGGTTTTAAATTGAAATGACAAGCCATGTATGGAAATAAACGTATTCGTCAAGACTACTAACATGTTGCCTTCAATGTTTGATATCTACCGTAAGCCGCTGTTCGACGAATCAATTCGAAAAGCTGGAATACAAGAACCTATGCTCCATTTATAAAATCATTCAATTGCAGTGACATTGTGGAGTTTAGCATTAATCAGGTTGATTCCGTTTTTTGCAATGAGCGAAACTTTGTTATGTATTGAAGGTTCACTTAAAAACAAACGGAACCGGTGACGTAAAATTAGCAAATAATTTTGGAGCCTTTCTATTCAGGATTCATTTACGTACAGTCAAAGTGCCAGGGAAATGGAAACAGTTCGGGATCCTGAAATCGTGAGTGCTGTACGTGCTATGACTTGTTATAGTCAAAGAAGATTCCAATCATATGGCTATGGCCATTGGAATTACCCGAAAGATCCTATTATGAATGTTAGCGATAAGTCCTTCAATCTTCTTATACCTCTCAAACATATTTTTAACATTTTCAATCAGATTATCCTATGATTACATGTGGTCGACAAACAATACGACTAGTTCGAGCCCGAAATGATAATGATTGCATATACATTACGGAAAAAGAATGCGGTTACGTCTTCTATTACAACAGCTAAAATTAACATTACAAGTATTGAACTAAAAGTTAAACATATCTTCCCGAATGATGATATCAAGATAAATCTCATGCAATCCATTCAAAAAAATCATCCTATAGTTATTCCATTTAGGAAGTGGGAGTTACACGGAATTACCCTCAATTACTAAAGGTGCAAGACGTGGTTTGGGCTGTTAAAACTAGTACTTCCAGTTGAAAGGCTCTCGTTTTGTTATTGTTTTCTTTCAAACAGATAAAACGAAATTCGACCACAGCCGATCCCACTTTATTTGACAATGCCGACGTACAAAGTGTAAGACTTAATCACTTAATGGTGATTATTTTCCTAATAGAAAAGAATGAAATTGGATTTTGGTAAAACTGACTATAATGAGGCATATTCTTAACTATACCGAATTTCTATCCTAACTACGCAAACTCCACACAGAAACACCCCCTGCTGGATTATTCTTCTTTCCAAGAAACGAGCAATGTTTTGTTATCGATTGTTCAAAACAGGAAGAAAGCATGAAGGCGTCTTTACAGTAGATGTGAAACTTGATATTGAAGCAAATGGCTTATAGGTTTTCCCCGAAAATACCAAAGTCTATTGCATCATAATTCACGACTGCGTGATGGAATACTATCCCCTTACTGGAAATTGTTAAAAGCTTGAACTAGATATTTTTGTACCGTAGTAGTAGTGTTCGAGCATGACGTCAACATGAGAGTAGCTTTTGTAGACATTCAAGGCTTTGTCGTAGACGGACAATTCATTGTCAAAGAACTCACCATAGAAATTGGTTTTAAACGTTCACATTACATATTTTTACCTCCACAACCGTATTCCACATTGAGTAGCGCTGATAAAAAGACTGCATCTTATTTGGAAAAGAATGTGCATGGAATTAGATACTCTTCAGGAGATGTGGAATATTGTAAAGTAAATGAAATATTGGAAAGCAAGCTATTTTTATGCCGCAGACTACATTTACGTTCAAGGACAACAAAAAGCAGAATTTCTTCTCAAGAAATGCCACATCTTTAATGTTTTTCCACACATTATTGACGTTACCAAATTTGATAGTACCTCTTGTGAAACTGGAAACTTTACCCAAGATCCGAACCCCCTGCCACGCCCTATCTGGACCATATATGTGCACCGAACAGGAAACGTACAACATCTAAGTCAGTGGTTTTGTAATGTTTTACCATTAAAAATTATTATTAATAAATGTTTAATGGATTTTTCTTTTTATTAAAAACACCCTATGTTTTCATCGACATTTATATTACATGCTGATGTAAATTTCCGTTTTATAATTTTTAAGATAATTTTTAAAATTAAAAATCTTTTCTTTCTTCTTATCCAACAAGTAAAGATTTTTGATTCATAATTTTTATTCATAAATGTCTTTATTTAATTTACCGAAAAGACTAATCCTCAACTTTGTTAATATTATCATATATTACTGCCCACTCCCCCCCATGCAACCCGGGGACCAAAAAATAGCGACACAGGAAATGGACTAAAAATAGCACCGACATGTACCCGGCGACGCGATCTACATTACCGACCGCGATCTACCGACCGTAGCTGGGAGATGGCGACACGAGTGGCGATCGAGCGCGGCAATCTGGCGCCAAGAACAAAAAAGTGAGGTTAGGGACAGATTTTGTGCTCCGGAACTCTCTCTTTGTTTATCTACTAAGGTAATCGTTATTGCATTACTATAGTATGCGAATTGACGAAATACGTAGTTATCGTACCAGTCAAAGATAAGGAAGCTAAAACAATAGCTAAGGGAATTTTTGATAATTTCATACCAACTTACGGGTTAATGAAAGCAGATTAGAACAGATTTAGGTACTGAGTATAAGAACGAAATATTTGATAATTTAGCAAAACTTCTTTAAATATTAAACACAATTTCTCTGCAGCCTACTATCATCAATCTCTTGGTAGTTGTGAGAAATTGCATAGAACTTTAAATGAGTATGTGAGACATTTTGTCAACGAATGTAGGAGTGATTGGGATGAATGGTGTAAAATGTTTGCTTATTGTTATAATACCACTCCTAACACATATCACGGATACACACCTTTTGAATTAATGTTTGGAAGATCAAATATCGTACCAGAAAACCTTAGAACTGAGATATAACCTTGTTGTTATAATATAGATGATTATTGTCAAAGCTTGAAATTTAAATTACAAGTCGCACATGAGAGAGCTAGAAACTTTCTACTAAAGCATAAAGTAATCAAAAGACAAAATAATAATAGTCAGACGGCTTCGGCACAAACCTTTAACAATAGGCGATCTAGTCTTAGTTGAAAACGAGGAAAGAACGAAATTTGATCTATTATACACTGGTCCATTTCGCATCATCGATGTGGGAAAGGTAAATTGTAAAGGTATTAGTAAAAGATAAACAAATAAATTCATAAGAACCGATTACATGCATTTACAGACAGTCAAAACGGTTAGTGAATAGTGTTAAAGTGCGGACAAAGAGACACTGTAAATGGGCAGTGAGAATAAGAAAAATGTAACAATTTTAAAATAATGACTCCAGTGAGAAAGATAAGACGTTATCTTGTAAAACGATTTTCATTATAGTCAATAATCTTATGTAAAATAGCGTTAAGAATGTTTTTAAATATTTTCAAATTGTTCTCATAATGTTTTCAAAACAACAGCAACAAGTTTATAGTCTAACAGCTGTTTTGTAAACAAAGAGATAAAAACAAACAATGTTAATTTACTAACATTTCTATCAATATTTATGTATATATATAATGTTACAAGTAAACAGTAGCACGCGTTCATATATCAACAATTAGATTTATCGACGAAAATTTTATATTAAAATTTTTTTTGAGAAGCGGAAGGTGTAGGTCCTTTTATTTTTTTAGTAAATCATCTTAATGTAGATTAAGTTTAATTTAAGATTTTTGTAAATGTATTCATAATTATCGCATGTTTAAAAAGTAAGGTTTTAATACCAGTAATTTTGAAATCCCTACCTTAACTAGGAATTTTTTCAAAGGGGAAAGGTGTGATGAGACAACCGGTATAACGCATTTTCTATTATTAAGAAAATTAAGAATGTTTATTATGCACGTTTCTTACCTTGTAGTAACACGACCCTGACCTCGACATTGCAGTATCACGTATAGGGTCACTAGCGGACGTTGCACATTGACTGGTAGGAGGTCAGTGTAACGAAAGTAAGAGTTATTGTTTAATGTTATGAATACATAGATATATAAATATGGTACAATGTAAACAAATCATTCATTATCATTATTATTATTGTTGATTCTATATAGTAAAACTGATGACTCGTGATTAATGTAATTTTTATGTATCATCAAAATAAGTAATTAAAAGTGACTTAAATTAAATGTGTGGTGTTTAACGTAAAAACTGCTCCAGAACAACCCCTCAACACAATAGAAAGCCATTTTGCGGACTCAGGCAGCGTTACTGGGAGTGCCACTTCTGGAGTATTCCATGATCGTCAAGATGCAATAGATGGCTTCGCAAAGCGACACGGAAGTCCGTTTCAATGCCACGGAGCGTTATTGGATGATATGTTGAATGTGGCGGCTATGGGAAATGAAGAACAAGTTTATGGAGGAGAAAACCCCCCCGATCTTAGACAGAATTGTGTTTACTGGAAGGCAAGAATTGAAGGTACCAATACCTGGTGAAGGTAGAGTCCATTGATTTTTTTTCACTCCTGGCCGACACTGACGAGTTGCTTTGACTTGTTGAGTGCGTCAGAAGCGAATATTTACGCATGAGCAAAGTGCTACCTTAAATTTCAACCGTCCTGGGACCAAACTCTAGAATAAGAGTCGATGGAAACCAGGTGGATAGAGAAGAATAGAGAACAATTACACTTCAGGAAATTTGCAAGATAACCCTGGTCTTTTGCCCTTTGAAACTTGGCTCAGCGAAAGTAACTGAACACTATCACACTATTTTTTTATTTTTTATTATTATGATATAAATCCTTTTAGTAACACAGTTTCAAAACCTTAAAAACTAAAAACATTTCAAATTCTTAACTCAGCAACTAAAAATAAAATATATCAAGAAGAAATAACAAATCAAAAGCGTTTTTTAAAATTTAGTCAGAGAAAAGTAGAAGCAAAATTAACTGAATTGTTGCCTTATTCTAACAGAACCAAACGAGGTTTAATCAATGGCCTCGGTTCAATTTTTAAAACTATTAGTGGAAATTTAGATGCCAGCGATGGTGAACGTTACGATAGCCTTATTAAACAACTTCAAGAAAATCAAAATCAACTAACAAATAAAATTAAAATTCAAAATTCAGTAGCTATTTCTCTAATAGATAAATTTAATAAAAGTATTCAACAAATAAATCGTAATGAAATTTTATTAGAACGTAAATTAAAATCAATAGACTTATATGTAAGTAATCAAGCTAATTTTGAAGCTAATGCCTTCGTAAGAGATATTATCTTCCAAATTTTAAATATGTATGAAATGCTTAATTCAATTCTACAAGATATAGAAAATATAGTTTCATTTGCAAAAGTAGGAATCATGCATCCTAGTATAATAAAACCCAGCGAATTATTTAAACTTTTAGAAAAAATATATAAAAATCTCAATGAAAATCAAATGCCAATAAAATTAAAATTAAGTAACATTCCAATCTTTGAAAGTTTAATAAAAGTTTCCTATTATATAATAAATAGTAAGATTCCTATAACACATAGTTTTAATTTAGATTTGTACCATTTATATCCCATACCTGTTCAAAGTGAAAGTCAGTTTAATGTAATAAGTCATGATTCTATAAGAAACATGTTAAATTTTAACGTTTGTTAAAATTTTAAGGAGTGGTTAAAATCAATTCTTATTCTCTAATAAATAATCCTTGTATTTTAACCAGAGTAGTTCAAATATTCCGAAATTTTGTATTCTGTATCGCAGAAATTTTTAAGGCATGTTTTATAACGTCCGTTAAATAACATATTTTAAAGGTTAATTTGTAGCGACCCATAAAAATAACTGTTCAATTTATTTTTTTAAAAATGGCATTAGATGGTGTTATACACCTAATTATTGCAGAACGAAATGAATAAAGACAAATGTAAGAATATTTATAATGTAAACTGATTTAATATCAAATATTAAAACATTTGTAGGTATTTAGGTTAAAAATTGTTTTTTTAGTTATGAAAAATAAAATTCAACAAAGAAATCTACGAGATCTTAGCAACCCCTTTGAAATCCCAGAAATAAAATTTATTAAATATTTTCGACTTAATAAGTATTGTTGTCTTCAGCTAATAGACAGTCTGTCACAACATTTAGAAAGACCACAAAGGGCAACAAAAATACCAACACATTTAAGAATATTAACAGCGTTACATTTTTTGGTCCAGGAAGCTATCAAGCTGGAATTGGCCATGGATATAATTTAGCCATTAGCCAACCAGTAGTGAGCAGGTGTGTCTCTGAAGTATCAGATGCTATAACTGAATATTTAATGAATATTTGGATTAGGTTTCCCTTGACAGAAAGAGAAAAATTACAATGTAAAAATGGGTTTCAAGACCATGATTTTAGATTTAAAAACACTGTGGGAGTAGTGGATGGCACCTATGTCAGAATTGTATCACCCCCTGTGGAACATCCAGAATATCCAGCTCGGCCTTATTATTGTAGGAAAAATTATTATGCAATAAATGTGCAGATCATTGGGGACAGTAAGAAAAAGATAATAAGTATTAATGCAAGGTACCCAGGTTCTGTGCATGATGCGGCTATTTGGATGTCATCAAATATAAAAAGTCATTTAAGAAATTATTATGTTGACACAGCTGCACCTGATCATCTTATTGGTGACAATGGGTATCCCCTCGAGCCTTGGCTTTTAGTACCATACATAGACCCACCATTACATTCTCCAGAATCTAGATTTAATACTGCATTATCAAATATAAGAGTTATTATAGAACATATAAATGGTATGCTCAAAAGTAGATTTAGATGTTTGCATAATCACAGAGCACTTCACTACAACCCAAGAAGAGCTGCAAAAATTATTTACAGTTGTGCTGTATTACATAATATTTGCCAAGAACATGGTGTTCCTTTACCTAACAATGATATTAATTTTCCTCAGCCTGAAGAAATAAATAATGGATTTCATTATATAAATGAAAATATAGAAAATAAAGCAGTAATAAGAAGAAACACTCTACGATCATATTTTGAATAAAAACATTAAAATTTGTAAATGCATGTGTTTTATTATTTATACAAATAAAAATAATCGACGTTGTTACAGAAATTAACAATAAAATAAATACAAATAACAAATATAAAATATAGAACTATAAAAAATAAATAAAGGAACTCAAATACAATTACTCAAAACATTAAAATGATATTGAAAACACTCCACTTTTAATTTTTTTCTTTTTATTTTACATAATGCATATGTAGCTTGAGCTAAGTTATTATTCGATTCTGCCAAAACTTTCAAACATTTTTCATGATCCGGGGCAATCTTATCAATTTTTTTATCTTTGTCAATATTTGGTTTTCTCTTTCTGGTAACAGTTGGAGTAGAAATCTGAAAGAAATTTTAATTATATAATTTTATAATGTAATTCCTATTTACACTTACTGCTGCTTTTGTTGGAGTAGTAGCTTCAGTCTCGGTTATTATAATCTCTTCAATAGGGGGTTGTGTTTCTACATAGAATTCAATTGTTTCCTAAAACAAACACATACATTTATAACAGGATTTAAATTACAACAACTAATCTTACTTGATATGGTTCATCATTCTCAGTCATGTTTTCAATTGCCTAAAATTTAGAGATAGTCTGTAATAAATTTATTAAAAAAAATAATAAAATTATAACCTTTTTAACAGTGTTTGTACTATCACTTATTCCAGCTTCTGGTACACCAGGTAATCCAGTAATAACAATTTTTGAAAGTAAACTTAGCATTCTCTCTTCTATAGGTGTCAAGTCTATTTCTTTTTTAGGACCACCTCCAGTGCCTGTTGCCTCGAAATGCAGAAGACGAGACTTTTTTCGACAATTCGCCTTAAAATCGTTAAAAGCCTAAAATATAATTTAAAATAAAACAAAATACATATAGATACCTACGTCTTTCCACTGGCTTACATTCTTTTTAGCCCCCTCTAAGTTATTCAACTCTTGTGCCAAAGTTTTCCAACGGTCATTAAATAACGCAATTTCTCTGGGCTGCAACTTTGACAAAAGCAGAATTTTGTTGTTCTCTAAAAACGCACTAGATGCTCCTTTTGCACCTTAGACATTCGGGTTGATCGTAGTTTCTTTTCTGACATAACTTAACTTATAAATACTTAATTGTTAACACCTAAGCTTTGAACATGTATTCAAATTATAAGACCTTCGTATCTTAGGTTATGTCTCTCATAAAATTCTGTTTTATTAGAACCATGAAACAAAAAGTAAATTTGTTGTATCATGCATTAGAACTACTATTTTAACGGATTCGTTAAAATATTTAATTTAACGGAACCGTTATTTGGCAATTTACGGAATACAAAAATCCGTTAAATAATAAGAATTTTAACGGTCTTTAAATTTAACGGATGTGCTTACAGAATTGCCCCTATAATCCCTCAAAATAAATTTTTAATAAAAAAATAAATTGTACTACAAACTTTTGGACGAAACATGCACAAAACTAACTAAGCAAGAATATATATGCGACGAAGTCAGCTTACAACAAACTTATCCCAGTAGCCCATGTGAAATTCAAATCCTAGATTTCAAGACCAGTTCCAATTGTCGTCAAGTTCCAATTAGCAATTCCCAACCAATATTCAAGAGACTGGAAAAATTCCAATCAATGGATTATGGTCCTTCCCAAGAAAATAAACATTAGGTTAAAATGTTTCCAGCAAGAAGAAATCGTTACATACAGTGGTGTAATACGCGAAAGAATGATTCTTATTTTGTTATTACCAGATGTAATAACCTAAAAGATTTTAAACTTAATTTTTAATAACTTTAGCCTAGCCGAGCGGATGTTAGGCTAAAGTCAGGGTTTGTGGATTCGGCCTCCGCAGTATTTGGTGATGGGAGGTCTTACTTCGGCGGTTGGGAAGGACGGGATTTGTTGCTGGGCTCTGAAAAAGGTCTGGAGTCTAGAGAAATGATACACAAATGTCCTCGGGGGAATCTAGCAAATTTATTAATTCTAAGTTAAATGATACAAGTATAAATTTAGATTACACTCTTGCGGAATGCTATATGCATCTCCCAAAGAAAAAGAAAAAAACAAAAAAAACTTTTTTTTAATTTAACATTAACAAGATTTAAAACTAAACAACAAAAAAATAATTAAAGTATGGTCTGATGGACCCTTGCGTGATTTGAATTTGGTTACAGTTTAATTCTTAATCGTTACGTTACGTATAACTTTCCCGGAGGACTCAGTTCTCTGTCGGAGAATATTTATCTACGTCCCGACAGTGGAAACCCGGTAAACTCTAGATATCCGGGTGAGGATAAAAGTTACAATATTCGTCTGAATAATTAAAACGATAGAACTTCGTTTAACAAACACATCCAAACTCCCATAAAATTTCTTAATTATTAAGGGTTAGTATAATTGAAATTGACTCACCAATTTTCCTGCAGCGAGTCTGGGTACACACACTCACTTATTTTTATCAGTCGGCCCGGTAAAAGAATTTAAATGGTGATTTATCTCTTAGATAATATTCACTGCTTGTATTATTGCAAAAGAAAAAATTATAACACGTTTTCGCGGCCCGGTAATCGATTATTTAAATTTATTACTTTAAATTAAATTATTGAAAATTTGCACTTAGCTCACTTTCCAAATTAACACCTTTAAACACCTAACGCGTTTGATTCGATTGGCATCAAGCCCATGGAACGCTCCAAATCGAATTTCCTCCATGTTCTCAACACGGAGGATTCGATAGGCATCTAGCCTCTGGAGACGTCCAAATCGAATTCCTTGATTGTTCGTTTTTTGGTCTCCAGCAAAAGCATGAGACTACCCTTTCTCCCTCATTCTGCTCACTTGTCTCGTTACTATTGGCTAGCAGCCCTGATACCGGTATTACTTGGGTACGCTTCGGGAGCTGAGACAGCAAAATTTGGCTTACACATCGCGGCTAGCTCCTACGTGACTTTTTTTGTTTTTTTCAGAACTGCAATTTTTAAATTATTTAAATTATTTGGTTTCGTATTATACTTTGTTTTACAAACACATTCTTGAGAAATAACTTTTCGCTGACAAGCTGCTATTACGCAAAGGTTACTTAGTTTCTTTTGACTTAATGATACCGGGGAGCTCCGATATGTTATTTAAATTATTGTTTGGATTATTGTATCTTTATCATCATATCAACCCTGGGCGGGGACGGGGGTACCTTTGGATTATTACATTACTTCCCCCTTTGAAAAAGAAACGGCTTTACAGAGCCGTTTCCTTTTCGGAAGTTCCCCCTCCCTCCATTCCTTAAATACTAGTTACCCTATCTACCTTACATTACAATCTATTACATTATTCTACCATACAGTAGGTACCGTTACATCTTATCGCGTTCCGTTATACTGTTCTCTGTATTGTCACATGGGTTTTCGCGTCGCGCACTTACACTAGCTTCTGCGTAGTTTATTCTTTATCCAACCGTACTCTCCATTGTTGCCCTATCTTCTCTGACTTACTGATTTCGTTGCCTGCTAGCGGCATTGCGCCACGCTAGCAAGTTCCCTCGATGCCAGCTTCGGTGTGACAGCTAGTTGTTGCTCATCGTGTCCTCTCTGGCATTGCGTTTTCCTTGGGATTTTATGGGGTTAGGCTTACTGATTGCCTATAGAATAATGTTGTACAAGGCTATGCCTGCTGGCATTGCGATGCACAGAAATAATTCATTTTTAATGGACAGAGATGAAAGAGTTGATATATGCCGTTGACATATGCCGTTGATCTGCGAATAGGTGAAAGGATTTCCTTTCGAAACTTTGTTTAACAATAGTATGTAATGTTGGGGCATTAGAACAAGGTAAGACGATCAACTCTCTCCGGGTTATTATAGAATGTTTGATTGTTTGGGTCATGTACTGGACAACCTCTGGTTTGTTTACTTAACCTTGTGAGTCAGTCCAGTGTCTTCTCTGGTTTGGATCTGCTTCTTCTTTTGGTCCATATGGGAGTATTCTTTGCGCTTCTTTAATTTCCTGTTGTGTGTACAGTCCTTTCGCTCCTATTGGTTGGAGTGGTGTTAGCTTAAGTTCTTCTTTCGGCTCTACTGCCATTTCTACTGATATAATAATGATAGTGCTGTTATTTTCGTTTTTGGGTCTGCGCAGTCGGACGCGATGAATCCCATTGTACCTCCAGTCTTGGTTAGGGCTAGAGTAAGGGTAATACCTATATCCATTGTTAGTTGTGGCAGCTCCATTCTTGATTCTTGTTCCTCTTACGCTTCGCGCACATTGAGAGTACATAATATAGTCCAAGTGTAAGCCGCGCACTCGTGTAATTGTAGTCCGATCTCATTTTTAACTAAATTAAAAACTGGATGTTTATCACAACAATAAACAATAACTGTATCTTATGCGAAATAATAATAACAAAAACAAAATAAAGTTCAGTACAGTAATTGTTTAACAAACAAACAGTAATCCTTAAGTTTGTGCATATGACAAAAAAAATCAAAAATCTTGTTACAACACTAAGCACTACGTATAATATATAAATTCATATTAATGGCACACAATAATAAAAAAAAAATATTCAGCAAGGTAATTGCAAAGTTCTTGCGCGTTACAAATTTTTTTGTTTAAACAATGAAATTAAAAGTCTTTGTTATAACAATAACCGCAATAGCATATGAAATGCTAATAATATCTTAAAGCAACCAATAATTACAAAAAAAAATATATTCAGCATATTAACTAGGAAATACTCTATTAATAATTATAATAGCTCTTGCACAATTTATATTTACAAAATGATTCGGAAAATTGAAGTATTACAAGTGAGTCCATTCTTTTATTCCAATCTTCCTACTATCTGAAAATTCACTGACTCGATGCGGAAAGGCGCAAAAAAAAAATTCTTGCTGGGGAAATTTTTTTTTTTTTTGTAAATAGTGAACCCATAAATAATAAAAAAAACTTTTTTTTTTAATTGATACCCCCCTTTTGAAAAAAAAAATTAAAACCAAAAAAAATATTATATCCTTATTCTAACTAAACTACCCCTATGTATTCATATGGTATGTTCACGAAAAATTTCAAAGTATACTATACGTGATATTTGAAGTATTTCGCTTCTCCTAACCTAATTGTTTCCCTTAATATTACATGTACTTTTTAACAGTTTGTGTTTCTCCCCTGCGTTGTCATTGGTATGCGTCATTTTTTGTTATTATTTATTTGACTGTTAATTGGAGTTTGACAGCGAATATTCATACTAACTCCTTCCCCTTTTTTTTTAAAAAAAAACAAAAACACTCGTGCAGACCTGTGTAAAAGGGTTGTGAAACACAAACGAAATTGAAAGTACTAGCGTAAAAGCATATCCTATAAATATTTTATGGCTTCCTATAGCCTTTTCCTAAATTAACTATATCCCAAAAAAAATCTAATATCTGGCTGATTACTTGACCATAGACTAATTGACTGATTATTAAAAATAAAAAATAATTGCAGTTATTTAAATTAAAATGAACCTTTAGAGACTCGTCTCAATAATACAACAAAGAAAACTTTTTCACTTTAAAGTCTTATGTACTTAATTAAGTAATTCAAAATAGTAAAAATAAAATTTGTAGCTTCATCTAATCTAGATACACCCCTTATATTTGTATACCCATAATTTATCAATTAAGAACTTTTTAATTAGTTGTGGCTTTTACTAGCCTTATCCCATTTAATAATTAAACTTTCCACTTACCTTTGCTTTCTTAATTTATCCTGGTTAGAGCATAACCCTTAGTTACTTTACCTTATTCCCTTTTTTCTTTTTGAAATATTTTTCTCCTCCCATGACTAGGAGTGCTGTTTTGGGGATGAATCTTATAAGAAACTTTGCGATAGCCTTATGTTACACTTACTGTCTAGCAGCGGGTCCGAAATCAAATTATATTTTTACAAAATTACCCAAAATTGCATGTCAAAGCTTCTTACGCTACCTTTTGTTTGGGCGTTTAACATCATGTAGCAGGGTGCCAACTCACTGTGGTCCAGGGATGTTGCCTGTTGGTGTCCACAGTAACCATAGGTCATCGCGCAGGTCCATTGAGTCAACCCCCCATGCTTCATAGTATAGTCGCCCTTACAGCTGGAGCGAAGTATGTTGACGTTTATTAGGTATTGTTTATTTTTGATTCCAGCCCTCCTTTTTTGTTATGCCGGTCGCGTTTTTTTTTAAGTCTTTTTTTTTCCTGTCATCTGCTGGGTGATCTTCCTCTATGCCAGGCTGATTCTTTTTTCATTACTACCTTATTATCTGTTTACTACTTTCTGTTATTACACTAAAGACTATTATGTATAATTCTGTATACGATATTAGTGATCACTTTTTAATTGACTGAACTGAAACCTATTACTGATACTTATATTGATTGTGGTTATACTGCAATATGTATTCTTTGGACCTATCTAATATTGATATTTATTTGTGTTTACATGAAAAGTTAACGTGAATCGTAATTTATTAGTACCGTCGTGGTTCTGCTTACTAAAAATAGAACTTTTTTGTGCACTCTTTAATAGTTGTTAATATTGTTTGTCTATTAGTTTTAGAAAGAAAAATCACGACATTTGGATAGTATCTATCAATTGCTAAGATAGGGGTTACCATTGGCCGATGGTTCCCTCATCCTGTGAGCTATTGATTGGTACCCTCAGTTTACTTTACTACATTACTTTTTTTTTTTTTTAACTTGTTTCTATTTAATTTGATTATAGATTTTCTTGTGCGTCATGGTATATTTCTGGTCCTTCTTTTATTATTTCAGTATGTTCTTCAATATATGTTTCCTGACTGATAGCTGCCCAGGGGTTATCCCTGCTACTCTTAATTATTTTCCTTTTGGGCTTTCCTTTTTGCGGCTTTGCTCCCGCGCTCCATAACGGAAGAATTGCAACCTTTTCTGGGGTTACTTCATTTTCCTCTTCTTCTTCTTCAGCTTCTTCTTTGCCTTCATTTTTCTCTTCTTCTTCGGTTTCTTCTTTGCCTCCTTTGAGGTCTGTTACTTCCATTTCCTCTTCTGTGAGGATTTCATATCATCTTCATAATATTTTTTCAGCCTATTGATGTGCACTACTTGTGCATTTTTACCTCTTTCCGTACTTATTTTGTAGGTTACCGTTCCTACTTCTTTACTACAAATGGCCCAATCCATTTTTTCTGACTTCTTCGATACTCCTATCGTTGCGCTAAATCTCTCAACTATACCTTTTCCCCTATATCAAATTCTTTAACCTCCGTGGGGTTGGTATATCTTTTTGAGCTCACCATTTCACACTGTATTTTTTCGAGCTCGTCGCTATTTTTTTTAATAGCATTGTATATTATACTCGTGCATAATTTAGCTTTGGATTCATAGATCCGTCTTGCCTGGCACATTTCTATATATATCATATCTTTTTCCCTATTTGCGACCTATTTTGCCCTATTTTGAAGTATTTACTTCTTTATTTATCTCGCAATTCTCTTTTTTTTCACTTGGTGTCCCGCACGTGACACGATCCTTTCTCATGTAGGCCCCTATTCGCCCAAATAATCGCGTATACCCGGTATACACATTTCTAAACCTTTTTATTTCTTTTATTCGCCTCCTTTGGGCAAATATATATTACTTTCGTATACCCCGTATACAAATATCTAAAACTCTCTTAATTTACTTGCATATACTCCATATACAAATATCTTTACTCGCGTATACCATATACCATATTATTTCCTTTATTTGCCTCCTTTGGGCAATTATATATTTCCAATTTACCCTTTTTTCGGGCTCTCCCTTTATGGAGTACTTAATTCTTTTTAACCTCATACATTTATACCACTTTTATTCGCCCCAAATAATCGCGAATACACTTTTCTGACATTTTTCCCTTTGCTCACTCAGATTATGTCCTAGCTTCTAGTTCTAGGTAAGATGAGCATCCTCTTTTAGTAACTACTTACAGGAGCTGTACTCTTTAGTATAAACTGTCCTGCACTTTTTTGTTACTATATTTGAGCAACGAGCTATTAGCATCGGGCTCCTAATGACATTTATATGTACATCCTGTATGCACACTTTTCTGCATACCACGTATTCCATTTTGGCCTTGGCATTATATCTTTTTTACCTAAATTTATATTTATATTTGATATATTCCGGCGCATAGTATAAGTACTTAAGATTTATTTTTAAATTATATTCTACGTTTGCAAATGCACCAGAAGACAGCTCTGACTTCTTAATAACTTACTTTCTTGTGTTAACATTTTATACGTCATCACTTTAACTATAAATATTTTAGCGTACTTTTAAAATTTAATTAATCAGCATTTCTACAGAATGAGATACCTCGGTGAATGACTTTGTTGCAACCACGAAATTATTTTCTAATACTACCCTCAATTTTCCATTTAAAGTTGTCACTGTTACTCCTAAGGGTTGAGGGGGTAGTTGTACCACCATTGGAGTAGGGGTAGGTGCTGCTGCTTGCTTCGTTTTGTTAGTATCAGGCATTTTATGGTTGTTTGGATTTTTAGTAATCAAATATGTAAATACAAGTTAATAAATTAAAACAATAAAATATTCCTACCTTGACGAAGATCCTCTAGTAGAAGGAGGTTGGTAGTTGAGGATGGGTTTAAAGGTACGTGTATGTCTTTTGTTATGAGTACGCGAGAAAGAAAAAAATAGCTGTATATTATTTTTTTCCGCAAAAAAAAATTTTTTACTTTTATTCTCCTTAAATTTATTTTATACATGCATTAATAATTGTGCTAATCCTTTTGAACTTTTTCGACTATAGTTTTAGTTATAACTCCTTTATTTATTAAATTAAATATTATTAAATAACCAAAAAAAAAAGTAAAATAAGTTAAGAAAATAAACTTCTAGATAGAGAGAACTTAAAAAACAATTAAGTGCTAATGTACATTGATGACTTTTCCAAAAAAAATTAATCTTTTTTTATTTTTGTTGTTGTACAGTTAAACTGTAAAGTTATTTTCTAAAAAAAATTGGCTACTACGGCACTGCTTTTCCGAAGGGGGGGACAAACGCAAAGAAAATTAAATTAGCTTAAACCACAATTAAAACAAATTACGAGGAAAAAAAAATTAAAGTGTTGATGTCCGCCTATGGTTTTTCAACAACGAATAAAAACTGATTTAGCTATTACGTCCCTGTTCTTTTAAAATCAGAAAAGGGAATAACTTCAATTGTAATCCCAAAAGAATGATATTCCACACCCAAAAAAAAATTAAACAATTTCCGAAAAAAAAATGTAAAAGACGAGAAAAAAAATTTTATTCTCAACCCCAAAATTCTGCCAAAATGAATTAAGTCCAAAAAAAACAAAATAAAGGAAATTCTGAAATACTCGACGTAACGTACGTCTGTGGGTTTTTCAAAAAAAATAAATTTAATTTAAATACTACGGCCCTGTGCTTATAAAGTGGGAAAAGGAAATAATTCGACTTTAGTCCCCAAAAAAGTGAAATTCTGCAACCAAGGACAAGTGTTAAAAGTGATAAAGAAAAACCTGTAAAAAAATTTTAACTCGATTTTCGACCCCTAACTTTTACGAAATGAATTAAGTCAAAAAATAAATAAATTACAGTAATCCTAAAAAGAAATATTGTCGTAATGTACTCCTATGTTATACAAATCGAATGATATACGTGTATAAATTTCTTTTGTTTAATCAGAAATTGATTTACTACTTTTCTGTAATTTCGAATTTATTACTCAGAAAAAAATAAAAGATTAAGGTTATTTTTTAATTCGTTATTATTATTGCATGTGCCCTTATAACTTTGAATTTATTTATCTTTATAAACTGCGTATTATTTATTATAACTTAGTTTCAAGTTTCAATATTCCCTAATTTTAAATTAAAAATAATTAACAGAACTGGGAGATTTACAGTTATGTTGCATGTATTTTCCTATTTTCATGACATTAATGTACAGAATCCGTGTTTACAACCCTATATTTTGCCAACCCGTTGTCATAAAAGAATTGTCCTCTAAATAATTTATTTAGTTTACTATATTAAGCTTGTCGCCTGAAGTTTTCTGTATGTATGCCCTATTTTCTAAATGTTTTACTTTTAGGTACTTCCTGTACTAAATTAATGATTACATCATGAAAATTATGTTATTCCTATTTATATGTATTCTTCTACAGCCTTTTTACGAACAATTCCCGTGATTTTCCTGACCTATATACCTATGAGTTTTGTCGTCCGTTTGCATACATATGAGAATTACGTCACTAAGTTAATGAACTTAAACGTAGTGTCATTGATATGTGTACAATAATTATTAAAGAAGTGAGTTTTAAACGCGCTGACATTTATTTTTTTTTAAATTAATTTTTTTCCTTTCTTTATCTATACAAAGCGGAATTTTTTTTTAATGCAAATTTTTAACGATAAGAAATTACTTATTATATTAGCACAGTGCCATGCCTTGATTTTTTTTATTATTATTCTTTTTTTTGTAATATTAAATTAATCTGTGCCCTATATAAACTTAATTATATGTTTGCGCCCAGAATGGACTTTTTTTTGATAACCTAGTATTCCGTTTGGGTGGAGTTTTGGGATTTCGTTATAAGTGTTTTCCCTAATGGGACTGAAATTACATTGAAATGCCCTTCTTATTTCCTCTCTTTGCTCTCTGTTTTAATCGCGAAAATTCTTTGGTCTTTGCAGCCTCAACTATGTGCGAACACTACCGTCGAAGCTGTGTATGACCGTGAAAAAGTGAAAATTCAGTCTTTGCAGATTCAACTATGTGCGAACACTACCGTCGAACCTGTATATGACTGTGAAAAAAAAACGTGAAAATTCAGTCTTTGCAGTTTCAACTATGTGCGAACACTACCGTCGAAACTGTATATGACTGTGAGAAAAAAAAATGAAAATTCAGCCTTTGCAGATTCAACTATGTGCGAACACTACCGTCGAACCTGTATATGACTGTGAAAACAAATGAAAATTTACTGTTTTCCTTTATATTTAACTTTTACTAAACATTGACTAGCTCGATGAGATAAGAAGGTATGATTTAACAATTTGACCTCAATATTATGGCAACTTCGAAATCCCGTTTCTCCTAAAAATGAAATGAAAAAAAAAACCGAAATTTAATCCGCAAAACCGCTGTCACCAGATGTAATAACCTAAAAGATTTTAAACTTAATTTTTAATAACTTTAGCCTAGCCGAGCGGATGTTAGGCTAAAGTCAGGGTTTGTGGATTCGGCCTCCGCAGTATTTGGTGATGGGAGGTCTTACTTCGGCGGTTGGGAAGGACGGGATTTGTTGCTGGGCTCTGAAAAAGGTCTGGAGTCTAGAGAAATGATACACAAATGTCCTCGGGGGAATCTAGCAAATTTATTAATTCTAAGTTAAATGATACAAGTATAAATTTGGATGACACTCTTGCGGAATGCTATATGCATCTCCCAAAGAAAAAGAAAAAAAACAAAAAAAACTTTTTTTAATTTAACATTAACAAGATTTAAAACTAAACAACAAAAAATAATTAAAGTATGGTCTGATGGACCCTTGCGTGATTTGAATTTGGTTACAGTTTAATTCTTAATCGTTACGTTACGTATAACTTTCCCGGAGGACTCAGTTCTCTGTCGGAGAATATTTATCTACGTCCCGACAGTGGAAACCCGGTAAACTCTAGATATCCGGGTGAGGATAAAAGTTACAATATTCGTCTAAATAATTAAAACGATAGAACTTCGTTTAACAAACAAATCCAAACTCCCCATAAAATTTCTAAGTTATTAAGGGTTAGTATAATTGAAATTGACTCACCAATTTTCCTGCAGCGAGTCTGGGTACACACACTCACTTATTTTTATCAGTCGGCCCGGTAAAAGAATTTAAATGGTGATTTATCTCTTAGATAATATTCACTGCTTGTATTATTGCAAAAGAAAAAAATTATAACACGTTTTCGCGGCCCGGTAATCGATTATTTAAATTTATTACTTTAAATTAAATTATTGAAAATTTGCACTTAGCTCACTTTCCAAATTAACACCTTTAAACACCTAACGCGTTTGATTCGATTGGCATCAAGCCCATGGAACGCTCCAAATCGAATTGCCCCCATGTTCTCAACACGGAGGATTCGATAGGCATCTAGCCTCTGGAGACGTCCAAATCGAATTCCCTCATTGTTCGTTTTTTGGTGTCCAGCAAAAGCATGAGACTACCCTTTCTCCCTCATTCTGCTCACTTGTCTCGTTACTATTGGCTAGCAGCCCTGATACCGGTATTACTTGGGTACGCTTCGGGAGCTGAGACAGCAAAATTTGGCTTACACATCGCGGCTAGCTCCTACGTGACTTTTTTTGTTTTTTCAGAACTGCAATTTTTAAATTATTTAAATTATTTGGTTTCGTATTATACTTTGTTTTACAAACACATTCTTGAGAAATAACTTTTCGCTGACAAGCTGCTATTACGCAAAGGTTACTTAGTTTCTTTTGACTTAATGATACCGGGGAGCTCCGATATGTTATTTAAATTATTGTTTGGATTATTGTATCTTTTATCATCATATCAACCCTGGGCGGGGACGGGGGTACCTTTGGATTATTACAGTGGCACCTATTTAGCTAATATCCCAGCATCCTGTCAAATAATCACAGACTCTGAAGTGATAACAAATAATGGTCCAATAGAATTCGAAAGTCAACCAATATTGATTCCAAAAATAAAAATTTCCAATCAACTACCTATTAATATTAAAAATCAAAATAATAACTTCAGTTTTCCACAAATTAATCTTGATGATCTTAATACTCTTCGAGAAAGAATTATTGAAAATACTCCAATTCTAGAAACTTAAACGCCGTCTTACATTCCAAGTTCATGGACAATTATCATTTATTGTCTTCTTCTTATATTATGTCTAATTATGGCCTTCAAGAAACTTCAGCGAAGAAAACCAGCTCAAGAAAACCAATTCCAAGATGTTCAACTTCCTTAGCCGCAGCCCACGGAAGCTGAATCTTCGGGGGGAGGAATTATGTCACCCTCTTTCCAGAAGATCATATAAAACAAGCTGACACCAGCATATCATATTTCTTTTGTATCATAGTTTTCTTTATTTCAAATTGCATTCATTTCAAGCAGTCAGTACTTACATTTCACTTTGTACACATCGTATTTTAATTGTCGAGAAATAAGTTGTAAAATTAATAAAATAAATTTTTTTTTAAAGTTTTACACCAGAGACTAATGCTTAACTTCGTTAATATTACCATAGCGTCCCCCTCCATCAAGGACTCGAGGTGGCATGACGTGTGACGACGTTCGATTTGAAAGGCTACGACGTCGTTACATTCGCGACGTGTGGTTGACATACCCCAGAAGCCTCCCCCAACGTTCGAAATTCTTTGTTAGTGTTCCACCCGTGCCCCCAACCCCATGCTGGTACAGACACACACCCGGGGACCAACCCACTCCCCCCCTTCCCATGACAACGTTCGAAATTCTTTACCCCACCCGGTGCAGACACGAAATGAATGGCGGCGCCATCTACATTACCGACCGACATGTGGCTGGCAGCAGGGAGATGGCGACACGAGCGGGGATCGAAATAGCGGCAAGAAAAAAGTGAGGTTAGGGAAAGATTTTGTGCTCAGAACTCTCTTGGTTTATCTACTGTCGAGTCAGATATCTCACAACCTTCAGCACTTCAGACAAAACATACTGAAATGAATAATACAGAAAGTAGTATCTGGAAAGCCAAAAGAGGTATACCATTTTCCAAAGCTATAATAGAAATTCACAGGTATTAGGAGGAACCACTTATTTCCAGAGAAGTGTAATAATCCAAAAGGAACCCCCCTTCCCCGCCCCGGGTTGATATTGAGGGAAAAGATACAATAATTCATAAAAAGTCAAATAACATATCGGAGCTCCCCGGTATCATTAATTCAAAAAGAAACTAAGTAACCATTGCGTAATAAATCCGATCGAGTCCCTAGCGGCAGGATATTTGCCAGCATAAAAGTGATTTCTCAAGAATGTAGTTGAAAGACAATATACAACATGAAACTAAAGAATTTACAAAATTGCGGTGCTGTTAGCCAAAAGTCACGTAGGAGCTAGTATCAATGTAAGCAAAATTTTGCTGACTCAGCTACTGAGGCGTACCCAAGCAGTACCCGTAGCAGGGCTGTTAGCCAATGGAAAAAAGTCGAGTGAGCAGAATGAGGGAGAAAGGGGAGTTTCATGCGGTACTAGGGGAAAAACGACTTTTCCTGGGGACCGAAAAACGACCGATGGGTTAATTCGATTTGGAGCGTTCCATAGGCTAGATGCCAATCGAATCAAAGAGCAAAGTTGAGTGTTTTTTTTGTAAAGTGATTCAAGTGCTAATTTCGGTAACTTAAAAATTTAAGTAAGCGAATACCGGGCCGGCGTAAAGAAATATTTTTTTTTTTTTGTAATAATAGAATAGTGAATATTATCCAACTGATAAATCACAAATTTTACCGGGTCAATTAATAAAATAATTGTGTGTGTGGGTGAACCCAAACTTGCTGCAGGGAAATTGGTGAGTCAGTTTAGATTTTACTAACCATTAATACTTAAGTATTTTTATGGGAGTTTGGATTTGTTCGATAAACGAATTTGTATCGTCTTAATTTTTCAGACGGATATTGTATCTTTTATCCTCAACCGGATACATAGGGTCCACCGGGTCTCCACTGTCGGGACGTTTATAATTTTCTCCGACAGAGAATTGAGTCCTCCGGGAAGGTAATTCATAACGTAGCGACTAATTATTAAACTAATAAATCAGCGAGCGTTCTTTTTTGGTATAACGCGAGGGTCCATCTGACCACATTCAAATAACGTTGTTGATTAGTTTTAATTATTGTTAATGTTACGTAAAGAAAGTTTTTGTTGTTGTTTTTTTCTTTTTTTTGGGAGATGCTGACAGCACTCCGCAAAAACCTCACTTAAATTTTTACTTGTACTATCAAACATAGAGCTTTAATAAATTTGCTAGACTCTCCCGAGAATATTGTGTATCATTTCTCTAGACTCCAGACCTTTTTCAGAGACCAGCGACAAATCCCGTCCTTCCTAACCGCTAAATACTGCGGAGGCCGAAACCACGAACCCTTCGTTTAGCCTAACATCCTCTCGGCTAGGCTAAAGTGGTTAAAATTTAAATTAAAAACCTTTACGGTTATTACAGAAGATAAAAGGTGACGTTTTAGAACAATAAGGTGAGTGAGTGAACAAAGCGAATATGCCGTGGATAATGAATTAGTTTTTTTTAATTTAGCCAGTAAAATTATTCCTTCGGAATTTAAAGAAGATCCGGTTAGGGTACAATCATTTTTGGACGCACTTAGGCTATTACAGCCGCAGGCTAACGGGCATGTTGAAACAGCGGTATTGTTCATTAAGACTAGGGTAACAGGTAGAGCTAAGAAAATTTTCCAAAAGCCTCGAGTGAAATTTTAGGCAAAGATTTTATGAAAAAGTTTGAATGTGTGATAGATTACTGTCAGCTAAAAATACATATTAGAACTTATTTCTCAACTTTTACACATTTATGACAACCCAGACTATGACATTTTAGCAATACCACCCAGATACGAGGTATATCGCATAGTGTAGAACATTTTAAGCAGTTAAGACAACATAAAGTAGTGGAACAATCAGAAATCGTTCTAGGAATTTTTATGGCTAAAGCCATATTTTCAAAAAGACAATCCTTATGTGTGAATTTTGAACGTAAATGACACAAACGAAATAAAACCTTAGATAATTTATCTTAACTCAGCGATACTAAATCAAAATTACAACGGATTAGATATGTCTATAGCGTATGAATCCAGGAATTTTAAGAAAAGCGAATTAAATAAAATAATTATTTTAACACGTTGAAGGGCGATCACTGTACAACGTTAAGCCAAATTAAAAAAGACACAACGCTGTACAGCGCCAATTCATTTAACCTACTTTACAACAGTTCGATGCGCAGCGTCAGGCGTTCTATTTAAAATACATATAGCATCAAACTTAATGTTTTAAATGGATTAGATAAAATCAAAGTAGAGGTAGCGTCAGTCTGTTGTAAGGTGTGCTACAGGTGCTTTATAATTTATATATGCTACGCTGTTTTCTTAGAGGTAGGTGGTTGTTTGTTTTTATTGCATTTGCTATCATATCAAATATTTACTAAAAAGTTGGCCAAAATATGGAAGCTAAAGACATAAGAACGATAGCAGACGAACTGACAATGTATCCAGACATAAGAAGAAAAAATGTAGATCACTGGCCTGAAAAAAATCCTGGTACTTCAGGAACGGTTTTTCTAAGATGCAAACTGTGTTCTAAAAAAGGAATTCATAAGGAAACTAACTAACTACAGATGCAAAGGATGTCCAGAAAATCCAGCTTTGTGCCCTGACTGTTTTGTAGAGTAGCACAATTTGTAATATGAATAAATAATGTAACTTTGTACATTTGAGTATCAAAAAAAAGGTTAAAAAAACCATTAGTTTTTAAATTTTTTGGGGTCAGAAATAACATTAATCCTCATACTTTTCCATTTCTTATAAAAATAGGTACTGTCTTAATTGTCATTTTTTATCAAACAACAAAATATTAGGTATATCAAGTACGAACAGTCAATAATTAACTTTAAAATTTCAAGTTACTGCATAACGCAAATTTGATTGTTCGATTATTAAGTATTTCATATTATAATAAAAATTTTGGAGAAAACTTTCTAATAACCATACTATAAGATCCATTCCACCCTTCCATCAACAGATTTACTCCATAAATTTATGTATAACATTTCTAAGAAGTCAGCAGCAACTATTACACAATTAAAAACTAATCATGGAACGTACCCCGAACATATGGCCTGATTAACCATCGTACCAACGAGTAAGTGTCATGTTCAAGGGTAAAAAAATAAAAGCCATGCATCTACTTATTATTAAAATCTAAGTAAGTTTAGTGTACAATTATCAGTTAATATAACCCACCTTCTCGCACTCAATCGGAAACCGATATATTAGCTGGTATGTAATTGCTTATATGAATCCGGGTATTTAACACAAAAATTTTTAGAATTGCTAAAGGTTTTGCCATTTGTTAAATAATTATTATTTATACAAATATTTGTGGCAAATGGACTAGTTTTCATGCCAAAATCATTACCGCGCAACGCAAGTGCAATACTAACATAATGGATGAAGAATGATAAGTAATTTTGGATGATTTTTTGAAACTAGGATCGTTGGAACTTTAAAGTGAATAAGTAGCAACAACTGATAATATATAGAAGGGCACCTTGCATCTACAAGCTAGATGGTTCAGGCTGTGTAGAGTTTATTCTAAGAACTCTTGATGTACTCTAATGAACTCGTACTGAATGTTCTTGAAAAAAGAAGTGTCTATCATCTGGGGTAGCTCTTGGTAAGCAGCTTAAAAAAACGAACCCAAAAATAAAATTGCGAAGGAAAAATTATAATTATAAATATATTGTTATTTCATTTTCTCGTCACTCAAGTCATTATTCAAGGGTAAAACATGCAAATATAAGATATCTACATCAAAGACTTAACCTGTAACTTGTAACAAATTTCAAATTAAGATCGAGAAGGACATTAATCTAAAAACTAAGCAACCAGCAGAAGTACGGAAAGAATCACTATCAGTAAAGCTAACGTGGAATGTTCCCACAATAAAGCCAATGAAATAGTTATGATATGTTTTGACTTACAAAAAACTATGGCCACATCATACTTTACAAATTCTAACGCATACTCGTATTACTATAGCTTTGGAGATACAATCTTATTATCCACAAGCTTAAAACAGGAAATGCACTAATGTATTGTTGGCACAAACACTTCCCCCACATGTGACTCACAAAACATTTCAAGATTTGTATGTGCATCAAAATTAGGAAGCACGGATTGCATTGTCCTGTAGGAAATTTATGGTAGCGATGTTGAAAGATAAGTATTTTATCAGTACCGACTCAATATCTCCATATTTTAAAAAAACGGCACCGGGAATATGGAATATGTAGTGATTGCATTTTAAAAACGGAAAACCCTGTGTATACCTTTGCATTAAAAACATAATGCTTAAATTTTGGAGCATTTTATTCTTTAGATATGAAATCTTCGAGAGCCGATAAACCCCATCCCAATTTCCACGGCTTCTGTTGTATTAGAAAACCCAAAGGTAAAGTATCAGAATTATAAAAATCTGATGGAACTCCTAGGTTTTTATACAGCTGATCTATGACAATTTTTTTATTTATTGCACTCTCGGTTAAATGTCGAAGATCGCCGCGATGATATTACTTATTCAACAGATAAAGATTTGTATTTCTCAAGATTATTTTTAATTTTGTCTTTAGTTTTGAACTATTTATTGAAGTTGAATTAATCAATCTCTTATTTAATTGCTATTTTTGGCACATTATCAGAAAAAGTACATAGGTGCAAAATATGTCAACATTACATTAGAATTACATTGTAAATTTAATTCCTGTATTTGCCAGACTTTGAACTACACACAATTAAAAAGAGCTGCGCCTTCGTTATAATTTTATAAAGTTCAGCTAAGTGTAAGAAAAATTCAACTTAACTAAAATTAAAAAAGGAGACATTATTTTAAATTATAATGCTATTTATCGTGAGAAATATTTCATGGTAAAAACTTTTGGTGCATACCCTTTACCAATTCTATATCATGTTCCGTTTGGTTGTTGTTAACTTTTTTTGCTTCTAGCTATTTAAAAAACAAAAACTCATTCATATCATAAATTCAATATTTAGTTTCACTTTTAATTTAAGTTGTGATAGGTGTTAAATTTTAAAATTTAAACAATAAATGTTGATGAATTGGGTAGAAGGCGGACACGTAGGGTGTACCTCAATGAATTTCCGAAATTTAAAAGAAAATAGTTTAATTATGGTCTAAAAACCATGACATGAGTATTCATTTAGTGCGCTCATCCATATTTTGCTTAAAATTAATTTTTAAAGTTAGTACCATTTTTTCGATCGCCTGCCATTTTTATAAATATGACGTCTGCAAATATTAATATGCAACCAATAAAAAAACCAAATTAAATGATTTTGACAATTAACATTATAAATATTATTGAAAAAACGTCGAATAAGTAATCTTATAATAAATAAATTTATTCATGTCTTTCTATTAATAGGTAAATATAATTCTACGGCAACTTTCCAAAAAATATGGATCGATACAAGACTATTCACTTTATTGTTCACATAGGTACTTTGTTTTACTTAATTAAAACATGCACAGTATAATATTTTTATATATATTTTTTTATCTACAATAAAATTCTGTGACATAGACTTTGGGTTTTTCATTTGGTTTCCCATTAGTCACATTTGAGATATGGATGGTTTACTTCGTTTAATATAATATTTGTCTAATATATAATATACCTACTCTATAAAAACCAAATCGTTACAACTAGTTAATATTCTATTTAACATCACAATTTATTTTACAATACTCAATACTAAAATCAACTGATATTTATTTGTATGAAAAATTATCGATTTTTTTTTATTGATATATCGATAAACATTGATGCTGATACGATATTTATATGGTAATTATACATATATTTATATAAAAATAGATATGTTTTTAAATTGGACACACCTCTATTACGGGTAAAAATACTTTAGTAAATTGAAATAACATTTAATAAAATCAAAGGATCCATAACTCAAATGTAGATTATATTAAATATCAATAAAATGCCAAGTCAAACCACATTAAATTTAATGTAAAAAATATCAAAAATTGCAACTAGTTTGGGTTTAGACCATCATCATATGTAATAACCGTCTTATATGAGTAAATAAAGGAAATTTACTATTTGCTTCCACCCTTTAAAAGTTTTTCATTTCTTATCCTTACATATTATGATGAATTTGGAATGATAAATAATTAAAAAATATTCGCTTCCCGACCAACTTACACAGATCAAAGTATATTTTATGTTAATATAGCTCACCTTAATATCTTTATTTATACATACTCCTATTTTTTATTCGATATAAATATATAACAATACATATATCGAATAACATAAATATTTGTCAAAACTACATACATAATTCTGTTGTAAAAACATCTAATCAATCCGATATATCGTATGAAAAAGCATCGAATAAATTGGTTACATTGATTCCCTAATTCCAATCAGAATAGCATGTGCCGTTATATAAGTCAGTCGCTTTTGGAAATGGCTAATTGTGATGTCAGATGTGCAGTTTTTGTTAAACAATAGGATTATAAATCAAAACAGTATATATATATATATATATATATATATGTGCCAAGTGCAAAGTTTCTGATAATAGGGAATTTAGATCTGACCATTAAAAGTAAGTAATTGAAGGAAAACACAAAATCAATGTCACAGATTTTTATTTAGTACAAAAAGCGACTAGTTTCGGCCTTTTTAGAAGGCCATCATCAGGCTAGAAAAAACAGGATGAGGTCATTACATATTCCACAAAATTATAAATTTACAAAAACATACCTTAGTACACAATTGCTAAAGAACCATAATTGTTCGAACCAAATGCTTGCTTAAACATATAGTGAACAGGTATAAGTATTAAGGAGGTTTTAAAGAGGAAAATAGTGACATCGAAAAAATAAATATAAAATTAAAAATTGGAAAATGCAAAATATTGCACTAGTATTTCTAAAGTGACACAACTCAAAAATCGGTATTTTTGAGTTATGACTAGGAAAGACATTAATAATTATATCCTTATCAATCATTAAAACCTGTACATTGGAAAAAGTTTGGCAGATCTTTTTAATGACTACAAGGAAGATTGCCAAAAACAACACTTACCAATTACAAATTCAACAATATTTAATCGAATATTAAGGCGAGTACATTACTTTCAACTTATAACATGCACCAAAAGAAAATAAATCATCACGTACAGAAAAGGATAATGACAAAGAAAAATCCGAATAGAGCTCAATGCCAGTACCCAAAGGGCAAATATCATTATTTTACTACAAATGTACAACTAATTGCTTTAATTTCACTATAAGCGATCTAAATGCGAAGAATGTTGAGTGCTACTTCTGGGACGAGACAGAAGGAAAACGTGGTGCGATAGAAATCGGAAGCTGTGTTCTGAATTACATTAACATGTTGTTAGAAAAGACTAACAACAATGATCCGGATATTGTTTTCTATTCTGATAACTGTTGTGGGGAGCAAAAAAACAAATACGTGCTTTCAGCGTATTCATACGCAGTTAACAAGTTTCCCAAACTTCGCAGTATTCCACATAAATATCTTATACATGGACACTCACAAAATGAAGGTGACAATGTTCATGGCGTTCATGGCGCACTAAATGAATACTCATTTCGTTGTTTGTAAATCATAATTAAACCATTTCAAAAAAAATTGAAGATTGGACAGAAGCAGCTTTTCTAAATAACTACCATTATTTATAATTTAAGATTAATCTTATTCATAGTGTGTATGCAGCTTTCATATAACCATTAATAATAGTTGCATACTATACTTTTGTTACTGTATGTATTTTTTAATTTACAGTTTTTATATTCTTAGAAATAAATGTCTAAAAATATTGATTAAAAATAATCCTGTGACGTAGTGATGTCTTCTAATCCAAATGTGGAGGTCTCTTCAAAAAATAAATGTATTCTGATAGATTAATGTAAAATTCCATAATAAATTATTCCAAAACATTAAATTATAATCAAGACCAACTGGAACCTGAAACAAAAAAGTGTATTTCTACATTAAGAGGCAATGCTGCAATAGCGCTTTCACCATTTAAACATTTTATCAAATATCCGCTAATAAAACGTTTATATATTATTTAAAACTTGCTGATAATTAACAGCTTAAGTAAATACCCGTGAACTTGCACAAATAGATCACAAAATAATGTAAAATAATTGGATAAATATATGAAACATTGTCTTTTTTTTAAAAAACCTTTCTTTGTAAATATTTCATGAAAACATCCCAAATTTTCAGGACGTACGTGGTTCACGCATATTTAAATTGTAAATATTTTTGATAATGATTACGAATGATAATTAATTTGTTTTAATTTAAAAAATAGCTGAGATTGAACATACATAGCTTCTGCTGCAGTAATATACCTTTAAAATTGTATCCAAATGTATCTCCAACTAACGGAGAAAAACGGTACCCAAGAAGAGATCATATTCAAATTTTTAAAATACTGATAAAAGCACCCTCATACAGAATAATTCCTGTACACTCCGCAAACCTGAAGTGCTATTCTTGGATATTATTAACAGTAAGTAAATATACTATTGTGTATAAAAGAAACCTTGTTACACGGGTTACCATTTTTAACAAACTGAAAATGATATACAAGAAAAAAGCACCAATATAAAAAGAGTAACTATGAGTTAGGGGTCATTCATTGATTACGTAAGACGATTAAGTGGGGAGCGGGGTTGATCATCATATTTAAGTTACATTATGTCAATGTGATGATGCTAATTTTAGCAAAACGGCAGTTTCGTTTAAACGTTTAGTTGTTTATTGTTCTAAGTTCTGTTTATTGTATTTCAATAAATGTATATTCATATGTTTGAAACCTAACTGAGCCTCTATTAGTTTTTAATATGTGTATAAGCCTGTCAAATTTCATTTATATACTAACTTAAAAATATAACGCCACCTATTGCTAAAGCAATTTTTTGTATTTTTTCTTGTACTTAGTTATAGTTTATATTATGGAGGTTAGAGAAAAGGAGAACGATCGCTGTAGAAAATAGTGTCCCAGAAATATGGACAAAATAAGTGAGGCGCTGCGATCGCTAAGTTGTCTCAATAAATTACCTTTGGTACTTTAAATAACGATGGTTGACGCAAATTGTTTTTTAGTCTATTTTTTCGATCAGATGCTAAACCACTTGTACATTATTCAACTAACTTCATCTACTTGTACTCATAAACAGCTATTCGCAGATACTACTTACCGACGGCAGCGCGGCTGGTGGCTGAAATTTGAATTATAAATTCTACAAATTTTCAGGGACAGGCGGGCTAATGCTTCAGCACGTAGCGATCGTTCTCCTTTTCTCTAACCTCCATGGTTTATATTAATATAAGACATCTCCTTGTACTCATTACTGTAAACCCCTGTTTTTGAAGCAATTAAACTTAATTATTATTATTAAGCCTGTCAAATTTCATTGCAGAATAGTACCATGCAATGAAATATATTACGTGCTATTATCCGGTAATAGTATTATACGTTACAAGATCGATAGGTGATCTAACGACCATGTATCGTATTATATTTTATTTCATCCTGTTTTTATAAATTAATAAATCCATAAAAATTTTTAAAATAGTTCGGTACTTGACTAGTTAGGTACCTACGTCAAATGACCTTAACTGTCAGTTACTATCAAATCATTTAAAATCTTAAAATATACTAATAATTGTTAATACGTGTTTTTAAACAAAAATTAAGTAAAATGGATATGATTACAAACAAAGCAGCAGAGGGAACTGAAAAGTTAATTCTACGTAAATAATCACAATGATATAATAGGATAAAAGGAAACCCTGATGAGTGGAAAAGAAGAAAATCGACAATTGCTAGAGAGAAAGGGCAAGAGTATAGATCTCAAACAGGAAAAACTATGCCCAACAAATAAATAAATTTCGGATTCCTCTGCAAACAGATATGAAGACTTAACTGCATTGATAGGTTTAACAAGCTAGACAAGCTATTATGAAAAAATATTACGATTTAGATAAAAATGAAAAAAAATGCTTTATTATTTAACAACGTCAACATTAAATCAGTTGCAAGGCATAGGGCTAACATCAAAAAGGCGAAAATATACTCATTTACATACACAGTCACGTTTAAGTTTGCCGAGATGAATTAGGTTGCCTTTACCAGTTTAGTCGAAAAAAAATTAAACTTATTCAGAGAATGTTAAATACTGGACAATATGCGGCATTACCTGATAAAAGAGGCCACCATGGAAATCGGCCTTACAAGTTAAAAGACGAAATCGTTGAACGTATTATTGAAAATATTAAAAAGTTTCCAGCTGAAAAGTCTCATTATTCTCGAAGTAAGAATCACCACAAGAAGTATTTATCACCTCTGCTTAATATTACTCAAATGTATAAAATGTATTTACAAGAATGTGACAGCAGTAATTTAGATAGTTTCTACAAAGTAAAACTTTGTTCGTATCGTATGTCAAAATATTTTCTACGAAATTCAATCTTTCGTTTGGCCAATCCAGCAGTGTTTGTGACGCAGGAAATAATACTGAACTTCATACTGCAAACTTCAAAGCAGCTTTTGAATGCCAAAAACGGGATAGAGAAAAACCAGCTAGAAATACTAATACTTGCTACATTACCATGGACCTTCAACAAACTATGCCGCTTCCAAAGCTAACAACTAAATTTTACTTGCGCCAAATGTGGTACTACAACTTTGGTATCCACTGTATAACAGCCGAAGAATAGTAAAAATCTCTTGTTTTAACTTAACTTCCAAGTTTAATTGAACAAATTAGGTATAAAATTACAATTACAGCTGTTTCGCTATATAACTAGCATCGTCAGATTGACATATTGAAGTTACATTTTGTTTATTTGTAGCTAGGTACCTGATGTTGATTAAGTAGGTAAGGCTAGACCAAGTATGGAAGTAATAAGACATAACAATATTAAAGCCTAGATGTTATTCGCCCTAAGGGATTATCCATATCATTCAAATCATCCTATATCACATAAATTAGCAGCTTATAATTCTATGATCATAGAGCATTTTCCATTCCAATGAACACAAATAATTTTAATACAGAAATTGAGATTATAAAACAAATAGCTACATCTAATGGCTATCCAATACATTTGATAAATAAATTAATTAATACGAAAAAACATAAAATGTTAGTACAACTCCCTCAACGAACTAAAGAAATTAAAAGTTATAAAAGTACTACAAATTGTGGAAATATTTATAATACAATTTCAAAAATAATATCTTCGGCAACATCTGCATTAATTTCATTTAAATCACAATAATGTTGGTACAAAATTGTTAAATGTAAAAACAAAATTACCCAAATTAAAAAAATCTGGTGTTTACAAAATTAATTGTCCAAAATGCAATGCTGTATTTGTAGGTCAAACACAAAGAAATTTTGAAATAAGATTCAATGAACACTTAAGAGCATATAGATTACAACAACCAGATAAGTCAAACTATGCAAAACACGTTCTTGAACATCCACACTCACTCATACACACCAATGACATTCAAATACTTCATATTTGTGATAAAAAACAAAATTTACATTTCCTCGAAGAACTTGAAATAAAAAGACATCTAGCAGATCAACAATTTAAAGTAGTGAATGAACAAAGGTTGGGTTTCGGCTCTGGGGACCGTTTTTATATATAAGGAATGGGAAGAGATACAAATTTGATTTTTGGGATTTGGTATATATTGGACCTGCTCCCTTAAAAAAAAATCCGAAAATCCCGAAGGGCGGGCAATATTAGGGGGGTCGACCCAAATAAATCTTGGAAGTTCTCCACTATTGAACTGTTTACTTTGATTGAGTCTTCATTTTATACATTGATAAGACGTAATTGTAACAGAAATATATTAAGTTATTGTAAAGATCAGCATGATATAGTTTCTTCCTGGATTTTCTATATCATTGCACAGTTATACTAATCTTAGAGGGAAATACATCCAGGATAATCCCTTAGGGCTAATAACATCTAGGCTGTAATATTGTTATGTCTTATTACTTCCATACTAGGTCTAGCCTTACCTACTTAATCAACATCAAGTACCTAGTTACAAACAAACAAAATGTAACTTCAATATGTTATATATGCTAGTTATATAGCGAAACAGCTGTAATTGTAATTTTATACCTAATTTGTTCAATCAAACTTGGAAGTTAAGTTAAAACAAGAGTTTTTTAATATTCTTCGTAAGATGAACTTCCAAAAAGGAAGTGTTAGTACAATAAATTTGTATAACAGCCCTTGAATCTAAACCATATTTTTTTTAATTGGACCGAAGATGTTGCCAATCGAGGAAGTCTTGAAATAGCTAGAGCTGCCTGTTTAGGTTTTGCCAGCTGCTAAAGGAAAATCACAAAAACATTGATCATTTAATCATATGACTCTTGTGCAGGTCAAAATAAAAATTTTACGATTTTAAGTCTTTATCAGTTTTTGATTCTAAATGGTGTATTTAAAGTTACAGATCATAAGATCCCAGAAATTGGCCATTCCTATCTAGACTCAGATCGCAATTTTGGAAGAATAGAAAAAAAAAACTTAGGAAGGTAGAAAACATTTACGTTTCTGATCAATATAGCGACCTCATTAATACAGCGAGCAGTAAAAATAGTGTAGTTGTTAATATGGATAGCTATTTCTATACTTTTGAAGATTTACCTGCAATGTTACATATTATATGGAATAAAAAATCAAATATCAAAGAAGACAAAGCAAACTTTAGAGATCAAATTAAATTGATAAGAGTAGATGACTTTGGAACGTATGTCTACAAAACGAATTTCGATTAATATTGTCCGTTTTATAAAGTAGACCTAATAAAGAAAGGGAGTAGGGTAGTGTCTAAGGAAGATGGTATTAAACTTATATTCTGTAACATGTTACTGGATGTTAAGAAATAATAATAAATAAATAAATAACACAAAAAAGTTCCAATACAAACTCTTGAAACTCACTTAACTCCAAATAATTATTTTGTTACATGACACCTTTATCCACTTGTGTCTTTAATTATTGTTAATACGTGTTTTTAAATAAAAATAAAGTAAAATGGATATGATTACAAACAAAGCAGCAGAGGCAATTGAAAAGTTAATTCCACGTAAATCATCACAAAGATATAATAAAGAATATATGTAGCTAAAACAATGCGACCAATATTGAAAATGACGTTATTTTAGCATATTTTCTAGATGAAGTAAGTACGATATCCAGTATTTGAACCTTAAGAAGAACAAAAATTGCTTTATTATTAAGCAGAGACAAGATTTAATTGTTAATATAAAATTGAATAACATTGACTTCTTTTTAAATATGGGAGTAAAAGTAAGTAATTAATTATTTTATTTTTATATATAAAATTTTTAAAAGAGTATTCAAAAATGAAAAGTTATTGTCTTCCCTTAAGCAATAAGAGCAGCGTTGCTGGGCAACACATTAAAGTACCTGATACCGCAATGTTCTACTTAGTGGCGCCAAATTTATTATAGTGTATTTACTGGACAGGATAAAGTAAAATTCTATTTTCCGTATTGTAATCAAGTTCGTTCATAAAGGAACGTTTTAGGTATAGCATGAAATAAAAAAAAAATACAAGGTTCGTTGTAGGTTCTAATAAACATTTTAAAAAATTGAAACGTTGAATCTGGAACCGTTCGCGAAACTGATACCGAAACCGTTTGCAGTACCACTACACCAACACACTTTTAATTCTCATTTTTCTTTATGTAAGTTTTTGATCAATTATAGAAATACCGTTCATTGCTCTTCGGGAGAAACACCAGTTAAAGTTTTTTGGGAAGATCTCTTCGTACAAGGTTAGATTTAATTCGGCCTCAGGCTAAATACGTTGAAAAAATTAAAAGTAAAGGGGAAATCAAAGAAAACTTGTTCAAATATCAAAAATCAAAGAAATTATAAGGGGAAACGAGATATAAATTTTAATATTGGCGACATTGTTTATGTGAGAGATTATCGAGGAACGAAACCTGGTTGGTGTAAGGCAAAAATAAAAAAAAATTATAGGTAAAAATGTTCGCATGGTTTCTGTTCTTGACGCGAATGGAAGAGACATTTAAATCAAATATTACATTATCTTCTTCAGAGACCGAAGGTAAACTAAAGCCAAGTCTACAAACTACTATGTATAACATTTTGTCCATGTATAACATTTTGTCTTTTGGCGACAAAGCCAATTTTTAAGCGCGAAATCATTTTTACAATAAGTTTTCTTCTAATATACCTTCAAGTGAACTATCTGGGATAGGTCCTTTGTCCTTATTTAATCTACTTTTACACTTAATAATAATTTCTATACTTTCAAATGCACCCAACAATCTATTGTTCAATACATTTGTAAAAAAATATATATATGTTACGGTAAAAGTTGCGACAAATGTACACATTTTCCGGTAAATGTGCACATTTGTCACCTCGTTTGGATAATGTGCATTCAACTAACATTTACAATTTTAAATAAGGGAAATGTAAATTGAATCCACAATTACCATGTCGTTTTGGTAAATGTGAGCATACAAAATAAGAAAACGCCAGTGTTAGTATTGTGGTGCGCAACCAAGTGGTAAGAAGGTTTAAAATATGTTCAGCTAATGAAAAATAGAGCTTTTCATGAGGGTATAAAGCAAACTCCCTATGAAGCTTTATTCGGAACAAGAATGAAATTGGGTTTGAAAACTTCAAATTTACCTATGGAATCTGTTGAACAGCTGGAAACAGAAGAAGAGTTAGAGCAATTACTAGAAGGTGTACACACAGCCAATTCATCACATAGTAAAGTCGCAGAAAACGATGAATTTTCCATCGAAACGTTAGACATAATTTTTGATGATGGTTTTTTATACAACCACACTGATGATAAAGATGAAAGTATTGAGCTGAATTCTGTTTTAAACGAGAATAAAATTTTAATTGATAATACTCGAAAGAAGGCAAGGGAAAATTTAGAACATCAAGCTATCAAAATGTGTAATCTTTCGAAAGAAAAATTTCCTGCTGCCGTGATTGGTGACAATGTTAGAGTTTCCATTCCAGACGTTGATCGTGGTAAAAAGGATCCAAAAAATTTGATTTGCGTTGTTTTGTCTAGAGATGACGATAAGAAGTTATATAAATTAGGAACTTAAAATGGAGTTTTAAAACAATCCTATTCTAGGCATGAATTCGCAATTTGCGAACAAAAGTTTATATCATTCGAAGATGTTCCTCAACATGAGAAATCGGTAAGAGAAATTATAGGAATGCAGTTCCTTACTGGTGGACAAGGTTTTAAAAGATTTACTTGTAAAGGAACATGTTCCTCAAAAAAATGCAGTTGTAAACATGCTGCGATATTATGCAATTCCAAATGCCACAATAACAATTCTTGTTTAAATAAATAATATTTATACATTATAAAATTTCTATAATGTTTCTTGATGGTTTTAAAAAATTAACATTTTTTTTATTTATGTTATTGTTATTTCTTTATTTATTTATTTTTATAATTTTTAATTAAAATAACTTTTCAGAACAATAAACAACTAAAAGGTTGAATTAACTTCCACTATTTATTCTTTAAATACTTTAAATGTAATGACAGCCGTTTCGCTATCGAAATAGCATCGTCAGATTGACATAAACGGCTGTCATTACATTTAAAGTATTTAAAGAATAAATAGTGGAGGTTAATTCAACCTTTTAGTTGTTTATTGTTCTGAATAAGATGAACTTCCACATAGTAAGGGTTAGTAGCATAAAAAAAAAATTTTGTTATTATTTTGTATTATGTTTATTTAAATAACTATTTTTTACTGCAACGACATTTTTAATTTATCTGTATTCCAACTGTTCTTAAAACCTGAGAGTATACATTTACCAAAATGTGAAGGCAAGAGTACACATTTGCCGGGAAATGTACATAAACATTACATTCAGTTCACATATACCTAACTTTTTGGGAAATGTACACATTTTACGGTAAAAGTATACATTCCCCAAGAGTGAACATTTACCATAACATATACATCACTGTCATTTTTAAAGGCAACTGTCAAATATCTTTGATAAAATCTTAATATCATTTAATTCGTAATTAACTTTTATAATTTATTTGCGAAGAAGATACGAAACAGCTTTAATTTTCGATTTTTCTATTTAGGTATGTTAATAGTTATTTTAATCTTAAATATTTTCAATCATTTGAGAATTATATTGTAAAATAAATCATCTATTTAGATGCATTAAATTCTTAGAGTATAAAAATACATAGAGACAACTGTTTACTTTTAAATTGACGCTAACATGCAAGTAAAGTAGACGGGTTGTTGTGTGAGGAAAACAATGTGTTGCCGATGCTAAATATTTTTCGGATAATCCCAAACCATGATTATGTCGATGACTTTAGTTTCGTTGTTCCATATTAATAATAATAATAAGTTGCCCTTTACATATAATTTTAAAATAAATATAATGACATTTCACACCAAATGATTTTGAGTATAGGAAATCTGGTGTTAAGTATTTAAAGAAGGGTGCATTGCCTTTAGCTTTGCAAAATAGTCTGAGGTAAATACAGCTGTTTTATCCTTAAGTAGATCTTTATATTTTGTTGCAGTCAATATTTAACATCATGAACTTTTTTCCAGTGTTGACCTTCTTAGTAGTTTAACTAGTAACATACATTCCATTTCTGACAATGAAAAAGAATCTGAGAGTTCTTTCTCAAGTCCTATTATAAAAAGGTTATTCATTTAGTTTTATTGTTTTAAGTAATCTAGTTGATTTGAAATTAAATACTTAAATAGATCAAACGTTTATAATGTATTTTTGTATTTTAGAATTAAATTCTCATCCAAACCAGGATGTTCTAAAACCAACATTTTAAGTAGAAAGGATAGTGTTCCAGAAACATCAGTTAGTAGGTAAGAATTATTATAATTGTAATAATAATTGAAGCAAAAAGATTTTTCTGTCCTTCATATGAAAATTCATAGATTTACTGTAACTATGTATTTTACTTATTTTAAATCAGTAGCTCTAATTCATATTTTATTTTTAGTGTACCAGTTTTGAAATGTCTCAAGAACCTATGTTGATGTCTTCACTCAGTGAAACTTAAACTACAGAAAGCGCTGTAGAAGGTAGTCAAATGTATGGCAATTCATATAGTTTAAAGCAAAACCTCTCATAAATATATAATTGTGTAATCTTAGCATGTGTAAAAACAATTAATTTTTTAAGAAATTGATCATTCTTCATCAACTGTAAGTGCATGGGAAAAAGAAGATGAGCAAAACACAAATAAGATGTGTTCTGAAAAATGTACAAAATCAACAGTAAAAACTGTAAATAAAAGGTAAATGACATGACAAATATTATCCATTAGTGCTATATTGAATTTCAAATTTCTTTTGCAGACCAACCCGCTATCTTGGAGATATGTCAAGTAGTGATTTTTCAAGTCCCAATAAAGGCAAAAAAAACTTTCGTATTCTCAAAAAGACCATTAAGAAATAAAGAACAATAACAAGGAACCTACAGCAACGTGTAAGAAGGATGAAAAAGAAAATAACATCTTTAGAAGGATTGATAGACTTTTTAAGAAAAAAAAATATTAGTTTCTGAATCATGTGAAGTTGCTTTAAAGGTAATAAGAACACTTTTAATTTTTTTTTCAAATAATACACTTATGACTTGTTTTAGGCATCTGTTGATGGTACTTCCAATGAAATTTTTGAAAGGATGTTTAAAAGTCCAAATTCTCAAAAATACACATCAAAATTGGGATCTTTTGCCTTAACTCTATCTTTTTATTCGCCACGAGCATACAATTTTGTGAGAGACACCTTTAATAGTCACTTCCTCATATTGGTACAATTTCTAAGTGGTATCAGTCAGTGAATGCAGCTCCTGGATTTACTAAAGAGGCTCTTACATCTATTAAGATAAAACAAGAAGAAGCTTCTCTTAGAGGACAGCAGTTGCTATGTAAACAAAATGATTGTGGTAACCTTTACTTTGTGGAAGTTCATCTTACCAAGAACAATAAATAACTGAACGGTTGAACTAAACTTGACATATGTCAATCTGACGATGCTAGTTATTAGCGAAACAGCTGTAATTGCATTTTAAAACGTATTTTTCGAATAAATAGTGGAAGTTTAGTTCAACCGTTCAGTTATTTATTGTTCTTAGTTGCTATGTAATTTAGTCAAAGATGAAATGTCTATTAGGAGACGAGTAGAATGGACAGGTACCAAATTTACAGGGTATGTGGATGTTGGAACAAATATTGAGAATGACAAACTACCAGAAGCTAAAGAGGCCCTAGTTTATACGCTGGTTTCTTTGAATGACAGTTGGAAAGTGCCAGTCGGCTATTTTTTTTTTTTGGATGGGTTAAATGCAGTGGAACGTGCTGAGTTGGTAAAAAGGTGTTTGACTTATTGTCATGAAACAGATGTTATCGTCACATCATTAACATTTGATGGTGCACCTGTAAACTTTCGGATGGCCGAAAAATTAGGTGTAAACTTTGAAAATATAAACAATTTAAAAACATATTTTCAGCATCCAGTCACTAACGATAATGTTTATATATATTTAGACCCCTCACACATGATAAAGTTAGTGAGAAATACTTTTGGTTCACAAAAAAAGATATCAAATCTTAATAATGAACAAATCTGCTGGGACTATATTGTATAACTTGTAAACACACAAGATATTGAAGTTTTGCATGCAGCGACAAAAATAAGAAACCGGCATTTACAATGGACAAAGGAAAAAATGAAAGTAAAAATTGCTACACAAACATTAAGCAAAAGTGTCGCTGATGCTTTATTGTTTTTGGGGAATGAACTTTATTACGTAGGTTTCAAAAATGTTGATGCCAGAGCAGATTTTATTCTAAAATGGAACAACTTATTTGATATTTTTAATTCTAGAAATAGATTAAGTAAATACTTTTTTAAAAAACCACTGTCACCAGCAACAAGGGAAGTTATACTTAATTTTTTAGTGAAATGGTTTTATATATAAAATCATTAAAACTAGGAGAACATTTTATATTAAATTCTAAACTGTGTTTTTAGGATTCCTAATAAACATAAAAAGTTTACAGGACATGTATAATTTATATGTAGAAAACAAAAATATATTAACATATATTCTTACACATAAAATATCACAAGATCACCTGGAATTATTTTTTGGGACAATTGGTTCAAAGGGAGGATTTAATAATAATCCCACTGCCAGACAATTTGAAGCAGCTTTTAAACGATTGTTAGTTCAAACTCAAATAAAAGCAACTGACAGTGGGAATACTATAAACTTAGACCACGTTACAATATTAGTAAATAGTGGTCCACAATTAAGGTTAGATATTGAACAAAATCATGATTTTATTGAATTTCAAAATAAATTAAAAGAGGATATAGTTAATTATAATTTTTTTCTGTACTTCGGAATCTTATTGATTATTCTGATCATGTTGTTAGATATATATCAGGATTCGTGGTCAAATCTTTAAATAAGTGTCTTACTTGTTCCAAATGCAGGATTATTTTAAATGACACTGAAATTCATTCTTTTCTACAAAAAAGAAAATAATTTGGAGCTTTAATAAAAGCTTCAAAGATAGTCATAAGCATATGTTATGCAGCTGAAAAATATTTAAAATTTTTTATTAAAACCCATGGACTGTTAAATAAGAAAATTGATTATATTTTAAACCATTTAATAGCAAAAAACCTGGAAACCTGGAACATAATATAAATTTGATTACACTACGAAACATAAATCTTTAAAATTAAATAGAAAAGCCCGAATACGGAGCATTAATACAAAAACAATTTTATTGAGGAATGAATAATGTAAGAGTTTGTAGCCGAGCCGGCCCTGACGACTTCAAGAGGGTAGTATATACAACACAAGTAGGGTAGGGGGAAAGAGGCCTCGGTGAGGTTATCGCGGTAAAACCTTTGGCATGTGTACCATTATTGTTTTGTTTTATGTTACGTACATATGAAATAAAGTGCTGTAACGAATTCCTCCTATAATACAGAAGTAGAGTACTTACCGAGTCTTGAAAATACTCAGATTTATATAAAATAATACCTTCACTACTGCACTGTGCTGAGAAATTTTAAAACCGAAACTTTTTTCCTGTCCAGGATACACTGAAGCGAGAATAAGTTCACTACGATTTTACACGTTTACCTGGTCCTGTGTAGCAATTAAACACTGAAGCTAAGTTAAAATAATTGTCCGAAAATCTCGCATACAAGATAACGAAACTGAGTTTTAACCGCCCTTACTTTGTCAGCAATTCACACAATTTTGGTGAAAACGCGAGGCAAACACCGCGGATAATTGATTATTAACGTATTTCCTTCTAAAACAAGCCACTAAGTTGGACGCCAGTATATGCACAACGCTTTTAAACACTTGCTATTAACCTATTCGGACCGTTGCCTGAGGGATCCAAGGGTGAAAAATGGATTCTCATTGTTGAAGACACGTGTACCAAATGGGTAAAATTATTTGCCTTAGCCCAGGCTACTGCTCAAGAGTGTGCTACTAAAATCATCGAAGAGGTATTTTTAAGATTTGGCCTGCCACGACGAATAATCAGCGACAATGGCGTGCAATTTGTTTCCGACGTAATGCAACAAGTTTGCTTCGTTTTACAAATCAAAGAGAAATTTACCCCACTCTACCACCCTTCTGCTAATATGGTAGAACGAAAAAATAGAGACTTAAAGCATAGACTGGCAATGTTAGTAGGAACCGAGCATAACACATGGCCGGAAAAAATTCCGATGGTTAGATTTACCATTAACTCAGCGTGGAGCGAAACCACGGAACAAACACCTGCACTCTTGACATTTGGACGTGAGCTCCGAACCCTAGACCAAGTTCACAGAGATATCCGCCAAGTTGTGGAAGCTGAGAATCTTATTCCTCAAATTACACCTTATCTGAAGCGCATGGTAGAAACCTGGCTCGATTCCAAAGAAGCACATGAGAACGCTCAAGACAGACAAAAGACGTACGCAGATCGGCGTTTAAGGGATTCAAACTCATTTCAAGAAGGAGATTTGGTTTGGGTTCATACGACTACTCTCAGTAATAGGTCGAAAGGACAAACTTCCAAATTTTGTCCGAAAAGAGATGGACCCTATAGAATCAAGCGAGTGATATCGCCTGTAAGCTATGAAATTAGCGGACTGGAAAGCAATACTGCTCTCGGAATTTACCATGTATCTGCTATTACACCTGCTAACCTTAAAGATGGTGAAATTCCGACTCCTGTAGCGCCAAAAAGAGGACGAGGGCGTCCTAAGAAGAATAACACACCGTCTGCTGGCACCTCCTCTAACAAGTTCGATGCCAGGGGGGGGAGAATGTAACAAACGTTAATCCCAGTAGCCGAGCCGGCCCTGACGACTTCAAGAGGGTAGTCTATACAACACAAGTAGGGTAGGGGGAAAGAGGCCTCGGTGAGGTTATCGCGGTAAAACCTTTGGCATGTGTACCATTCAGTGATGCCACAGCTACCGATTCATCGGTAGATCTACCGATTTTGGATAGTATCTACCGATATACCGATTTTCGCCAACATTCTAGACACAGAATGGCGAATTTTGCAAAACTGTAAAGAAATAGAATCATTTCCTAACAAAGCTGTAGGTTTTTGGCAAGAAGTTAAGAAAATGAAATTAGGAGATGACACATCGGCTTTTAAAATGTTATCAAATTTTCCTTTTTTAATATTAAGCCTCCCACACTCATCAGCAAATGTAGAAAGAATCTTTTCTGATATCAATTTAACAAAAACAAAACAAAGAAATAAATTAAATAATGCAACTATATCTGGACTTCTTCACACTAGAAGTTATATTAGGCACAATAACTGCTATGATTTTAAAATTGAAAAAAATCATTTAACTGCAATTAGTAGCAGATCACTTTATGATACTTAAATATACTATACTATTAATCAAACTAATGAATTTGTACTTTCTACATCTGCCATGTATATCTCTCACAATATTATGTTAAAATTGGCTGTGCTTCTAGAAAAAAAAGGTATTTTTTTTGTTCTTTCAAATAGTTGTAAGTTTTGTACTTTTTGTAGTATTATTTAAATAATCATAGTTTATTTTGTTCTTAATTATTGAGTGATCACAATATCCGAATTAGCAAATTATTTTATCTACCGACATTTTAACCGGACCTCTGGCAACACTGGTTATTAGTAGGGGGATCTAGATATGACGATCTGGATGATGATTCAAATAATTTTTCTATGAATTATTACTGTTTACAGACGATCTTGCTACAGCCCAAAGAAAGGCAAAAAAAGCAAAAGAGGATAGTCAATTAAGTTCTACATCAAATGATGTTAGAATATCCAATGCCAACAAACGATTTCTCAATTCTTTATCAAATTCTGACCAAGAAAATATTATCCCATTATACCTAAGAATATGTTTAAAGGAATTTGTAAAAGCAATGTAAGTGATTTTTTTATTTTTTTGTAAGTTTGAATAAATGATTCATAATGCAATGAGCAATATTAATGTTATACATTTTGATTTTCGGTGAACAGAACAGTTGTGTTCAAGAACAAAAGAAAAGAAAAACAACAAATACTTCAGTTATGGTCAAAAAAGAGAGACAAACGGAATTGACCCAGGTTTGACGTTTTATTTTATATAATAACACAATTTTCAGGAATGATTTCTTTTTATCTTGTTTTAGTACCTATTATGGAAAAAAATGTAATACTTTTTATAAAACAATTACTGGTGAATATTTTATTTTTAGAATTTCAACAAATATTTTTTTTTAGTAAAAACACAGAAGTATGCTCCTCTCCAAATAATGAAACATTAACTGAAATTTTAAGCAAGCTCCCATTATTAGATCAGCAGGATATACAGAATGTAGAAGATATGTTGGCTAATAATATACCCAATGATTTGGTAATAAGTTTATTCCACAACAATTACACTGAATAATATATATGTTTTTAATATGCAGTCTAAGGAGTTAAGCCGAATAGGTGGTTCAAGCATCAATGAAGTTATCAAAAAAATCATTTAAAGATTTTTCTCCAGTGAGATCGGGCAAAGCTTTAGCTGGGATGGAGCCAAAGACAAAAAACCTTATAAACAGTTAAAATCTGTTTAAGTCATAATAAGTCGGTATTGTATTGTTACTTCTATAATAATTGTCATAAAATAATCAATGTCTTTAATAATAGAGCTGGAGTAATTAAAAAATATATGTTAAACAGTTCAGCAAAATATATTTTTCTAACTGTCCTATTATCAGAAGTACATGTTTTGATTAATAATTTTTTACAGGGGCTGTTCGCCTAAATCCTAAAACAAAAGATGCTTCAGAGGTTGATATCATTAATGTTATAAAATCCTGGCTTGTTTGGGTTCAGGATCAAAAGAAAAAATATAGGTAGGAAATCTTCTGAATGTTGTGTCTGTATAATTAATGGTTGTTTTTTTAGGAATAATACAGAACATTCTAGAGAAGAAGCTTAACTTTTTTGTCTACCATTACTGTGAAATGTGGCTGTGTTTTTTGTTCCAAATCCTTTTGCTTTATTTTTTATTCATTTTGTTAACATGTAATATTTTTAGTTAAAAAAATTCTGAAGAATTGCTTATTTGTGAAAATGAGTAATGTTGTTGTATTTAAAAAAAATGATCACTTGTTTTATTTGCAATAAAGTGTTATTTTCAAGAAAATCAGACCATCATTTACTTTACCTTCCAGAAAAAGTCTTAGCACAACATACTTAGATGCTGAATATAATATATTGCAGACTGAAATAAAAGAAGAATTGACCAGGTCTAGAAATCTACACTTACAATGTAATAGATGGAGTAACCGCAGAAATGAGTCCATTATTAACTTTGTCATCACAACACCTGAGCCCCGGTTTGTTGATTTTATATTAACAGAGGAAAATAAGCATAATCATAAATATTTATCCGACAAATATAATACTGCAAACTAATAAAAAATAAAAAATTGATAAATTATTTAATATTTCTTCATAATATTTAATCTTTGACATATTATTACAAACGAAGTAAACCATCCATATCTCAAATGTGACAATACTTACAAACTATAATACTTCTAATTTTGTAATAATATACATCAATTATTGTGGACATCAATAGTTACTTCAGAATTTTTCCAAATTAGTTATCCAACAACAAATATATTTGTCTCCTGTATATTAGTATAAGATAAGAGAATATGTGTGTCTTTATAGAAATGTAATTTCTATTCTTTTCAGTAGAAATAAAATGAAACTTACAATTAAGTTAATACAATTAAACATTTAAATTAAATAAAAATGATAAAAAAAAACAATTAATAAAAGAAATGTAGGATAAAAAATTTTTAAAAATAATTTTTGTTACCGATTTCATTTTGATGGGTATAGTAGATATGCCATCATATTTAGATTATTGGAGCAAAGAATTCAGATTCAGTGATATTGCAGATGTAATGCCATTGAAACGGTATCAACAAGTTAGAAGGTACCTTCATTTTGTCAATAACAGAGATCAGAATAACGATCCCTATTTCAAAATTCGACCGGTTCTTGATATTATAAGAAAGAACTGTACGCAAATTGAAAATGAAAAACCTAAAAGCATTGACGAAATGATGGTCCCATATAAAGGGAAAAAAGCAGGGTCAAAACAGCAAAACATAAAATCCAAACCAAAAAAATGGGGATACAAAATATTTGTCAGGGCTGGTATTTCTGGTTTTGTGTACGATTTTATCGTGTATGGAGGAGAAAACACATTTATCCAACACCAAAACTTTTCAGTTGAAGAGATGAATATGGGAGTAGGTGCTGAGGTTCTAATTGGTCTTTGTCAGTCGATAAAAAATCCTGCTTGTACAGCTATCTATTTTGATAATTTGTTTACGTCCTTGGATTTGCTATACGTTTTACGAAATACTTATGGGATATTGGCGTTAGGTTATAAGAAGCAACAGGTTACAAAACTGCAGTTTGGAAGAAGACAAAGTGTTGAAACAAAAGGGTCGTGGCACATTTTGCAGCAGAAGTGACAATGAAAATAAAATTACATGTGTAAAATGGAATGATAATAAACCTGTCACATTAGTCAGTAGGGGAGAAGGGGGCACGTTTGAACGTGGGGCACATTTGAACAGTATTCAAATTTCCCACCTCAGACGCGATAATCATTTTAAAACTACACGTGGTTGAAGTAAACAGTTCAAGCAATCAACTCTTTTATGCGGCGCATTCCATGTTGTTTGTAACGTAAATACGAATAACCCTTGTTTTTAATCATTTTTCTTCTAATATTTACTACCTAAACAAATTAGGCTCAGTATTAAACTATAATAAAGACATTTGTTCTGCAGTGGGTAGTTAACTAGCCTAGGTAAGTAGAACATTTTGTGAAATTATGTGACTTTTGAGGTTAGAGTGTTTTTAGTAAACGTTGTTGAATTTAAGTGTAGGCGCAAGGGGTACCTTTGAACTCTGGAATGGGGTACTGTTGAACATTGTTCAAAGGTACCCCATTATAGTTGTGAAACGCTTTCCAAGTAGCATTTTTATTTCCAGATTTACAAGCTACGATGGTGAGACAATATAAAAGGAAGAAGGAAGTTGGATTTACTGAGGAAGACATGGAGAAGGCGATAGCTGCTGTTAGAGAAAACGAATTGTCTTTAAGAAGAGCTGCAGAAGTTTACGGCGTGAAACATACGGCTCTGTTTTATCGTTTAAAAAAGAACCTAGGGAGCAGGTGTTTTCCTCTAAACATACGTTTCGACAAGTCTTTAATCAAGATCAGGAACTCATGTTGGTAAAATATATTTTAACCTGCTCTAAACTACAATATGGTTTATCTTATAACAATCTAAGGGTGTTGGCATTTGACTATGCAAAAGCTATGATTATAAAATATCCACCTAGTTGGGATACCAATAAAATGGCAGGGTTAGATTGGGTCCAAGGATTTATGAAACGCCATAGCAATCTAAGTCTCCGAAGACCTGAGAACACAAGTATGTCACGTGTTACCGCATTTAACCAGACTGCATTAACCGAGTTTCAAGATAATCTTGTACGCTGTTTCGAAAAATACACTTTCCCCGCACATAAAATTTTTAACTTGGATGAAACAGGTATAACCACTATTGTAGATGCGCCAAATATTATTGCTGCAAAAGGGACTAAGCAAGTGGGTCAAGTAACTTTCGCGGAAAGGGGCACCCTTGTAACTATGTGTGCCATCGTGAGTGCAGATGGAAACAGTTTACCACCAGCTTTTATATTCCCACGAGCTAGATATCACGACAGTTTCCTTACAGGCGCTCCAGCTGGAAGTATAGGACTAATAAATAATCCTCCTAGTGGTTGGATGACAAAGGCGTTGTTTATAAAAGTTTTGGAACATATAAAAACATTTACAAAATGTACCCCAAATGAAAAAATTTTAATAATAATGGACAATCATGAATCCCACTGCTCGTTGGATGCCACAAGATTTGCAAAAGAAAACGGGATGGAGATTGTCACCATACCGCCTCACTAGTCATCGTCTACAGCCACTGGACGTTTCAATAATGGCTCCGTTTAAGGCTAAGCTAAAAATAGCGCAACATGACTATTTAATTTCAAATCCCGGAAAAACCATAACAATCCATGACCTATCTGGACTGGCAAATATAGCTATTCAAGCATCATTCACTCCAAAGAACATAATATCTCGTTTTCAAAAAACGGGAATCTGGCCGTTGAACAGAAATATATTTTCAGACAGTGACTTTGTGGCAGCAGGAAAAGCATCTAATAATAATGCTGTTACTGAAATACCAGACGGACAAAATGACCTATAACGTCTGCTTCTGCAGCTCCGATCACTGCTGCAGAAGCAATTTCCACAGCCGTATTAACTGACCCTGAAGTAATGTCTCCTGAAGTGGTCAGACCACTTCCAGATATTTGCTCGACCAACAAGCGCCGCCGAAGTCGCAAAACAAAAAAGTCTCTGTTCCTAACTGATACACCGATTAAAGATGGCATTGAAGCTGAAGCACTTGCTCGTGAAGCTAAAAAAAGAGCACAAACTGTAGCCAAGAGGCCGAAAGTGAAGAAAGCAATATTCGCTGAGAGTGACTCATCATGTGATGATGCTATATCCCTTCACGATGAATCTGAATATGACTTTGACCAGTCAACAGTTTACCACCAGCTTTTATATTCCCACGAGCTAGATATCACGACAGTTTCCTTACAGGCGCTCCAGCTGGAAGTATAGGACTAATAAATAATCCTCCTAGTGGTTGGATGACAAAGGCGTTGTTTATAAAAGTTTTGGAACATATAAAAACATTTACAAAATGTACCCCAAATGAAAAAATTTTAATAATAATGGACAATCATGAATCCCACTGCTCGTTGGATGCCACAAGATTTGCAAAAGAAAACGGGATGGAGATTGTCACCATACCGCCTCACTAGTCATCGTCTACAGCCACTGGACGTTTCAATAATGGCTCCGTTTAAGGCTAAGCTAAAAATAGCGCAACATGACTATTTAATTTCAAATCCCGGAAAAACCATAACAATCCATGACCTATCTGGACTGGCAAATATAGCTATTCAAGCATCATTCACTCCAAAGAACATAATATCTCGTTTTCAAAAAACGGGAATCTGGCCGTTGAACAGAAATATATTTTCAGACAGTGACTTTGTGGCAGCAGGAAAAGCATCTAATAATAATGCTGTTACTGAAATACCAGACGGACAAAATGACCTATAACGTCTGCTTCTGCAGCTCGGATCACTGCTGCAGAAGCAATTTCCACAGCCGTATTAACTGACCCTGAAGTAATGTCTCCTGAAGTGGTCAGACCACTTCCAGATATTTGCTCGACCAACAAGCGCCGCCGAAGTCGCAAAACAAAAAAGTCTCTGTTCCTAACTGATACACCGATTAAAGATGGCATTGAAGCTGAAGCACTTGCTCGTGAAGCTAAAAAAAGAGCACAAACTGTAGCCAAGAGGCCGAAAGTGAAGAAAGCAATATTCGCTGAGAGTGACTCATCATGTGATGATGCTATATCCCTTCACGATGAATCTGAATATGACTTTGACCAGTCAAGCTCGTCTGATGAAAATGAAGATTCATCAAATTTGTCGTCGGATGTACAAATAAACAATTATGTTCTAGTTCGATTTTGCACCAAGAAAACATTGGTTCACTATGTAGGACAGGTTATTGGACAAAATGAAGATGACTATGTCATAAAGTTTTTAAGGAGAAAACAACAGAAGTTTTATTTTCCAATAGTCGATGATATAAGCACTGTAGCGTCTGTGGATGTAATTAAGAAATTACCTGTTCCGGTGCAAAAAGGTACTGAGAGGACATCTTCATTATTGGAGTTTAAATTCAAGTTAAATAAGTATAATTTACGATAGATTTGATGTCATAAAAAGTAATAAAACTTTAAAAAAATCACTGTTCATTTGTGCCCCGTTCCTCGTTCAAATGTACCCCACAAGTGGGGTACATTTGAACAATATGACATTTATCAATAATTAGCGTGCCACACAAAATACATTAAAAATTTAATTGGTTTTTCAGTCAGAGCTTAACGTAAACATACTATAGTATTGGAAAATGTTCACCTCACTTTTGTATTGCATTTTAGATTTTTTCTGGACTTGAATTTTCCCAAATATGTTCAAAAGTGCCCCCTTCTCCCCTACATTTGTGTCTACTGACCCAGTCACAAGTGCTAAAAGGTACGAAAAATCTCAAAAAGCGAAAGTCGATGTTCCCTGTCCGAACATCGAGAAACAATATAATGCTCATATGGGAAGCGTGGATCTAATGGACATGCTCATTTCTCTATATAGGATTCCACTAAAAACACGTCGTTGGTAGCTATCAATTTTCTCAAAAATGATAGATATATGTCTAAATAATGCATGGTTAATGTATCGACAGGACAGAGAATTATTGGCCATTGAAGATAAACAACTGTCTGAAAGATTTTAGATATTCAGTGGCTCAATCCTTGAAGCTCAAGGACAGAGTAGTAAAGAGAAAAAACTTAGAAGCAGATATCAATAATACAACAAAAATTAAGCGAATGGTAGCTCCTAGACCACCACCCGATGTACGATCTGATAAAGTGAATCATTTTCCTATGTATTTTACAAAAGGTCGATGTCGATTATGCAAGTCTGGAGAAACTCACTGGATTTGTACCAAAATGCGATGCAAGACTGTGTTTGGTAAAATCCCTTAACTGCTTTTTTACCTTTCATGACAAATAAAACTAAGTTTTGTATTATTTTGACTGTATCTAGAAGTAGGTAGTTTATTTTGTAAAAATGTTTTAGTTTATATGGAATATTCATTGAAAATAAAAATTTTGGAAATATGTGAGTTTTTTAGGTATTGATTGGTAGTGTGTCTTATGAGATAAAAAATATAGTTAGAAATACATCTCTCGCTATTTCGCTGTGTGAATACGAGATACATCTCGTATTTTTTTCTGACGTGATATTTTTTGTGTATAAATGGGTTCTAATAGACATAAACAAACTATTTTTTGGTAGTGGATAACCCAAATCCACTCTTGCCAAATTAAGGGTTAAGATAGGTTCCACATACGCCTCCCCATGCAATAATTCCATAATATGGGATGATGAAATTATGACTCTTTTAGTTGATTGTACCAACAACTAAGGACATACACTTTGTCAGCAGGTTCGCCCTAAAACCCGATACTCTTGAAGTAGGATTTACAAGCCCATTGATAAGCAGGAGTTATGTAAATTTTTAGGCTTATGTTTGTTACGGGGGCAAACGAAAAATTTCGATATACGAAGACTTTAGCCTTAAACCATTAAACTATTTTCCGATATTTCCTAGAACTATGTCTGGTAGGCGCTTCGAACAAATTTTACGCTGCTTTTCAGTGCATATGAAGCACGAGCCCGATAGATTTTCAATATTGTTATAAGCCTCCACAACAATTATCTCTAGATGAATCGTTACTTTTATTTCGAGGACGATTAGCTTTCAGAACATACATGAAAAATAAAAAAACTAAATATGGCTCAGTAACTCTTCGTTTGACAATTTATTAATATTTTTTGTTGATTTTTTTGACTGAACTATTGTGTAAATAACTCGTTGCCTTAATTTTGTTGGTTATAAACCGTAATTTCATAAAATTATTGTTATACAACAAAATTTTATATGTATATTTCACTTACTCAGTCTAGTAAGGTTAACACTTCTTCTTGTATTCTTTTTAATAATTTTAGTGCACCATTTTCCACTTTATTTTTGATTTTATCGGAGCGACACAAAATACCACTTCACGACCTAACCCGAACCCGAAAATATATTAGATTTGATAAAAATAAAGTCGCTAGGTTTAACCATGTTAAACAATGTTTTTCGGTAGACAAAAAAAATATTTCAAGGTCTCAGAAAAATAATAGCTTATTCCATTGGGAAAAAAATGCAGCACGAGTGCAGAACCAGGGCAAAATTTATACACCATTGGAAAATGTGGTGCAGGTTCGTGAAATCCATTGGGACGTCAGTGCGGCACTTTCTGCTCTGAGTGCAAAAAGTTCCGCACGAGGTGTCGTGGCACGTGTGGCACCAGTTTTTACAGAATATTTGACAGGTAGTAGGTAGAGTCGTTCTATGGGTAGGGTATTTTTTCCGTGATCAGTGTTTTGTATTTGTGTTTTTATTTATGGTTTTAATTTGATTATTTTATTATTACTATGGAAGAAAATTTAATACATAAAGGGCAGCATCTATTGCTCATTTCATCATTGCTTTCTTCAAGCTCAAGCAGTGATAGTGATGAAGAATATTCCTTGTTGTTAGGAGAAAGAAAACCTTTGCCAAAAATTAAAAAATTTTGAAAGTATAATTAGCAAATTTGATGGAAAACAGGTAAGAATAATTGTTTGCTTATGCTGTTTAGATTGATTTTTAATATGCAGTTTACCAATGAAATTAAAATGAGACTGTATAATAAAATAATTTTGTACTTTTTATCTAATATTTACCCTAACATGTATTTTTAATGTTTTAGTTTCAAAGATTCTTACGTACGAAAAAGAAACGGCCAACATTTTGATTGAAAAGTTTAAGCAATCTGTTCACTTTCCAAAAACGATGGACATGGAGGAAGGGTCCCAATAACTGCATCAGTCCATGTTTATTCATTTTTGTGGTAAGTACGAAGGACTTATGTATCTTGTGCAATTAACTTTTTTTATTTAATTAATAAAATCTAATTGGAAATATTACAAAGTTAACAAAGAAGTAAAAAAATCAATGCTTTTTTTGAACAGGGAAAATAATTCAATTCTTTGTAGGTTTGCTGGAAATAAGTCAACAGTAAAGGACATTTCACAAAGATTTGATATGACAGAATCATCTTTCCATCGTGTTATGGACAGAATGTTGAATTTTCTTTTGGATTTAGGTCCAGTCCTAATTAAGATGCCAAAAACAAGAGATGTAAAAGAGATTTTCCAGACAGAATTTCAAAAGGTAAGCACAGTAATTTTTTATATTTTTTGGAAAATTAATAAAATGTACAATGTTACAAGATATTTGATTTTGAATATCTGAGTAAAAACTAAAATTGTTAAAAATCTCTTTTCATTTTTCCACAATATTTTCTTTTATCTATCTGCGCTTTTTTTACCTATTATAATTAGCTAGCTCAAAAAAAGTTCTTTAATAAGCTTTGCATTATATTAATTGCATAAATTTTTTTAGATATCTCATTTTCCTGGAGTGTTGGGCTGTATTGATGGAACATCCATTCCTATAACAACACCTTTTCACAAGATTAAATCAACCTATGTAAATAGGCATGATATACCTTGTATCACACTTCAGGGAATCTGTGATTATAAGAGAAGGTTCATTGATATTGTAATGTTTTAAAAAATAATAGTAAATATAACTTACCAAATAAATAACTTGAATTGAAGTAAACCATTAAACATGGATATTATTTACAAATCTTCTCATTAAATGAATAATACACCAAAAATTTCTTTATTAGAGCCAATTCAATAAACCGTAATACACACAAGAACACAAAAACCATCTTGATAATGAATGAATGCTAACACCAGTAGTCGATCCAAGAATCAAAATCCAAAACACTAATTTGTTTAAGCTAAAAATAAAAAATTAAAAAAAAAAATATTAGAATATGTTAATAATAAATCATAAGAATACAATATTAGTGAGAAACCAACCATATTTGTTATATTAAGTTAGTCAGATCAAAAGCTAAATAAATAATAATTAAGGTTAATAATAATAATGATTTTAATAATATTTTTTTATAAGTAGCTATAAAATGAGAATAAGTAAGGTATAGGTTATTTAAAATTATTATATGAAGTAGAGAATATTTAAATGTATACAGTCAGTAAAATAAGATACAAAAATTTAAATCTCAACAAACTAATTTAAATATTTGAGCAAATTAAATGAATCAGAGACAATGATTACAATTTGATAAACAAATTTTACTTACCCCAAACAACATTTTCAAATTTATTTAAGTATCAAATGATGAGTCTTGTAGTATGATGTATCGGATATCAGTACAAGTCTAGTAGTCCCTATGTCCTGAACATCTCAGATTTGATAGAAATACAACATTTAAGACACAACCTAAAAAGAGAGATATTGAAATATATTACATGATAGAATAAAGCTGTGAGAAAGTGATGTTTGTGTTTACAAGCTAAGACTATTTAATCAAGCTTGATCAAAGACTTTATGAATGATAAATTCAATAAAAAACACTATAAATAGTGATGTGGTGATTAAAAACGTTGACTATAAACTTTAAAAAGGTGCTTATATGAGAAAGACATAAACTTAGTATTAGATGTTTAATTGATGTTTCTATTTGTTGTAATTGTATGTTTTTGTAAAGTAATTAATTTTAAGTTGTTTTTTGATGTTTTTGGATGTTATTAATTCGTTTATTTGATAAATTTTGTATGTAAATCACTATGACATAGTAAAATTTTAAAAGCAAATAAAAGCTAATATAAGCGGTTTCATTGAAAATAAAAGTTATCTGATCATATTTTAATATGTAAAATTTCATTTTTTGTTAAAAATATTGACCAAAAAGAGATATTAGCTCACAATTGTTAAATTTGATATTAATAATTGTCAAAATGGCTGACATTGTTTACTCCAAAAAAGCCAGCTGTTTTAATAAAGAAAAATTGATTTTAAAATTCTAAAAATGTTAATTTGTAATGAAATAAATAGTACAGATTTAATTTGTAATAATTTTAAGGTCAGAAAATGTATAATTAAAAAGTCAATTTTTCAAAATTTTGATGTAAGAGAGGTTATATAAAAACAAAACACGCTCGAAAAGGCAGCCATAATGAAAATTTGACCGAGGGTATATAAGCCCTTGAAAAAGAAAATTCAGGGGCATTCTAATTTGATCAAAAGGTCACTCCACGTCAGTATATTTTAAAAATTACCATAAAAACAATGGCCGATGACTGTTAAAATAAAAGATGGCTGAAAAGTAATATGATAAATCATATAATGTATTTTCAAACAAATCTATTGGAAAAATTGTAAATGGTTATAAATTGTGTACCAAATAATAAATATTAAATCCTAAGAAGAAAAATTAAATTTGTTTTGACTAACCTGCAATAATAATAAAATATCTGGAAGAAACGAAGGAAAAATAACATCCAGTAGTTGTAATCCTGTTTAATTTCCATCCAAGGATGCATTTGCACGTGTTGTAAATTACCATTGGAAGAAAGCCGAACCTGGGAAGCCACTACGAATGATTTCCATCTTTCACCGTCAGGAACAAGTGATTTAGGGTATGTTTTTAACTTTATTCACTTATATCACTTTCATGACTTTTAAAAAACATTGTGAGTAATATATTTCAGTATCGTTGAATAATTTTTTATAGTCTTGATTAGAGAACATCATATTATTAACAAACTTTTTCAACAACTAATAAACACACGCTTCTTTACCCCAGAAATAACCGTTAAGGATCACGTGTTTCTATGTGCGGGGTTGATGCGCACAAAATCTGCCATAGCCGTATCATTAAAGAGATCAAGGGTATATTATTCTTTTAGGGAAAACAAAGTTAACAAATAAAATATTGTTAAATCTTACATTTGAACTGACTACTGAGTTTATGAGTCTATAATGCTAAATAATTGATTTTGATATATAAAATTTAATAATAAATGATAAACAAAATTACATATTTTAAATTTGATAACATAATTATTTTTTCAAACAGAAGGATCAATAAAATAAAGAAATTTTAAGGTGTTTTAGATTAAAAAAGGATTAAATTAAAATTGAAACAAATTTAAATATAAATAATAGCCCCACAAAACTTTAAAAATAAAAAATTTCAAATTATAAAACAACAAATTAATAATTACATCAATAATAACAATATTTATGCAATCTGTACATACATTATAATTGTAATTTATTACAAAAATGGCGCCCAACGTGGGGCTATAATAAAAAACTATTGGCCCTAATATTAAGAAACTATTGATTATAATAAATTAATTGGTTATAATTAAAAATCAACTGGTTATAAAGGTAAAGTTTTTTTTTTTAAATATAATAAACAAGTTTGATATCTAATTTGGTAGGTTATCAGGAGAAATTGGATATTAAAAGTGTAAAACTGTTATAATTTTAAATTGTATATTGTGTTTTACAATAATAACAATAATTACATAATTATTAAACAAAATTTTATATTTAATATTGAATAAAATTTAATAAAACTATTTAAAAATGCATTGGACGGAGGATGAAAATAATGAAATCTGGAGATTGTTGAAAGAGATAGACAAGAAATTAGATAAATTTAATGAAGATTTAAGAAGAGATATAGACAAGAAATTAGATGAACGAAGGGAGATAATAAGGAATGCATTTAACAAAACCTCTGATGACAATGAAGAAATTATAGGAAGAATGGATGAAGAAGTGGAGGAAATTGAAGAAGAATTAAAGAAGGAAGTTAAAGAAAATAAAGAAGATTTAAAAGATACACTTTATAAGAAATTTGATGGATCAAAGGAAGAAATGGGGGAACAAAATAAGAAATTACAAGAAGAGATTAAAAATACAAAACAAGAAATTAAAGAAGAAATGAAAAAGATGTTTGAGAAGAAATTGGATGAAAATAAGGAAGAGTTGGATATGATGGATTATAATTTAAATAGAAACAATGGAAAATATTTAAAAGAAGAGATTGTTGAAAATATTGATAAGGAAGGAGAGAATGTGAAGGTACAAGCCGCAAACCAAGAAGAGAGTATGGAAAAATTTGATGAAGAAGAAAAAGTATTTGAAAAAGAGGAATATGCAGAAGCAAATATTAAGATTTTAGAAGGAACTGACCAAGAGAGAGATAAAAATGTGGATACTGAGAAAATTAAAATAGATAAATTAATGAAAACCGATACTAAATATGACATAAATGAAAACAAGAATGAGAGTAATTCAAGTATAATAATAGATGTGGAAGAAAACAAGAAGATTAAATATTTATTTGAACAATTGTTTGGAAGGAAACTTATCGAAACAAAGAAAGGAGATGAAGAAATGAATATGAACACTGATGTTGGAAAATTTAAAGGAATGAGAAAACAAAACGATGCTAAGAAGCTACACATGATAATGAAAAATACAAAAGCTATAAAGAGACTTATAGAAAGAAATTGGAAGAAGGTGAAGAAGAAAATGAATATTTTATTAAGCAGGGGGAAGGTAGTACTAAGGTGTAAATAATATTGCTAATTATATTTGTAGGTAGTAAGTAAGTTTTTTATTGTTTGAATTTTGAAATGTTGTGTATTATATTAAATTTAAAATACCACCCCAATCAATTATATTAATTTAAATGAAACTTAGATCAATTATATTATGATGAGTTATTACATATTCAAGATTAAATTATGACAAACCGTTAAAAATTTTACTTTATATAAGAAATAAAACATCATTAATAGATTCAAAATCAATTTCAAAACTAAATAATATTAACGAATAATGAAATAAAATTCCAAATATAATAATAACTGGTATTAAAAACAAAAGTTATATGAAATAAATAAACAAATATGATATTAAAATAAATCTATGTTGAAATCATAATAAATTGTAAACTACTAGCTGTGTTTAATTTGGATAGTGATATGGTAATATTAAATGATACATAGGAACAATTAGAAACTATAATTAATTATGAAGAAGAGAAGAAAATATAACTAAATGGTATATGGATGTCAATGGATATGATAGAAGAAGTAGAAGATAGTAAGAAGGATATTATTTATATTAGAAATGATTATGATAAAGAAGAAAGTTATGAGTATGAAGTATAAAGAAGAAAGTTATGATTATGAAGTAGATAGAAGAAAGAAGAAGATGTATTTGAAAATGATGATTTGATTGTGATGGAATATATTACAATATTGTAGGAGATTTGTTGATGAAGTATAGTGTTTGATGTTTAAGGAGCCAAAAGAAGCTACCGAACATGAATATAATATGGAGGTGAGAGATGTTGAGGAGTTTATAAGGTGAAAATATATCCTGTACCATTAAAGTTAAAAGAAAAGAGTGTAGAGAGAATAAGAAATTTTATAGATTGAAGGAATAATTCGAAGAAGTAACAAATCATATATCAATTCACTAGTAGTTGTACAAAATTAAAGCAAAATAATAATTTAATTAAAAAAATATTTCATATTAAGTTAAAAAGAAATGCATAATGATATTTAACAAGATACAAAAATTTAAAGAAACCAACGGTATTCAAAGAAGGGGATTGGGTAATTGAAAGGTCACTACAGGTAGCTAATAAAAGAAATAATGAGTGTGCAAAATTAAAATTACCGTTTATAGGACCATTTATAATCGAAAAAGCTTATGAAAACAGTTATATTTTAAGAAATCCACATAACAATTTATTGAGGGGAAAGGTAAACGTTAAAAACTTATATGCATACCATCAATAGACCAACATTTTAAAAATCTAGCTAAATTTAGAATATAAGATAGTTTAAGACGTAGATACTAGAATAAGTAAATATTATATTGTATTTTAAAATTAGGAATAAAGTATGAGTTATCAATGAATAGTTAGTGGTTATATACAACCAAATGAATTAGAATTTATGTTAGATGTTAATGAAGATTATTTGTAAGGTACAATTAAGGTATATGTTAGAATTGAAAGATAACAAAGTGGAATTTTAAGCTTATTAGATTTGGATCAAATATAATGGAATTAAATTTTAAAAAATTATTACCGAGTAACAATTTGTTAAAATTAAATTGGGGGAAATTTGTAATGTTTTAAAAAATAATAGTAAATATAACTTACCAAATAAATAACTTGAATTGAAGTAAACCATTAAACATGGATATTATTTACAAATCTTCTCATTAAATGAATAATACACCAAAAATTTCTTTATTAGAGCCAATTCAATAAACCGTAATACACACAAGAACACAAAAACCATCTTGATAATGAATGAATGCTAACACCAGTAGTCGATCCAAGAATCAAAATCCAAAACACTAATTTGTTTAAGCTAAAAATAAAAAATTAAAAAAAAAAAATATTAGAATATGTTAATAATAAATCATAAGAATACAATATTAGTGAGAAACCAACCATATTTGTTATATTAAGTTAGTCAGATCAAAAGCTAAATAAATAATAATTAAGGTTAATAATAATAATGATTTTAATAATATTTTTTTATAAGTAGCTATAAAATGAGAATAAGTAAGGTATAGGTTATTTAAAATTATTATATGAAGTAGAGAATATTTAAATGTATACAGTCAGTAAAATAAGATACAAAAATTTAAATCTCAACAAACTAATTTAAATATTTGAGCAAATTAAATGAATCAGAGACAATGATTACAATTTGATAAACAAATTTTACTTACCCCAAACAACATTTTCAAATTTATTTAAGTATCAAATGATGAGTCTTGTAGTATGATGTATCGGATATCAGTACAAGTCTAGTAGTCCCTATGTCCTGAACATCTCAGATTTGATAGAAATACAACATTTAAGACACAACCTAAAAAGAGAGATATTGAAATATATTACATGATAGAATAAAGCTGTGAGAAAGTGATGTTTGTGTTTACAAGCTAAGACTATTTAATCAAGCTTGATCAAAGACTTTATGAATGATAAATTCAATAAAAACACTATAAATAGTGATGTGGTGATTAAAAACGTTGACTATAAACTTTAAAAAGGTGCTTATATGAGAAAGACATAAACTTAGTATTAGATGTTTAATTGATGTTTCTATTTGTTGTAATTGTATGTTTTTGTAAAGTAATTAATTTTAAGTTGTTTTTTGATGTTTTTTGGATGTTATTAATTCGTTTATTTGATAAATTTTGTATGTAAATCACTATGACATAGTAAAATTTTAAAAGCAAATAAAAGCTAATATAAGCGGTTTCATTGAAAATAAAAGTTATCTGATCATATTTTAATATGTAAAATTTCATTTTTTGTTAAAAATATTGACCAAAAAGAGATATTAGCTCACAATTGTTAAATTTGATATTAATAATTGTCAAAATGGCTGACATTGTTTACTCCAAAAAAGCCAGCTGTTTTAATAAAGAAAAATTGATTTTAAAATTCTAAAAATGTTAATTTGTAATGAAATAAATAGTACAGATTTAATTTGTAATAATTTTAAGGTCAGAAAATGTATAATTAAAAAGTCAATTTTTTCAAAATTTTGATGTAAGAGAGGTTATATAAAAACAAAACACGCTCGAAAAAGGCAGCCATAATGAAAATTTGACCGAGGGTATATAAGCCCTTGAAAAAGAAAATTCAGGGGCATTCTAATTTGATCAAAAGGTCACTCCACGTCAGTATATTTTAAAAATTACCATAAAAACAATGGCCGATGACTGTTAAAATAAAAGATGGCTGAAAAGTAATATGATAAATCATATAATGTATTTTCAAACAAATCTATTGGAAAAATTGTAAATGGTTATAAATTGTGTACCAAATAATAAATATTAAATCCTAAGAAGAAAAATTAAATTTGTTTTGACTAACCTGCAATAATAATAAAATATCTGGAAGAAACGAAGGAAAAATAACATCCAGTAGTTGTAATCCTGTTTAATTTCCATCCAAGGATGCATTTGCACGTGTTGTAAATTACCATTGGAAGAAAGCCGAACCTGGGAAGCCACTACGAATGATTTCCATCTTTCACCGTCAGGAACAAGTGATTTAGGGTATGTTTTTAACTTTATTCACTTATATCACTTTCATGACTTTTAAAAAACATTGTGAGTAATATATTTCAGTATCGTTGAATAATTTTTTATAGTCTTGATTAGAGAACATCATATTATTAACAAACTTTTCAACAACTAATAAACACACGCTTCTTTACCCCAGAAATAACCGTTAAGGATCACGTGTTTCTATGTGCGGGGTTGATGCGCACAAAATCTGCCATAGCCGTATCATTAAAGAGATCAAGGGTATATTATTCTTTTAGGGAAAACAAAGTTAACAAATAAAATATTGTTAAATCTTACATTTGAACTGACTACTGAGTTTATGAGTCTATAATGCTAAATAATTGATTTTGATATATAAAATTTAATAATAAATGATAAACAAAATTACATATTTTAAATTTGATAACATAATTATTTTTTCAAACAGAAGGATCAATAAAATAAAGAAATTTTAAGGTGTTTTAGATTAAAAAAGGATTAAATTAAAATTGAAACAAATTTAAATATAAATAATAGCCCCACAAAACTTTAAAAATAAAAAATTTCAAATTATAAAACAACAAATTAATAATTACATCAATAATAACAATATTTATGCAATCTGTACATACATTATAATTGTAATTTATTACAATATATTTACTGGCATCCCAGGAAAAGTACATGATGCAAGAGTTTATAAAATGTCAGACATATCAAAACTGTTACCAGAGATTTGTGAGGATAATAAGTATCACATTCTTGGGGATGGTGCTTATCCTATAAGACCATGGCTGTTAACACCCTACAAGGATTATGGCAGTCTTACTCAAGAACAAATAAAATTTAATAAGAAATTTAGTGCTACTCGTGTTTTAATTGAAAACACATTTGGTATATTAAAGGGAAGATTTCGGCAACTCATTAGACTAGATATGACAAGTGTTGCAACTCTAACCAAATTTATTATTTCTTGTTGCATTTTACATAATTTGTGTATAGATAATGATGATTTTATTGATGATGCATATATTTTTTATGATGGCCCCAATGTAGAGCAGGAGAACATGGTGGAAAGTGAATATCAATTAAAAAAGCAAGGAGAGGATAAACGAGATCACATTAAAAATGGTTTTCATTATACAAGATAAATCTGATACAATAAATCACTTGTTTTATTCTATAACTTTTTTATTTAAATAAAAAAAAAATAACACAGCAATATAATATTTAACTAACATAAAAAAGAACACAGCAATATAATATTTAACTAACATAAAAAAGAACTCAGCAATATAATATTTAACTAACATAAAAAAGAACACAGCAATATAATATTTAACTAACATAAAAAAGAACACAGCAATATAACATTTAACTAAAATAAATAGTTATGGTTGATACAAAACAGAAAACAACCAGTCAAATGAGATCACATTAAAAATAGTTTTCATTATACATGGCAAGTCTGTTACAGTAAATCACTTGTTTTATTCTCTAACTTTTTTAATTAAATCAAAAAACTAATAAAAAATAAAAGCAATATAATATTTAACTAAAATAAATAGTTAATGGTTGATACAAAACAAAAAACAACCAGGCACAAAGTAAAAGTTTTGTATAAAAAAAATCCTTTTCAATAATAATAAAAACAACACCAATATTCTTTTAATCTTCATTTCCTTGAGTATTTTTTTCCAATATTTTTCTTATTAACTCTAATTTTTCCCTGTGACGTCGTTCTCTACTCTCTTCCTTCTTTTTAAATATTTCCATCATTGTCTCTTGTACAGTCATTGTTTTATTTTTTCTTTGGAGTACAGGAACTTGATGGGGTGTTGACATGATTTTCATTATTTTCTTTCTCTATATTATCTGGAGGTTGTGTTTTTCTTTTCAATATCCTAATCCCATGAGATGTCCCAATTACCTCTGGCTCAATAGAATCATCTATAGAGGCTATTTTATTAAGTTCATTTTCATATGGAATAGTTTCTCGGGAATTGCCTGACTTGTTGTTATTGTCCACTGCAATCTTCTTCCTTTTTAACACTGTCTTATATCTATTTTCACATTGTATGCCTGTTTTATAAACAGTAAACTTCTTGTTGATAGTTTCAGCTATTGAAATCCACATATGTTTTTTTGTTTTAAACATCTTCATAGGCCCTACTTGGCTCATTAACTGTTCATAGGTATCTAATAACATTTTTGTTTCACCTTCAGTCCACACTAAAAATATTATTATTATTTATATTTAATACCTAATTATTCAGCAAAGAGAATTTTAAGCTATTGTACACAAAATTCTTATATTCACCTTGAAAGTGAATCAGATATATTTTGACAAAATTTCTACAAAAAAATGTGTGTTACTTAATGACAGATTTGCAGTGAGAACCTGCCATATTAGCTTAAGGTTATTAAAGATAATTGAAAGCAATGAAACTGGACCTGAACTTACTACATATTTCCTTATTAGTGGGCTTCTTGGTTGGCAGTTCAGACAAATTATCATCTTCAAATTGCTCTTGTGAACCAGCAGCAAAAATTTCAGTTTCACTAAAAAGTAAAATTTATTGACATTTGTTAATATTACTCACATAATTAACATAAAATTAAGATACTTACACTCCATTCTGATCAATTCTATATATAAAATGAATTGGTTCATTCAAAGAAATAAATCCACTGTTAATAAGCTGATGCATATAGTTCACAGTGTATTCATCATTATCTAAAAACAATGCTAATGATAATATATTTGATATCCAGAACATATTTGACAATAGGCGCAGAAAACGACAAATAAATGTGCATAATAGCCTATGTTTTATTAAATAGGAAGGTGTTAAATGGTTTTATAATAATTAAACCACAACTTATTATATACTTACTGGTTAATTTGAATATATGATCTGAACCATCCATAGGTTCATTAATTACAAATGTTTGATTGTTTATCCTAAAATGGGTTTCTACAGTTCCCTCAGTCATTTTTTATTTGTAAATAAAATTAAAAATTAACCTCAACATATACAACATAGATTTTAACATAACCTATGATAGGAATTTGAAACTCGCCCTCAAGGCCAAAAATGCACAATCCATTGACACTGCACCAGTGCGGTTTTTAACTGCACACAACCAGTGTCAGTTGTGCCCTCAGTGTCAAACTTTTATTCCCAATGGAATACGCTATAAGAGAATCATATTTGGATCTTAACAAAAGTTATTTAAAAATGAAAGTTTCTATTGCTCCTCGATTACTTAGCAATACAATGGCATCTGCCATGGAAAGCATGATTGGCACCAATTAACTACCGACTCAATCTATTAATACAGCTGAGTTTATCCATGATATGGACATTCTTTTTGATTCCATTAATGGACGAAATCCTAATATCGAAAATGGAAAGTTTTACCGGCGTTGTATGTCACAAAAATCACCTCATCGCAGATTATGTAAAAGACTGATTTTACAAATAAATGAATGGGAATTTTTAACAAATAATGATTTTATAAAAACAAAGTTAATGCCATGTAAATCTGGCTGGGTTATAACTATGAAGGCAACTATGGAACTTTTTAAAGAATGTAAAAAACTTGGGTTTCGCTTTTTAAGAACTAGGCCATTAATCAAGACCCATTGGAAAAGTTTTTCTTCGATTCGAAATCTTAATGGGTCCAACACAAACCCAAATTGTTTACAATTTATCAGTACTTTCAAAACATGGATCGTAAATAATTTAATTTCATCTGCTTCTAAGCATAAAAATTGTGAAAATGATTCAGGGACAGTGTTGGAGAATCTGCACACCTTCATTAATAAAACAAATGATTTAGATACAGCCAATGTGGTACTTTTTTCATTTTTGGATAATTATGAATTTAAAAATGTTATATTACCTTCAAGCACATCTGAGTTCGATGATGCATATGGGAACCAAATAACTGCCTATGTTAGTGGTTTTATCGTAAAAAAAATTAATTTATATCAATGTGAAGAATGCATTTCTAATTTAATGAGTAATAACATTGAACCTTATCATATCTATAGCCAGTTTAAAGAATATAGTGATGAGAAAAATATACTCATTTATGTTACAGAAAACGTTGTTGATATTCTTTCTAAATTACATGAAATTACTTATTTTTTATTACCAGTCTATAGCCATGTATCAAACATTTCTAAAAAAATTGGTATTTATGCTAAAAATCATATAAATTTTGAATGGTTAACCTGTAAACTTCATGCCGAATCTGTAGAAAAAGAAATTCTTCAATATTCGGTTAATTTATTAAAAAAATACTGTGATGATATTTATAGGAATCAAGAGACATTACATAAACCTAAAAAGAAACTTAAATTTAGTAACGTTAAAAATGCAGAGGTAGATTATAAGTTTCAAAAAATTATAAGGGAGAGTAGGGATACTTGATCCCCTGAGAGACTTGATCCCCATTTGAAATTCGCGCCGTTTTTAGCCGTTAATGCATCATTTTATCAGCGACGCTTGTTTTTGTTGGCGACAGCGCACTACTACTACAGTAAGCGTCTGGCAGGCATCGCGTGAACATTAATCGTTGCATGTTTATTTTCATACGTCCCAGACTTCTTTTTCGGTGACTATTCGATAATTTATTCAACCGCAAATATATGAACAACTGCTTGTTTGTATTTTTTCTCCGGACTATGGCTATATTTGGCACAATATTTCAACGAATTTGAAGACTCTCTGTAGGTTGTTTTTCATATATTGTTTTCTTCGCATTTTATGTGCTTGTTGGGATACTTGATCCCATGCTGTGGTTGAAGACTTGATCAGTGGATCAAGTCTCCCCATCAGAGGATCAAGTCTCTTCCTGCCAGTTTTGATTAATCATTTCTTATTTATGGTTGTTACAGATGCCGAGAAAATATAAAAGAAAGGAAGGGGCAAAGCCAAGGGTACCCCCCAACCCAAAACAATTGCAAGCAGCGGTAAATGATGTCATAGCAGGTGGTACTTTTCGAGGAACTGCAAAAACTTTCAACGTGCCTTTGATGACCCTCAAAAGACATAAGAAAGGGAACAGCTAAGACACCAGGCTACAAAAAAGCCCAAGTATTTACTGCTGAAGAAGAAGATGAACTTTCAGCCTATCTTTTAACTGCATCTCAGTTGTATTATGGACTAACTATCACAAGTCTTCGAAAGTTGGAATTCCAAATGGCAAAAAAAAATAACAAGAAGTTTCCAGCTTGTTGGGATAAAAATCAGTCAGCAGGAATAGATTGGGCCCGTGGATTTCTAGAGAGAAATAGAACTCTATACTTGAGAACGCCAGAGCCTACCAGTCTAAGTAGAAGTACAGCATTTAACCGGCACACTGTTGGCGAGTTTTTTAAAAATTTAATAAAAGTTTATGATAAACACCACTTTGTACCATCAAGGATATGGAATGTAGACGAAACCGGAGTGACCACCATACATAAACCTGGAAAAATTATTGCTGGAAAAGGCATCAAACAAGTCGGAAAAGTCACTTTTGCTAAGAGGGGACAATTGGTAACTGTATGTTCGGCTATTAGTGCTTCTGGTAACCACATTCCATTACAGACACTCAACTTTAACAGACATTTCGTAATTATCATTAAAGATCCAAAGGTACTAGAAAAGGACAATACAGCCTATCAAAGTAGAGCGAATGAATTGATCTGGTATACAGATAGACCAATGCATGAGCTGGGTACTGGAGCGGGAATATACAGCAAATCAGGGAGATACGAAGGTAGCTTCCCACTTGGCAAACATACCTCGGTATTTTAAGCAGAAATCTATGTTATACTCATTTGCTCAAGAGAAAATAATACGAGAACTTACAATGGAAGGCTTATCAGGCCCAGAGACAAAGCTGCCCTTAAAGCCCTAGGAATGACGGGATTTCGGCGAAGAACTGGCTACCCAGAACAGAGTCACACTGTAGTGTAAACCAGGACATCAAGCTGACGAACTAGCAAGGCAAGGATTGTCAACTCCACTTAACGGACTCGAAGCGGCCGTACGTATTCCTAAATGTTCTATCAGGTCATAGTCAAAAGGGTGAGTTGGGAAAAAGCATAGCATTCACTGGATGAACACGTCCAGACAAATAAATGGGAAGAAAAAGAACCATCTGAAAAAGAGGCAAGAGCTTTTCATAATGAACAGGAACAAACAAGGCATCGCTACAGGATTACACATGGGGCACTTCCCCACGGCTTTCTTAAAAAGTCGAATAGAGAAAACCAAGCAGAAATATTAGAGTGCTAATACAGACTCACATTCCTGGATCTCAGTTAGAATTTGAAGATAATCCACCAAAGTCTCTACTAATAGAGTCTCGTAATAGATTCAACGAGGTAAATATGCATCTGGGTGATAAAATCTTTACGATTAACAAAATTAAAAGCGCAATTAAGAACTTTAAACATTTTTAATCGTCTGGTAAGGACGGAATTTTGCCAATCTTGCTCCAAAATGGGTTGGGTCGCCCGTATTTTCAATGGCTTTTCAAAGCCAGCCTTATCCTCGGATACATACCTAAGGCTTGGAAGGAGGTAAATGTGGCTTTTATACCCAAAACAGGGAGAAGTCGCATGGATCACCCCGAATCGCATCGTACCACCCCCTAAATTCGTTTCTCGTCAAAACTGGAAAAAGTAATAGATCCTTATATAAGAGGCGAAAATTTTGCAAGATCGCCGCTTTATAAAAGACTGTTTGTGCTCTACTATTAATTGAAAGACACACTAGTAGTTAAAGAAATAGCCATATGCGCTTTTATTGGCATTGCTTGTAACATGTTCATTGACATGTTCCGAGCGTAAAATTAATTTAATCACATGTATAATTAAATCCTGCACTTAATCATTAAAAAATACCTTTCGGACAACCAATAGACACAACCGTTTTTGAACGTTGAGAACCCGTTAAAAACTAACCAATCAGAACGCTCGAATTCCTCCCCTAACGAAAATGAACCGTTAATATAATTGTAACGCAGAGAGAACTCTTCCCTTTTCGCCTTCTGCCTTCAAAGAATAAACATCATTTTGCGTACTAACGAATTTTTACCCTAGCCGTCGTAAGTACAAAATTTTTATTATTAGCCATTTTAATTCATTTATCAATTTATCTTTATTACTCAGTTGAACACAGACATTAATAGCATTTCAAAATAATAATTTCTAGATATTTTTATAGATAACCAAAGCCATAATTGAACCTTTTTTATTTAGCCACGTGGCAATTCATGTTAATATGCATGTATTTTTAATATAATTAGTAATCGACATTATTTAATATTTTTAAATGAACTAATAATTTTTAGTATATATATTTTATAATACTTTTCATAAATTTAACCTTTTTGCTATTCAGCCACGTGCTGGCATGCCGAAATGCATGTATTTTCAATATATTCAGTGATCGATAGTATTTAACACTTTCAAACAAATTAACAATCAATAACGCAACTTTTGACATATACAATTTATAATATTTTTATTAAAAACAAGATTTTTTAATTAGAAACTAAGAACACACGTTCCAGAACATAGATTATAATAAATTGAACCAAGTTTGATTAGTAACGACTCACTATTAATCATTCCTAATTTTTTTAGTTTAACCATTATCACACATATTTTATTTTATTTCATATCATTTGTTAAATAATAAAAATATGAACATTGTTGAGTGCCCGGCAAATAAAATGATAGTAAGGAATCAAACTCAATTGCCGTCCGTTCTCCAACAATTTTCATATTCCATAATTTTTTTGATACTCCTTTTCCTGATACACTATTCTCTCACAGATTCATACGGCCCCAAGTTACCGTTGAAAATATTGCAAATTATTGGCCCCAAGTTACCGTCAAATGTAACTCAAGATTACCTCAAAAATATCGCAAATTATTAATCCCAAGTTACCGTTGAAAATATTGCAAATTATTGGCCCCAAGTTACCGTCAAATGTAACCCCAAGTTACCGTCCAATGTAACTCCAGGTTACCTTAAAAATAACTCCAAGCTACCGTTGAAAATACCGCAAATTATTAACTCCAAGTTACCGCTGAAAATATCGCAAATTAGCAAGTTACCGATAAAGCACCGATCCAGCTGACTACACCTGAAGTTCTAACTCTCCGGAGAAGTCCCCCAGGTCTGCCTTCCTATAGAAGTCGTCAACATCTTTAACCAACCGAAGCCATACCCATACCGCTGTGGGAGAAATCCGAAACCCTAAGCTAAGTACCTAACCTTTTGTGGCAAAATAAATTTGAATTTCTTACTTGAGTGTTTGTTTTAAACCCACAGATTTGCTGTGTGTGGTTGCCTATCGGTATCAGTATTTTAGTTTTTTATTGTTGTGTTAAAGTAGTCAAAATATTTTCAATATTCATTTTTCCTTTCTAGTTAAACTTTAAAGTAAATAAGGTGTTCTGCTTTACACCTAGTTATTAAATTTTGTCGAATTTAAAGCAGTGGCGCCCTCACCCATCAAACATATCCTATATACAGAGTGTCGCTAAGCTGGAGCGTACCCACTCCTGAGTTAAAAGGTCTCATAAGCCGGGACAGCTCTCGAGGGAGTAATTAGTGTTACAAATTGGCTTCCTGCCTTTTTGGGACATATATTGCTGCAAATTGGCGCCCCTTAATATGGTTGCAAATTGGCGCCCCTTAATATGGTTGCAAATTGGCGCCCAACGTGGGGCGCCAAAAAACAACTCGTTTATATCCATCAAAAGGGCACTGGAAAAGAGGAGCATAGAGGCCTCACTAGCACAATGAATAGAGTCAATGTTTATAACCAGAATTATTGCAGCTAATATAGGAAGAGAATCGGTCCGTGATCGCAGCAAAAGGATGTCGTCATCTGTGGTAACTGGTCGTCAAAGGTGCATAACGCTGGTTTTACGATTCAAGGTTATGCAGATGACCTAGTCGTCACTATTAGGGGCAAGCATGATAAAGTTAATTCAAACTTAAGGAGCCCCTTATCCCATGCAATCTGAAACGAAAATGTGTCAATGATTTTTTTGGCCATGAAGTGCAGACATCTCTTAGTAATAGGATAAACTAACAGAAATAATAATAGAATCCTTTCACTAAATTGCTCTATTCATCGGAAAAAATTTTACCTGCTAAAAACACATGTTTTAGGGCTAAAAACCAGTTAAATAATTCTTATTTCTAGACCTTGCCAGCCAACAAAATATATTTTGTATTTTATCTCGGGAAAGAACGAGGGTAGATCAACATTTAGTAATATCAATAGGTGCTCTAGTAATTATTACTTTTATCTTTATTTTTTATTAAAAACATTTTTTATTTGTATTTTTTATTCTATATATATATACCTAATCACCGGTAGGGTAAGTTTATTAATTTTATAAGTTTATAGTTGTCTGTGATTCTTTTTAGATCAGTTCTAGGTAAGTGTCAAAATATTATTAAAATATTATTAACTTAGAGGCGATGCATTTACAAATGACACATTAAAGTGGTCAACATATTTTAATTTTGTAATACCTATTTACTTACGTCGAAAATTCTGAGACTATATACTTATGAAGAATAATGATGTTTTCTAGAACGTTGCTGGATTTAAACTAATGTTTTAACTACCCACTATTACTACCCGAATGTTAACCCTTCAGGATTATTTGTTGACTTGAAATACGGTTTCTTAGGTGCATCGCCTGATGGTAAACGAATTATTGTAACTATTATATACATATCAGAGTTTAATAACTTATTATGTTTTAGGTTTAATTGATTCAGATGAACTTGTTGAAGTAAAATGTTTTTTAAAAGTAGCCACAGAGAGGCCGTAGAAAAGCGTATGGTTCCTTGCTTAAAAATTGAAAATAGTGAAATTCACTTGAAGGAAAATTACAATTATTATTATCAGGTAAGATTTGTTACTGGCTTTTCATTTTTCTTATTTTTTTAGAATATTACAAATTATTGTTTTTAGATACAAGGACAACTCGTCATCACAAGAAGAAAAACATGCCATTTTATTATTTATACAGGAGATTAAAATCCACTTTTTACCGAAAACTATAAATTTCAACGAAACTTTTTTTAACAATATGGTAGAAAAATTGAGACGATTCTGTGAGGATTGCGTTGGGCCGGAAGTTATTTTAAACAGGAGAGGCAAAAGATTAAAATGTAAAGATCCACCAGAAAATATTATATATATATATATATATATATATATACCAAAATGTTTGGGTAGTCTTGGCTGACTAGTTGAAAAACAACAAATTTAAACTTGAGGAAACAGCCAGGGTTTTTGGTGGGTTGTAATCAAAGAATACTCTTTTTTTACTATTCCAAGCTTTCGATAATGTTTATTATCTTTTTCAAGGCTACAATTAAGAAAAACATGTGTTAACATTTGTTTTGATTAAAATTATGTAAAAACTTACTTGCAAAGTGAGCAGTTTTATTATAAAAGCAAAGTACATCAAACAGAAAATTGTCACTGGTTTTAAAATTAATTATAAAATTACTATTTAAAAAACTACATCGTTACAAAATTAAAATTTTTAAAAATTATTATTTTACGTGAAACATGTGTAGATAAGGGTCTTTTATGTGTCCTTCCCACTACTCAAAACCGGTAGAGTGAGACCAACATTCGAAAACGAAAAAGAAACTAATTTTGTCAGATGTCAAGCAACACTTTGGCGGTAATTTTAAATTTTGTTGTATACCAGGGTTGTATACAAAGTTGTTTTAATTTTGACTTCTAATTTTGTGTAATTTTTCTGGTTTTCTTTAATTTTTATCCGAAACCAACTAACAGTTGCCAATTGTTAGTTCCCATCAATTGTTGTTTTCAGAGAAGATGTTGTCTGGTTCCAAGGTCGTGATCTGTCACCTCACTAACTCTTCATCATCCTACATTCTTGGTTATTAGTTGTTAAAAGGTTTGATTAATTTTTTGCAACTAATAACCAAGAATGTAGGATGATGAAGAGTTAGTGAGGTGACAGATCACGACCTTGGAACCAGACAACATCTTCTCTGAAAACAACAATTGATGGGAACTAACAATTGGCAACTGTTAGTTGGTTTCGGATAAAAATTAAAGAAAACCAGAAAAATTACACAAAATTAGAAGTCAAAATTAAAACAACTTTGTATACAACCCTGGTATACAACAAAATTTAAAATTACCGCCAAAGTGTTGCTTGACATCTGACAAAATTAGTTTCTTTTTCGTTTTCGAATGTTGGTCTCACTCTACCGGTTTTGAGTAGTGGGAAGGACACATAAAAAAGACCCTTATCTACACATGTTTCACGTAAAATAATAATTTTTAAAAATTTTAATTTTGTAACGATGTAGTTTTTTAAATAGTAATTTTATAATTAATTTTAAAACCAGTGACAATTTTCTGTTTGATGTACTTTTGCTTTTATAATAAAACTGCTCACTTTGCAAGTAAGTTTTTACATAATTTTAATCAAAACAAATGTTAACACATGTTTTTCTTAATTGTAGCCTTGAAAAAGATAATAAACATTATCGAAAGCTTGGAATAGTAAAAAAAGAGTATTCTTTGATTACAACCCACCAAAAACCCTGGCTGTTTCCTCAAGTTTAAATTTGTTATATATATATATATATATATACATAATTTTATAAATAATAAAAGTATATTTTTTAAATAAAATATTTTGATGCCAGTTTTTCTTTTTACTTAATTCAGAATTCCACGTATACAAAATTTACGCTAACATTTTTTTCTCTCAAAAACCTGTGATCAGATTTCTTCCAAAATTTCACCAAGAAGTGTCTATATGGCCAAGAATAATTGGTATTTTTTCAAGAATTTTGAATTTACAGTTTTTTGTTATTAACAATTTTATAGTTTTTATATTTATTTACAACGATGTTTATTCTGTGTCTAATGTTTTTTTAATTGTGCTGGGAAAATGGAATAATAAACACTTATTCTGTAAGCGATCGCTCGGCACACAAACAATAATTTTATTTACCCTCATATAAAACTATAGATGGCCAGCCGTTCGCTGGGCATATAATAATTAAAATTTCTTCAAGATATAACAATGATATAACTGGTCTATTAAAAATCAATATCCGCAAATCAGTATTATTTTTTTCATTTTACTACAGTAGAACGTCGGTTATCCGAACGTCAATAATCCGAAACGTCAATTATCCGAACACGAAAAAAGGTTGCGTGTAACCTGAACTAGACCAAACGTCACCGCGTAATAAACAGTCGTCAGTTTGACCTTGGTAGTCGGCGCCAGGTACGACGTAGCAGACGTTAGACGGCACTCACAGCAGTCGCTTCCTTGTCAATCATTCACTCGCATAGTGCAGCGCTGAAAGTACATAACAGTTTAGTTTATAATTTGTGAAGTTAAGTTTGTTTGGAAAGTACAGTACAGTTTAGTTTATAATTTGTGAAGTTAATAGTATGTATTGGACTGTACAGTAGTTTCAAGAACATTCGTCCAGTAAGTTAGTTTTTTCTTTTAATCTGTACATTATTGTTGTTACATAGTTGTAATATTGTAGGCCGTAGGATGTTTATAATTTGACATGGCGACCTCTAGTAAACCTAATAAAAGAAGCATAAATGTTTTATCTATTGAATCAAAATTAAAAATCATTGAAAAACTAGAAAAAGGTGAAACAGGAACATCTTTAGCAAAACAATTTAACGTTGGCAAGGCAACAATATCAGAGATAAAAAGTAAAAAATCTGAAATCCTTAAAGTTGCCTCCAAACTGGACAGCGAAGATGGAACTAGAAAAAGGAAATCGATGAAAAGACCTCAAGATGAAAAATTAGAAGAGGCGATTTATCTATGGTTCATTCAAAGGCGAACAAAGGGGGAACCAATATCAGGCCCTTTGCTTTGTGAAAAAGCCATCCAAATCAATAAAAAACTTAATGGGTCAGCCGACTTCAAGGCTAGTACAGGGTGGTTGAAGAATTTTAAATCACGCCATGGTATACGTGAGCTTGACATACAAGGTGAAATATTATCTGGAGATATAAAGAGACATTTTCCAAACTGTTAAAAGATGAAGGATATTCATTGGATTTGGTATACAATGCTGATGAAACAGGCCTTAATTGGAAGGCACTGCCGCGTAAATCATTGGCATCAAAACGAGAAAAGGCGGCGCCAGGATTTAAGGTTAGCAAGGAGCGTGTAACAATCATGGTTTCAGCAAACGCTACTGGTACGCATGCATTGCCTCTCCTAATGATAAGCAAATCTAAAAAGCCTAGGTGTTTTAAAAATGTGACTTGTTTACCTCTTACCTACAAATCACAAAAGAATGCGTGGATGAATTGTGAAATTTTTTAGACTGGTTTACTAATGAATTTATCCCTGATGTCAAAAAGTACAAAAAAGATAACAATAAGCTGGGGAAAGTACTTCTCGTTATAGACAATGCCCCAACCCACCCGGATGTTGAAATATTGAACTCAATCGACGAGGACTTTAAAGTGACCTATTTACCACCTAACGTGACAGCGTTACTTCAGCCCATGGACCAGGGCGTTATAGAAAAGCTTAAAAGGATGTACAAAAAGCAAGTTCTTCGTCGCTTGTTACTTGCTGATGCCAATGAAGAAAGTGTTGTGCAATTTGCCAAAAAACTCAATGTCAAAGATTGTTCTTACATGATAGCAGACTCTTGGAGCACCATGAAAGAAAGCAACTTAAAAAATGCTTGGAACAAAATTTTAGAAAAGACTCGTGAAAACATAGAGCCTGAAGTTACAGACCAGGAAGATGTTGATGAATTTTTGGAGTTGTATGGAGAAATTCCTGCATTTTCAGAATGTGACATACAAGATACTGAAGATTGGCTAACAATGGACAATGACCCAGGCTTCCAGATCCTTAATGATGAGGAAATTGTTTCTCTGGTGCTGGCTGAAGATACCACCCAGCATGACAGCGATGAAGACTGTAACACAGATACTGCAGAAAGCACCAAGAATCGTCCAAGTCATGAAGAAGCATTTTCGGCATTTAATACTGCGATGTCTTGGCTTGAAAAGCAAGAGGAGTGCTGCCCAACTCAGCTTTTACTGCTAAAGAGGCTTAGGGACTTAGCAGCTAAAAAACGGTCCTCAAGTTTAAAGCAAAAGACAATAAAAGACTATTTTACAAAGTAATTCCAATGCAATACATTACAGTATTAAAAATGTTACTTTATCATATTTTTATGTATGTATTGTATTTTTTTTTAATTTGACATTACTCTTTATGAAATGTGTGAATATTATATTAACTTCAGTACAAAATTACATAAAAGAGTTGATTAATATAATAAAAGTATTAAGTATACGTAAATGTGTTGAGTTTTTAATTTCCACATGCTTAATCAATAATTTACCTATCAGTAAGCGCCTCAAATGGCATTATTAAAACTATGTTTGATTATCCGAACACCCTCAGGTCCCAATTAGTTCGGATAACCGACGTTCTACTGTACTTCCATTTTTCTTTAAATGCCTCAATAAACTTACAGAGAGCGAAATGTCACCGTAACCTTAAATATTAGATTATTATTTTGCAGTTACCAAGTTAATATGATGGATTTTATGCCTTTATTTATATATTTACTTGCCGATGAGGATAATAATAGGTATGAATAAAATTCTTAAAATAATAATAAATAAATCTTTACCAGTTAATTCATTTTAGAAATCGCTAAAGAATAGAAAGACGCGTTTTGAGGTATAACGAAAATCCGTTCAAATATCGGAGGCAGTTTTAAAAATAAATTATCGTCTTCCCCAACAAATTATTATTGAACAAATAATTGAACCCTTACGTCAACATGTAGTCTTATTAAGAAGGCAAGATTCAATTCCATTTCATTTAAAGGTAAGTTTTAGGTTAGAATACATTCACGAAGTTAGTTACAGAATATAATTTTAAATTTGACGGACCATAATAACAAAAATCTAAATTCTTTATCTATCCTACTTATAGATGTATGTAACGTTAAATTCTTTATATTTTACAGTGATGACCATAATACGGGCATAAGGCACTAAGCTTCACATAATCAAATTATTTGGAGTTATACCAATACGTGGTGGCAGCACAAAGTGCTTAATTTTGTAAACAAGGTAATACGTAACTAGATGACATCATTTTTAAAGTATTATGGACCTATCACATCACTCGTTTCTGGTCCTAGAGATGGCTCTGTCCACCCAACTAAATTTTGTTAAAATTTTAGAGATCTACCTTATCAACCAGCATAATTTTGGGTAATAATAATAGTTTATATCTTTTCTAAAAGAGGCTACTAGTGTCGATACGAGATTTAAAGGGACAGGTACTTGAAGGTGTTGCCATATTTCGAAATTAAATTGATATAATATATATAAATCGTTGGTAATGGAATGTTATTTGATATATCTTTATGAACAAGGGTATCTAGAGAAATGAAAAGTAGCTGGGATGAATTGTTGTTTTAGGATTTAAAATAAGTAAGTGGTCAAAAAATGTTTAGCTTCGTGGAGCTCTTCTTATTTAGGTGTTATGCAAAAAACAATTATTAAAGTTTATTCGGTCTGTTTTATGCATGGATCGTACTTGAAAATGCGTACTCAATATGTAATAGTAGATTTTTTTATATTATCTGAGTAAAATGATTTTTTTAATGACGTTTGATATAATATTAATCCTGTGGAATATGCCATTAAATCACGAAATACAAAATTAAAAGTACCTACATATACGTTATGTAAAATATATTAAGAAATATTTAACGTTTCTGTTCGAGAATTATTCGAGAATTTATGTTAAAAGAATTGTTAAATTATTTTATTATTCCAAGAAATGAAAATATTTATGACAAATAATCAATTAATAATTGAATCTGTAAAAAATAAATCCTGTAAAAAGTAATACTTCATGTTTATTTTGGCAGTGAAATGTTATCCTCCTCGGTTAAAAAAAGTCTTTTTAAAATAGATTCAATAGATACGCAAAATGTGGACAGTTGTAATTGTTTACTTACCAAAATTTAAACTTTATTAAAATATTTTATTCAACCGTAAATTAGACCAATAACAATATGAAATAGATGTTTCATATTTACAAGAAGGTTTTAAATAACTATAAATAGGTAACAATAGGGATTTAGATAATAAAACTGAACAAAAATACTAAATAGTTAGTAAACAGGTAAAAGCTGTGTAATTATTATTTCAAAGTAGCAGTAGTACTTGTAGTAGTTGTGTGATACGTTAGTTTATTGATTGTGCTTTAGTGATTATTATTTTATTTTATAAACAATATTGTGTCTACTAAAAAGATGAAAAGAGGATGCTTAAGACCTACACGCCTTATTATAAGTACCATCCGCAAGCGGTTCTGGAGAATGCCGATTTTAGACTTTACTACGACAGGCCTATTATGACCGATAGACAGGTGACGAATAAGCGGCCTGATATCGTGGTGGTGGATAAAAAAGCTTTTGGTGGACAGCCTAAACAAACTGGGCCTTCTTGATAAGAATACGTACATTGATATGCAGAACTCAGTAATTTTGAACACATGTCACACTGTCCGTAAATTTCTAAATATGTGATCATTGAGCCTAATCCCATTTGCGTTCTCGCTGGGGATAGGTGAGTATTACCAGCAAATGCTGAGTGAAAGCAAACGTCTTTTGAAAATAATAATTACAATTATAATAGTTTCTCTTATGTACTGCTGTCGTTGTTTGGGGTATAGCGGGTAGAGCCTCTTTCTATTCGTGCCTTATGAAGACTAGGAGGTAATGTGGCTAGCACGCTTATTATTTATTACTCAAAATTCTCATTTTCACAGACTTAGTCGACCTGGTGGCCAATATAAACTTAATAAAAATATTCGGTCACCCCCGGGATTTAAAATGATAATGTTTGATTTTCCATTATTTGGTGTGTTTAATAAATTATTTTATTATTGCCTTAATTTGTTTTATTTATTTCTTAGTTATAGCAAAAAACTGACTAATAAATTTTGTATTTCGGCCAAAGTAACTTCAATAAAAATTTTAAACTTAGTAGATGTCAACCTTATAAAAGTGGCCATTTTTACCGATTATTGATTATGATACGATTTTCAGGTAATATTGGTTATAACTTTTTAAATACCCGGTATAACATAATAAAACTTTGCATTGTTGTGATGTGGAAGTGAAGCAGATTTCAAATTTAAAATAAAATACGTGTTCCATTTAAACAAACATAAGTTTGGTGTGCCACCATCTTATGGAACACCCTGTAAGATTGTAACTAATTGTAAAATGTGGAGTTTAAAGCTGCTTATAATTTTTGTCAATAACTTTTTTTGTAATTTTTACTATAACAGGACTACTGAGCTTCCTCACACTAAGCAATCACCCTGTATAACAGAAACATCATGTCGCTTTCGAAAAACTATATAATTAAAAAATTCCTTTAACCTGACTCATAGACATTGAGAGCTTAATTTTTACAGATGTTTTCATTACTTTAATTTTTATATAATTTTCATAGTCTTATTTAAATTTTATTATAGTTCTATTAAAAAATGACATTAAAAATATAGTGATTTTAAAACACATACACAGACAACCCTCGGCAATAAAGTGATAAAATGTCTGTCAAGTTTTAGTTATTAATTTCTATTCGTCTGTTTTTAGGAATTTTTTAAACTTCTAGGTATTAAATTTTTAAACCGTAAGTAAATAAAATACACGTGTTACTTAATCAATTATAGGTAAAATGTTTCTTTTAAGTTTATACCTACTAGGATGTCGACAGAATCACAAAAAATAATTATAATATTAAAGATGTTTTTTTACAATAGGAAACCTACATTCAAAGCCGACAAGGATCAATTTAAGATAACGAATTAAACGTAATTTCATTACGAGTTCAGAAAATATGCTTTTAATTTTAATAATTTCTGCTAAACTAAAGAATAATCTGGCAACACTGTATTCTTGTTGACCCTAAATCTATTAAAATTTCAGTTTAAGTATTAAGTACAGCGCTATCTGTGTAATACTCTAAAAAGTATAGACTTAGATGGCAGCAGCTCACAGAAACCAAATTAATTCAAATTGCAATAACTGTTTAATTGATTTTTTCAGCTTATCTATTAAAAAATTATTATTTTTTTGTAGTGAATGTATTTAATTATAACTACTAAATGTATATCCCATAAAATTATATTCAAATTTATGATATAAGTATACTTTTTTGGAATAAAAAATATATATATTGCAATTGCAAGACTTCTGCAAGTTCAAAAATTTTTAAAAAATTCACATATGTTTCTGAACCTAAACTAGTGTATTTTATAAAAAAATTGCGACTTTTTATGTTCTAGTTTATTTGCTTTATACTTGCAAAAAAATAGATTTTCCGATTTTTCTTGAAAACCAAACATACAACCTAAATGAAATTTTGATAAAATAATACCTAAGGCTAAATACGTCTTCTCAAATTTTTTCAAATTTTTTGAACTTGTAGATACTTTTTCCGGAGGTCCATATAAACCTTAATGAGTAAATAAATCTTGGAAGTTATCCACTATTAAACTGTTTACTTTGATTGAGTCCTCATTTTATAAATAGATAAGGCGTAATTGTAAAACACAAATATATTAAGTTATTGTAAAGATCAGCATGATATAGTTTTTTTCTGGTTTTTCTATATCATTGCACAGTTATACTGATCTTAGAGGGAAATACATCCAGGATAATCCCTTAGGGCTAATAACATCTAGGCTTTAATATTGTTATGTCTTATTACTTCCATACTTGGTCTAGCCTTACCTACTTAATCAACATCAGGTACCTAGCTACAAACAAACAAAATGTAACTTCAATATGATATGTGAATCTGAAGATGCTAGTTTTTTAGCGAAACAGCTGTAATTGTGATTTTAAACTCAATTTTTTCAATTAAACTTGGAAGTTGAGTTAAAACGAAGTTTATTATTTTTAGTAGCAAGAATGTGGTACTTGCCCGGTGGCTCTTCTGTTCATTATAATGATATCATTAACGAACAATCCAATGAACAGTTTCCCTAGAGCAGATCCAGTAAGATCGCCAGATTTAAATAAAATAGTTTTTTTGGAGAGGCTATGTGAAAGATCAGGTTTACAACAACAGGAGACAATATGAAAATTAGAACAGAATACGAATTTAGGTCAATTACCAATGAAATGAATAACTTACATAGTTTCATAATTTTTTTTAAATATGCGTTATTGTTATTAATTATGTAATTAAAATCAACATGGTACTCACCTCTTTCGTCGCTGGTTTTGTTCACACAAGTAGCCAAGTGTGAATTTGTAACATAACTTGCAATTTTTGATTAACTTCAGTGCCACCATAAGGTTTGCTACATTTCGCTAACTCGAATAGTATCCGGAGCATACGTCTACATACCACCTGCTTCCTTTTCTTGGATGCTGTGCAGCACTACATGTTCTGTAAACAACCAAAAATGAATATCTGTTCTATTGACTTTAGGAAGTTTTGTGAAGAAATAAATTCTACCTACGCCAGTCTCGGCAATAGAACCATGTTTTTACTTCTACTTTGCTACTACATACTTCCCAGAAAAAGGACTACCGAGAAGACACAGGATGTGTAAATCACATATACTTAAAAAAACTAAAAGTACAATACATTATTTCAACCATTCAGAGTGTAGAAGAGATAACTACAGAAAAAAAAGTTTGAATGAAGTATTTCAAAAAAGCTCTTAGGTAAATAAAAAAAAATAAAGATAATCGGGGTTTGCTTAGCAAACAAAAATTGTACCTCTTTTCAGTAGTAATAATCCAAGGACATTGGGTTATTATAAACAGAGTTCGAAAGCTTATTGCTTAAGCATTAGCAAATCTGGAAAAATTTCGAAAATAAGGAAAAATTATATCATAATTCCTAAATTCCCTATCCTCACATCGTTCGTCTTAAAAACGATGGAAGATCAAGGACAGAGACACATGTAGAGACCTCTTTTCTCCACCCACCTAGATAATACTGTAATGGTGGACTGTGTTGTTCTAGACATAACATGCGCCTTATATTATTATACTTCTATAAACTTACCTAGAGTAGAAAGGAACTAGAATCAACAAAAAGGCAACAACCATAGCACTAAAATCCTGTCATAGTGAAAACAATCATCACATACTATGTAGTAGCTTGGAGAAATAAAGCCAGGGTTGGGAACACCTACTCAAAACAGGACTAGCCGATGTATACATAACAAGGGCAATGAAGACCTGTCCGATAGATGCTATAGAGGTCATCCTGAATCAGAGCTGGGTAATTCCTAGTTAAAAAGTAATTAATAATTACAAATACTTTTTTTTCATGTACTTTGTAATTGTATTTAAGTACATATTTTTCTCAAAGTAATTTGTAATTGTAATTGCAGCAAAATCTGAAGAGGAATTGTACTTTGTAATTATATAAGTACAATTATTTTTCATAAGTAGGTACAATTACTTTTCTAACTACAAGTACATTTAAAAGTACAATTACATTTTTTAATTACAATTACTTTCAAATGCGTGAAATGCACGTGTTAATACAAAAACAAGAAATTTCCTGTTCGAACCGGTCACTAGAGCCATTCTATTATAATTCTAGAGGCTAGAGCTCACTCTATCCGATTTATTTAAATGCAGAGGCACGCTGTGCAGTGGAAGTGGAACGAGCATTGTTTGTAAGTGAATTTTTAAACCTTAAACTTAAATAACAGTAGGAGGTAAGTAAGTAAGTATGTAGATGTTACCTAAACAAACTAAGGAAATATAGTATGAAGTGGTTTGAATGGGGTGAATAGTGTAAATACTAATTACCTACTTATTTACTTTAGGTAGGCATTTCTTTGTATTATTCTAATTTCTACATTGAAATGAAAGATTAACTATTTCAATAAACTTATTGTCATTCTCAGTTACAAGTATTCGATTTTAACGTAGGTAGAAAATACATTTAATTAAATTAAAAGCAGTTTTGGAAAATATAAATATATTTTGTGTTATAAAAAATGATTAGCTGAGGTGCATTTGTAACTAAATTTGAGTAAAATCTGTCTCGTTCTCATTTTCGTTTGTATGAACGAGATATACAGAACAGAACGATAAATTTTAGATTATTCAATTTATCTAGTTGTGTATTTCGATTCTTTCGTGAAGATTTATTGAAATATATTTTATTAGGTTGCTTGATAAATAATAATATTAGTTTGTGGTGCCTTATTTTGTATTACTTAGTAACCCATTCCAACCTAACCAGACTAGTGCTAAAATTAAAAAATGCTTTGAAATTAAATATAGGTATAGAAGGAGTCGTGTCAGTAATAATAAAAATTCTCTTTTTGACTAGAATCTGCAATATTGTTTACAAAACTATATAATTATAGTTTTATATATAGTAATAGAAATTTTTTAGTTTAAGATTTTTTAGAAGAATTATTTTTATTTAAAATATGTTGAAAATATTTCAATAATAAATATTTAATTTCTCTGTGATGGTAAAGGTCAGACTTCAGCTTTTTAAAAAGAATTTTTAATTGTAAAGAAGATATAATTATAAAAATCTAAACATTTGGATCTTTACAGATAAAGAAAGGCATGTCACTGACTACGTACCTTATACTGCCCAACAAAAAAATAAAAAGCAAACAAGTATTTTCAATTTTTTTGCACAAGCTTCCAATGATGAAAGTAGTGTTCTTACAGATACAGATACTGAATATACAAATATAGATGTTAATGTACTTGCAGCATCTACATCTAGTGCATCTACATTAAGTGAACAAAGTGTTGAAATTGACTTTCACTATGCTATACTAAATGGAAAATATTTTAAAATTACCAGTACCGATCAAAATATTATTGAAGTTAGTGCCAAATTTGTTTGCCAGCAAGTAAAATGATCAGGGGTTCCAAAGGTGCAACAACAAATTTTTTAAAACATTTAAAACGAAAACATTCGTGTCAATATGAGACCTACCTAAAAGAAAAAAATGAAACCTTGTTGAAAAAAAGGAAAATTTCGAACAGTATTAAGGAATCAAAATCTACTAAATTAAAATTAGGACAACGTTCAATATCATCAAAATTTACCAGTCAACAGGAGTTTGATAACAGAATTCTAAAGTTCATAATAAATATTATTAGTCCTATATCAGTTATTGAAAATAAAAGCTTCATAAAATTGTTCGATGGGTCAAATTTATCCGTCATGACAAGAAAAACCGCTATAAAAAGGTTGGACGACCTATATAATAAACATATAAACGACGTCAAAAACAGAATTTCCGATCAAAAATTTGTATGTACTACCGCAGATATTTGGTCAACGAAAAAAAAAGCTATTTGGGCGCGTGACGTGCCACTGGATCAATCCAGATTATTCCAGAACATCAGTGGCTTTAGCCTGTGAACGTTTTAAAGGCACACATGATCATTAAAATATTGCTTTTAAGTTGAAAAGTTTGTATGACAAATACTTTATTAATCCCGAAAAAATTGTTGCCACCGTAACTGATAATGCATCAAATTTCATAAAAGCATTTGAAACATTTAGCATTAAAGACATTCAAGAAGGAATTAAAAATGAAGAGGCATCTATTTATGAGGATGATCCAAAAGAAAGAGTTTATTGAAACACCTGACCCAGTAGAAGGAATACTTGAACCAGATCCATTGGAAACTACGGAAACGAATGTAAATGATTTAGTGATGCCTCAACATAAACGTTGTGCCAGTCATTCAATTAATTTAATAGTAACTGCAGACATAAATATTGTTATTGAACGTAACGTTAGTCTCCGCAATAGACATATGCATAGTATTGCAAAGTGTAAAGAATTGTGGAAAAAAGCAAATCGGCCAAAGACGGCGGAAATTATTGAATCACACTTGGGTCATACATTTAGTTCCCCGGGTGTAACCAGGTGGAACTCATTATATGGTTTATGGCCTGGGCTGCCGCGGCTATACGGCAATAGAAGCTAGGTTTTGACAGCTAAAAGGTTTTTTTTCATTTAAATTGTGGTATTCCTGGGTAGCAATACGTTGTGTTCTATGGTTAGAAGTAGTCATATTTTAGCAGTGGAAGGGGAAAATCAAAAATATTTGCGCACGAGTATTCAATAAAGAGATAGGTGTATTGAAAGTATAGAAAAAAGATTTGGAAAACTACTGACGTTACAAGATCGTCATGTCGTTCTGGGTGCAATTTCCCATCCAGAATTTAAGTTACGTTGGTTTCCAATAGTTGAGAAAAAAGCTGCATTAAGCAAAGAAAATTTAAAGCAGCTTTTAGTGGCCGAATGTGAGCTCTTACATGTTCAAGATCAAGACTTAGAAACTGCTTCAAATCCAAATCCTACAACGAAAAATAATAAAAATAAAGACTTTTTTGACTTCAATGAAGACGTAACATCTTCGATGGTACAAAAAAAATGATATACAGTTAGAAGTATTACAATATCTCAATGATTTAAGGAAAAATATTACGATGCTAGATAGTTACCCCTTGATAAAAAAAGTGTTTTTTAAATATAATACGACACTTTCCTCTTCTGCGCCCGTTGAGAGATTATTCTCATTCGCAACAATTGTCAACGATCCCAGAAGGCATGCACTGTCTGACAGCAATTTTGAAAAACTTGTTGTTATGAAAAGTAACAATATAAACATTTTGTAAATTTTGTCTGTTTGATGAAAAGTAAAAAATGTTAACAATTTTATACCATTTTTTTTTTATTAGTAATCCACCCTTAAAAAAGTGTTTTAAGGATACGATGTTTGAAAAATTAGTTTTTGTGAATTATCCATAGCTTAAACTATTGGTGCTATGACAAAAAAGTATTATATACTTTTTGAAGAAAGTGGATCACCGAATGTAAATAAAATGTTTGGAGTAAAATCGTTAATTATTTTGATCTTTTTAGTTATAAACGGCCTCAGACTAACGATGCTAGATTTGTATAATATGTTTATACTCGTAATATATTTATGTACCTAGGGCTAGGTACACAAATTACGAATTTTTGTTTTATTTCGAATCAATAACTTTTAAAAGTACACATCTTATTATTAACTTCCCTGCTTCGTTTTTACAATACTTTTGAGGATTTTATCTTTTTCCTTAAGTAAAGGAGATCTTAAATTGTATAGTATAGAAAACAATTCACTTGGGGTTGGTTGTATAAAGTTTACTTCAGTTTTAGGTGATACATTTTCGAATTTTACATAGGTACAACAACCCCTAAGTGCTAAATGGTGCTTAGAGTGTATCTATGCCATATAAAATGTGTGAGCTGTAATCTCAAACCCAGTTTAACTCCAAGTAACCTTTATACACACAACCCACCCTTAAGATAACTTTAATTTTAGGGGTAAAAAATAAGTAGGGAAGATATAAAGTCAAATTTCTAGACTACCTTAAAAAAGTTGTTACTGTGAAATGCTTCAGGTTGAAATGGTACACTAACTATTCCAAAGCAACAAAAAGAACTGAAAGTAGAATATATAGACTAAAAACTAAAAGGTAAGACAGTTTGGACAAACTGGCAAATATTTTTTCAAGCAGACATACATGCAATACCAATGTAACTATACCATATAATTCAAATCATCATATTACACATAAATTAGCAGTTTATAAATCTCTGATACATAGGGCATTTTCAATTCCAATAGCCAAAATTAACTTTGATGAAATTGATATCATAAAACAAATAGCTATGTCTTATGGCTATCCAATTCATTTGATAAATAAATTAATTAATAAGAAAGAACTACAACTAATATTTCCTAAAAAAAACAAAAGAAATTAAAAGTTATAAAAATATTACATATTGTGGAAATATTTCCAATACAATTTCAAAAATAATAACTTTGGCAACACCAGCATTAATATCATTTAAAACACAAAATAATGTTAGTACAAAATTGTTAAATGTAAAACTAAAAAATCTAGTACATTATTCTCATTGTAGACAACACATAATGGCAAATTTTCTTTGTAGACAACACAAAATGACAAGTTTTCATATTTTGGTTTATAAATTACCTAATCAATTTTCCTTTAAACAGAGCAAGGTATAACACAAAAGATTTTAATTGAAGATATAGCACTACTTAACAGATATGGTAAGAAACTAATAGATATGCTAATCAATCACTATACATTTTACACACATTACATTCAGTATATGTCTACCTATTTTAGAATGAATTGTCTCTTTCAGTATACTTTACTATATACTCGGTATTGTTTACACATTTTACATGAGTTGTTAACCTCATGTTTGACCTAAGAATATCTGTATTTAATAGAAATTATCTTTTGAGACCAGTTATAGTTTGTCAAAATAAATCTTATTATCATTTCGAGGTAAAATCTCCAATATACTCTCAGGCTATTGTACACATTTATGAGTAAATCTGTTGGTAATGGTGAAATTAAAGGCACACCCTGTCAAATATATTGATTTTTAAATGTCATTAAAAGTATTTTATGTTGGTTTAACTAATCATATGCAAAAATTGTTTTTTAAAAAATTAGGTCACTACTCTCCTTAAGTAAGATTAACAAAGCTGAACATTTTTTGAACTATTTATTAGATTTTGCATAAAAAACCTTTAAAACAAATTAAAAATGATTTTTTAATGTTCTTAATAAGATGGACTTCCATAGAATAAATTTCATCATAGATTGCTAAAAACTCAACATTAAAATCTGTCAACAGTAAACTGGAACATATAACATGTGTTATAAAAATTAAATAAATAAAAATAAATATCCTTTACCTCTACTTTTGATAATTTTAAATAAGAATGATAAACAATTATTAATAATTTTGAATTAATCATGCTTACAATAACATAAACAATAAAGTAGTTTTACTTCAAGATTTATATTTTAAAATTAATCATGAATGGAACAAAAACTAAAATATTTTTGTAAACAAATGCAGTAAGGTTTCAATTTTAGGATAATAAATTTAATATTGATCTTATAAATAGCAAATAGTAAAACCTATTTTATGCTCTGTTAAAAGTTATTATTGTATAAAGTTTATTATTAAAATATGTAAACTAATAGGATAAGTTAAAAATAATGTAATATTGTATACAACATATAAGAGAACATTAAATGATATGCCATGTGTTACAAACATAGCAAGAATAAGTAACATTAATGCTGTCCAGAGCCACAAAAAAATTTCAACTTACTTAATTTAAAAACAAAAATGAGTAACACCTGGCTACTCTGGCTACCTTTTTAAAAGGGACTGTCTATTGGTCCGGGCGCTCGGACGAATAGTAGACTGCACTATTCGTCCGGGCGTATATATATGCCCGGACGAACAGTGTATTAGACTATTAATCCGAGGAAGTGAGTTTGTAGGTAAGAACTTAAAATTAACAAAATCTTTATCAAAGGTAAGTTTTAATTTAATTTAATTTGTTTTGTTATATATTTTTGTTCTTAAACTGTGGTAAGTAATAATAAATTATTTGCATGATTGGCGTCATAGCTTTATATCTATTTTCTTGACTTATAAAGTTAATTTCATGTTGATATCTTATAGATCATAGCTTTTATTAATACCTACTCTCAATAAATATTTTTCATAGGGATTGAATTAGATATTAACATGAAATGGATATAGGTACTCAGGCAATGCAATCATTAATACAACAAGAAACTTATCTATTTTAGATGGAAATTGAACTGAAAACTACCTTTAACTCTTTTAAAAAAGTTGAGGATGCTATTAAAAGATATGAAGACAAATTTTATATTGAGTTAGTTTGAAGAGATTCAAAGACAATTGAAAGTTGTAGGAAAAAGTATCATAAGAGGTTAAAAAACTGTAATTTGGAATTACAATATTATAGTCTAAAAAATACATGTGTTATAAAGGGGGAAAAATATAAAATGGTGAAAGGTTCAGAGAGATCATATTATTGCTAAATAAGTATGGTATACTTAGTGTAACATGTTTACAGGCATCTGGAATCCAGCACAATATGTTATTTCTTCTAATGCTAATATCTACCAAATTTAACAAATTTTTTTACTTCTCATATTAGATATAGTCCCTTGAGAACACTTTTGCAATCACTTTAGAACACAACGTATTGTGTTAAGAAGAGTAAACTTTTTACATTTTTTAGGCAGTATTCATATTTTATTTTGTACATTACAGAACTGTACTTAATAATATAATATGACATGATTATTTTATACATGTGCCTCCCACATTGTTCGTCCGGGCATATATATACGCCCGGACGTATAGCGCAATCTACTATTTGGTTACTTTTTCCTTGCACTTTCAATTGTCTTTGAATGTCTTTGTACTAACTCAAAATAAAACATTTCCTTGTATCTTTTAATAGCCTCCTCTATTTCTTTAAAGGTTGCTCCCAATTTAATTTCCCTCTAAAATAGGTAAATTTCTTCTTGTAATTAATGATCGCATTGCCTGAGTACCTATATCCATTTCATGTTAATATCTACCTCAATCCTCATTAAAAAGATTTATTGAAAGACATTAGGTAGGTATTAACAAAAGCTATGAGATATCAACATGGGATAAACTTTACAAGCTACAAGTCCAGAAAATAGAAAATCGAAAAATAGAAAAAAAAAAATAGAAAGCTATGACGCCAATGATGCAAATAATTAATTATTACTTACCACAACTTAAGAACAAAAATATATAACAAAACAAATTAAATTAAATAAAAACTTACCTTTGACAAAGGTTTTAATACTTTTAATTTCTAACCTATACTAACTTCTTCGGATTAATAGCGTAATACACTGTTCTGCATACCCCAATATTACTGGTTTCATAAATATATATATATACGCCCGGACGAATAGTGCAATCTACTATTTGTCCGAGCGCCCGGACCAATAGACAGTCCCTTTTTAAAATGCCCTAATTTGATGGTACAGAGAGCCCAAGGCTATACAACTAAGGAAGGGCTTAATACTAGTGATGTTCAAATAGGCATCTGTCATGGTGACTACACTACAGTAGTTAAGGATTAATAAACTAGTTGTTTATTTAAATTTAAGTATAAAAATAGACTAACCTCTTTATGTAGAATTTTTCTTCCAAACATGCTAATACCTACTGGAAAGAGTACATCTTTATAATTTACAAACAATTCCCTTTGTTTGCGAAACCTAGAAGCAGAGTGAAAGTTTAGTAAAATTATGCTGTCTTAAAACTGATTAAAGTTGTGCAGTTATTTTGTCAAATATATTACAATCAGTTAGTTTAAATTTAAAAAATAATTCAAATTCTTAATACCTATTTCAGAAGCATACAACAATGCAAAGTAGTTTTGAGCATTTTTTTTAATATACCTATTACATTTTTTATTTGTATATATACACCACATTATTTAATTTTAAACAATAAATTTTGATTGGTAAACTAAATTCTTGACGGTCTTATTTTATTTACAGTTTTCATTTTAAATCGTATTAATAAAAAATAGAAAATCTATATATTGGTACGCCCAAAAAACAATTAAATAATTCCATTTAAAATCAATATAATCCAAATAATATATGTATTACCAAAAATAATTTCCCGATAAATCAAATTGTATAAGTAAATTTTCAACTATAATATATTGCAGCACTTACGATTTACTTTTTTGACTGGAGAAAATTTCTATTCTGCAAAGATTCCATGTTTGATTGATTTCCAGTTTCATTTTTATATCGTCAAAGCAACGATATCTTCATAAATTCATAAAATGTGTATTATCTTGGCATTGTGCCTTGTATCTACTTAAGCTTTATAAGCATTTGTCATAATAAACTAGTTGTAATTAAGAATTATAAATTAATAATTCAAATTCATCCTTCGTTCTAGAATTAAAAATGACGATGGCGAAAGAAAGTACAAAGCATAAAACAGAAATAAGAAATAAGGTGTGTCAATCACAGAACAAATAACCAAAATAAAAATTCTGTAGTTCTGTCATTTCCAACATTTCGCCTAGAACAAAAAGAAACAGGAAGGAGCAAGAATGATAAACATTTACCAGGATTGCCTAATCGGCCTGATTTGTCCGTTAGCTGTGTGACGTCACTGCAGTCCTTCATTATAACGTTTACCATATAAATGCATGGAAAAAATAGGATTTAGACAGTATTTTTATGATTTCTGAAATACTAACGTACCACTATTTGGATTTTTAAGATTAAACACTTATAATTTATAATAAATATTCCCATAAAATCGTTTTAATAATTATATTTAATTAATTTATTGAATATTATTTGGGAAATAGGTAGAGTAAAGAAAACACTATTTTAAACATATTTAGTTCTATTTTTATTTTAAAAAATACATTCAAATAAATTTATTATTACACAAAATCATACCTAAAACTAGTGTTTTTTGACAAACAAAGAAACATAATAAACAATTTGCAGCATATTACTAGTACAATCCGTGAATCTTTTATGGAGCGGCATAATATGTATTTTATAAAGAATTTTTAATTACAAATTTAAAATTAGCAAAAAATACTACATATTAAAAAAATAGTAAGTAAACTATCTCACTAAAAACGTAAAATAAAAAATGTATTCACTATTGAATTAACGTTGATACTCAACGATACTAACCAAGCAATGTCCAGCCAAGCAGTCATAGATAAGTGCAAGCAGTGTAACATATGAAATTTAAAAGTGCGAAGTGGAGTTTAAAAAAACAGTTTTTTAAATATTTTTCAAAAAAAATGCAACGTACACTAATGTATCCATAATAAATGCCAGTCAAAATTTTGAATATTTTTACAATAAATCTAAAAACGACGATTGAAAACGACCCAAAATGCACTGTCAAGATGGGAACAATACGACCGAGGACTGCAGTGACGTCACAGGCACCACGTGCGATCGATTTTTTGGCGAACGTACGTCTTATGGGATTAAGCAATCCTGGTAAATGTTTATCATTCTTGGGTTAGAACAAAAAGAAACAGGAAGGAGTATATGCAAAATGACATTGAGTCCAGAAAGGAGCTTGCATATGGCGGCCAATTGTCAATTTTTATTTCCGTTTCCAATGACGTACCGTAAAAAAATAAAATTTATAGTAGGGTTTTTATTTTGATTAAAATCCAACCAATCAAGTATGTGAATAAATTTAGTGTTGTAAAACATTTTGTGTTTGTAGAAACCAAATGACAAATGATACGCCTATGCGCTTATTTTTGACATTTTTAATCAAATATTGCTTTGACAGCACACTGTAAATATAAAAAATGCGTCATACGAGCACTATAATTAGACGAATTAAAGACTGAATAATTACATACTTAAATATAATTACTCAGAATCAAAAAATTCGCTTTAAAATTCAATTACAGCTGTTTCGCTATAACTAGCATCGTCAGATTGACATATTGAAATTACATGTTGTTTGTTTGAACTAGGTACTTGATGTTGATAAGGAGTTAAGGCTAGACCAAGTAAGGAAGTAATAAGACGTAACAATATTAAAGCCTAGATGTTATTAGCCCTGGATGTATTTCCCTCTAAGATCAGTATAACTGTGCAATGATATAGAAAAACCAGGAAAAAACTATATCATGCTGATCTTTACAATAACTTGATATATTTATGTTACAATAATGTCTTATCTATGTATAAAATGAAGACTCAATCAAAGTAAACAGTTTAATAGTGGAAGTTCTCCACTGATTTACATAAACTGATTCCAGTGCGCAGTCCTCTCTCTTGTCTAAGATTGTACCCAAATGATAAAAAGCTCGTTTGGGGTGTTTTGCTTTCTAATGTTTACCAACAATTTCATATGTAGCTGTCAACATTGTCAGTGCAAGCAACGTAGGCGTATTTTAATCTTCCTGTTGAAATAGTATCATTTTCTAGGTTTTTACTTCACTGTTTACTAGATGTTATGTACTTGTTTATAATATAACAAAAAGATACTTGTCATATATATTTATATAAAGTTGTCATCAATATAATTTTATTTCAAACATAAAATTTTTTAATAGAGTATTTCTGTGTTATTGGGTGTGCTTCAACAGGTTATGGGCCCAGGAACGCAATAAATAAATATACCCCAATTTTTGTCATCACAGATTTAGTTAAAAAATGGATTTTACAAAAGTACAAATTGGTCTTTTAGAAGGTAAATCAAATTGGTGGTGGAATCTAGATGTCTTCATTGTGTGACAGCAGTTGTCAAATAAATAATTTAATGTATTATCATCTCTAAGTTTTAATATAAATCTTTCCAGAAAGAAATTGTTTATTAACCAAAGATCTTGACACTACTAGTAATATCTTCATATAAACAGATTTACTACAATTCAGAAGTGGTTCTAACCGGTTACTGAGCAATTTTCGAAGAGTTCTGCATAGGCGTGATTTTCGGAACTGATTTGGTTTTTCTTCTGGTTCCTGAAGAGGTTAGCGACATGGCAGAAGGAGGTAGTCCAAGTAGTACGTCTGAAAGTTCATCATCGCAGGGGACTCTGATGGATAAATTTATGGAGATGATGTTAACTATGGAGCGTAATAGACTGGCTTCGGAAGAAAAGTTTTTAAAATTGCTTGAAAGGTCTACTAACGCACATGGAAATAAAGAGTTTCATATAATTCCCGACTTTAATAAAAGTATAGCAGATTTCAATGGAGAGAATCTAGGAAAACCTGCTATGGATTGGCTGAATAGTCTTGAAAGTGCAGCTGTTCTACACAATTGGCCGCAAGAGTTTATCTTGGAAACAGCTAAAATTCATATGATAGGCACAGCTAGAAAATGGTTCACTGAAAGAACTTCTAAAATTAGAAATTTTGAGGATTTTAAATTTTATTTTACGAAAACTTACGATTTAAAACTGAGTAAGGATGATCTGTGGGAAAAAATGAAGAAACGAGTACAAGGTAAAACAGAATCGGTGTATTCTTATTTTCAAGATAAGGTGTCACTTTGCAGAAGTTTAGGCTATGATTTTGATGAAATTAAAGAGCAAGTAGTTGTAGGACTACAAAATAAACATATAATTTCTGGTTTGATGGCTAAAGATTCTACAGATACCGATGAATTATTACACGATATTGTGAAATTCGACAAAATTAACAATAAAGCTCATTTCCACAATCAATATAAAAATCAAGCTCATCATAGTTTTTGGAACAGAAATAAGAATTATTTGGGTGATTCGGATAATGCTATTAGGGATGCTACAGAAAGTAATGGAATTGAAACAGATATGGTTAATTCTATAAGGGAATTTCAAGATGAAATTGATTGTGTTAACCTCTACTTTTTGGAAGTTCATCTTACTAAGAACAATAAATAACTGCACAGTTAAACTAAACTTCTACTATTTATTTGAAAAATTCGCTTTAAAATCAATTACAGCTGTTTCGCTATAACTAGTTTAACTGTGCAGTTATTTATTGTTCTTAGAATTTCAAGATAGTGATAAAAAATCTAGACTAATTTGCTACAAATGTAAAGAAAGAGGACACATGAAAAGAAATTGTTCACAAAATAAAAATCAATCTTCAGTTGTTACTAACGTTTCACATGAAGGAAGTTCAAGTCATACACAATCTTTGGTTTGTGATAAAAATAATAAAGTTGATAATATACAAAAATTCAATAGATCAGTAAAGATTAATCACAATTTAAATATAACGGGATTTATAGATCCAGGTAGTGCAGTTTGTACAATAAAAGAAAAAGTAATATCTACTCACAATCTACCATGCAAACCAACTGATCAAGATTTATTTGGTTTTGGAGGCCAGAGCGTGAAGAGTAAGAAAATCACCAAGTTTGTGTTAACTTTGGATGAAATTGAGGAGGAAATTGAAGCTTTGGTTGTTTTCGATAGTTCTCAACCAATGGACTTAGTGATCGGAAGAACGTTTACCGAATTACCTTGGATTGCATATGTTAAAATTGGCGAACAACTACATTTTGGCTACAAACATGAAGATCCATTCAGAAACATGAAATGGAAAGAAACTCAACGAAAAACTGAAGTTTTAATACAATCTGATGTTAATTTAAAAAGAAATACGTTGAATTTTGTTGATATTCGAGTTGGAGAAGAAGTTGGAAGTCTAGCAGTAATGACGAATCAAAATGTCTGTTTAAATTCGGGAGATCGTTTTGGTGAAATTCGACGTAATTGCAAAAATGATGCTGATTGCAAAACTTTTATCGATCATAAGCGAGTCAATATTACCTTAGACATGATAAATTTCGATAAAGAAGTATCTCTAGAAGACAAAAATAGACTTTTGGATTTGTTAAACGAATTTCGTGGATGTTTTGCGATGAATTTGTCAGAATTAGGCTGCACAGACTTAATGACAGTAAATATCAAAGACAACAACAAACCCATTAAGACAAAAGCTTATCGTTGTAATTTGGCAAATAGACAAATTATGAAAGAAACTGTTGACGAATGGCGAAAGTTTGGTATAGTACGTGATACGAACTCATCATATGCATCACCAGCATTTCTTGTACCAAAAGCTTCTGGAGAAAAGAGACTCGTTGTAGATTTTCGAAGATTGAATGCTCAAACTGAAATTAAGAACTTTCCAATCCCTCATATTGACGATTGTTTTGAGTTGTTAGCGGGTTGTAAAATATTTTGTACTTTGGATTTGATGTCAGGCTATTTGCAAATACCACTTGACGAAGAATCAAAATCGAAAACAGCTTTTATATACCCCGATGGTACGGCTGAGTTTGAAAGAATTTGTTTTGGTTTGGTAAATGCCCCTTTTGAGTTTTCGAAGCTCATGTGTTTGGCTCTAGGACCTTTGAGAAATACGGTTGCTGTATCGTTTCTAGATGATATTTTAATCGGCGCTACAAATTGGACCGAAATGTTGGATAAACTACGACAAGTATTTGCTGCGATATTAAAAGCAAAATTAACTTTTAAACTTGATAAATGTGAGTTTGGTAAGAAATCTGTAAAAATTTCTTGGTTTCCAATTGACTGCAGATGGCATATTTCCCGGAGAAAGAAAAATGAATGCTATTAGTGAATTTCCGATACCTAAAAATAAACACGATGTTATACGTTTTCTAGGCTTAACTGGATTCTTTCGCAGGTTCATCAGGAATTATGCAGTGATAACAAGACCAATATCAGATTTAACAAAAAGGAGACAGAACTTTTTCGTGGCAACAGGAACAACAAAAAGCGTTTGATGATTTAAAAGACTTGTTGCAGAAAGCACCAATTTTACAATTGTATAGTCCCAAAGCAAAAACGGAACTTCATTGCGATGCATCTAGTTTAGACATTGCAGGAATGTTATTACAAGAGGGTGCAGATGGTAAAATGCATCTTATATATTGTGTATCTAAGAAAACGAGCGATGTTGAGAAGATGTATCATTCCTCCAAACTGGAATTGTTGGCGATAGTATGGTGTGCTGAGGGACTAAGACCAATGCTGTTGGGTATAAAATTTACAGTTGTAAGTGATTGTCAAGCTTTAGTTCTTCTCAATGCGAAAAACTCTTCTACCACAAATTGCTAGATGGTATACTACTCTGTCAGAATATGATTTCGAAATTAGGCATAGAGCTGGTGATAAAATGTCTCATGTAGATAGCTTGAGTAGAGCACCTATTGAAGAACCATCCGAAGAAGGTATGATCGAAGAAGTATACGAAAATAGATTAAATATGTTTGTTATTATAACAGAAGAAGACAGAGTATTGATGATTCAAAAAAATGATAAAAAATTGAAACAGATTGTCGAAATTATACAGAAAGAAAACAGAAGTAAAGAAGAAGAGAACATAATAAAGAACTATTCATTAGAAAATGGAAGGTTATACAAAGAAGTAAAAATAAACGGAGAAAATAAATGGCTTTATGTAATTCCAGATTCTATGAGGAAGGCAACAGTTGTAAAATACCATGATTTGATGGGTCATTGGGCTTTAGATCGTACGGTATCTGCAATTTTAAGAAAATTTTGGTTCAAAGGAATTCGAAGGTATGTAAGAAGACATATACAGGGATGTTTCGAGTGTTTTCTACAAAAGTTCCCGGTGGAAAGAAAACTGGAATGCTATGTTCACCAAAAATCCCTGAAAGACCAATGATTAAAATTCATATTGATCATATTGGACCTTTTCCTAAAAGTTTTAGCGGAAAAATGTATATACTCGTTATCGTTTGTGCCTTTTCACGATTTGTCAAATTATATCCTTTAAAAAGTACAAGATCAGAAGAAACAATTAGACAAATAGAATTTTTTATAGATCAGTATGGAGCACCTGCAGTGATTGTAAGCGATCGAGGAACAGCTTTCACAAGCATTGAATTTACAAATTTATGTAAAAAATTTGATATTAAATTAAAGCTCATTGTTGCACACTTCTCGCAAGCGAATGGAATGGCTGAAAATAGAATGAAAACTATTGTACCATGTATTGTATCTTCAGTAAATTTTGAAGATGAGAAATGGGACAAAATTGATATTATCGTTAACATTGGCTCGTGATTGGCTGATTGTGATAACCTTGAAATTAGTTGGCATATTTTCCGCGGACCATGTTTGCTTCTGTCGACTGTATATTATGATAGACGATATGAAGGTGTTAAGTTTGATGTGGGGGATATTGTAGCAGTACGTAAACCACATGTGGCTACTGGACAACCAACAAAAACTCAACTAAAATATCGCGGACCATATGTGGTAGTTGAAATACTTCCTGGAAATACCTACAAATTGGAAAAATTGAATAAAGAAGATGGAGGATCGAATTTGAATACAGTAGCTCATATATGTCAAATGAAAATCTATAGAAATGCAGAAGATGATTATGAAAGTGATGATCAAGAAGAACAGGAAGAAACAGAATTAGAAATCATTGAAATAACGGATCATGAAGATGAAGAAAACGACGATGTTGATGATAGCGGAGAAGAATGGAAACCCAAATCTGATGAAGAATCAGAAGATACGGTTAACGTCGAAAATATAAATTATAATAATAGGCCAAAAAGAAAAGTACGAAGACCATGCAAATTAAACGACTATGTTTGAGGACAAACATAATGTTCAGGATGGTCGAATGGTGGAATCTAGATGTCTTCATTGTGTGACAGTAGTTGTCAAATAAAGAATTTAATGTATTATCATCTCTAAGTTTTAATATAAATATTTCCAGAAAGAAATTGTTTATTATAACAGATTTACTACATTGGTCTACGTAGAAATTTAAAATTTGCACATTACTTAGAGGTATTATTGGAGCTCTAGAAATTGTAGAAGGTACACTGAATGAACCTACAACTTTAGCAGAAAATGCTACGAAGGCAGAAGGTATCAAGTACAAAGAAGAGTTGAAAGAGTACAAAAAAGTAGAAAGCAGTGCAATGATTATCCTAACAACCAATATGACCGAAGATACTTTAAAGAAAATTATGAGATTTTCAACAGTAAAAGAAATATGGCAAGAATTACACAGACTATTTGATGGTGCAACAGAAGAAAAAGTTTATGATCTCTGTTTAGAATTCTTTAGCTTTGAAAAAAAAACAAAAGACGATGTAGCTACACATATGTCTAAGCTTAAAAATATTTGGAATGAATTGAAATTAGCAGTTCAAAAAGAAAATGCAATTGAACTACCAGAAGTGTTGCTAATTTGTAAAATTTTAGGAACATTACCAGACAATTATTTCTCATTTAGATCTAGTTGGATGTTAATATCCAAAAATAACAGAACAATAGACAACCTTACGAATCAATTGTGTGTTTGTGAGTGATGAATATACGTTTCAAACTAAAATATTAGCTTTATTTAACTTTAAACGTGTACATATGTTTTAGAGAAATTACTGACATTAATACAAATTAATGACAACTATTAATTAGTATCAAAATAAAACAATAGTTATTTGTATGCTAAGGCCGCGAAATACCTCTTTAACGTACCGAAAGAACAGTTATCGCCGAGGCCGCTTGCGGCCGAGGCAAGATAATCTTGAGGTCGTTAAAAAGTTTCGCGGCCATGGCATACACACTATTTTTCGTGCAATCGTTAAAATTATTAAAATAGATAGTTGTAAATAAATATATTATTGCTCTAAAATCAACAGCATTTCAATTCATTTAACAATATCACCGTGTGCTATGGAAATATGTTTCAATATATATTTTGACAGTTCTTGTCAAAACGCAAAATGTCTGATACTGATAGCGATATGGTATCTGGTTTGAATGTAGGCAATAACCATTATTCAGAAACACTAGATGTAGTTGCTTCAACTTCTGGAGTAAATATAAGTAATAATACAAACTGTACAATTAATGTAAATATTCATCCTAAATAATATAACTTATGTATTTGTTGGTATTCAATAAAAAATAATCCTTGTCTTTGTAGTATTTTAGAAATGTCAAATTTGGAAGTGACGTTTGGTTTCGCGGCCGTTGCTATGGGTAACGGCCGCGAAATTAAATTTCGCGGACTGTGCTGAGAACGCGAAATACTGACTTCGCGTGCGATTGCACGAAAAATACATTTTATGAGATCACTACAATCACCCTGCTTTATTATTTTCTACATTACGTAGTCTTCCAAACGAACGGGTGGTTGCTTGATGCGTGATGAACGGCGTGGTTCATCTGGCGCATCAATCGATTGATCTTGAAGTTGCTGCGGGTTATCATTGTTTTGATCACTAATGTTCTCATCGCTAGCAATTTCGAATACCTCATCATCGTCATTTATTGGTGGTAAAGGCGCCAATTGTCTGTTGGATACAGTCGTTTCACGGCCATCTTTTAGTTTAACATGTGAGTAACAAGGATTTCCATGTAAGAGCTCAGCTTCTTCCACCAACGGGTCGTATTTGGATGTTCTCACATTTCTTTTAACAAGTACGGGCCCAGGAGTCATGAGCCATGTTGGTGTTGATTCTCCGTTAGCTGTTCTTCGTGGATGCCCAAACATTCGTTCATGCGGTGTTTGATTGGTACTTGTGCAAAGGAGGGAACGGATGGAATGCAGAGCAACACTGAGAACTTTTTCCCAGTTGTCAATAGTCATTTTATGCGCGTGCAGGCAAAGTTGAATGGTACGCCACAAAGTTCCATTAAGACGTTCAACTTGCCCATTGCCTTGTGGATTGTATGGTGTTGTTCTGCTAGTAGCTACGCCGACACTCGATAGATATTTTCGAACGTCTTCTGAAATGAATGCTGTGCCACGATCTGAATGTACATAAAGTGGAAATCCGAATGTGTTGAATAGATCTCTTAAACATGTCATTACGGTGTTGGTTGTTAGGTCTTTACACGGGTAAGCAAATGGAAATCTGGAATATTCGTCAATTATTGTTAGCATATATTTATTGTGTATTCGTGAAGGTAAAGGACCCTTGAAGTCAATGTTAACTCTGTCAAATGGAGCCATGGCTTTAATAAGATGTCCCGAAGTCTTGGCAAATCGAGGTTTAATCTCTGCACACACTGGACAAGAAGCAGTCATTGCTTTTATATTCTCAACAGAGTAAGGCAAATTTTTAGATCGTATCCAATGAATCATTCTAGTAACACCAGGATGGCAAAGATTATCATGTAGTTCATACAGTTTGTTAGATGTTATATGGTTGCATATTCTAGATAAAGCATCGGCCACAGTGTTGTCTTTTCCGGGAGGATAAACAATTTCGTATTTGTAGCTTGATAGTTCCAGCCGCCACCTTTCGATTTTCTCATTTTTAATTTTACTGGTATGGGTTTGATTAAACATGAAAGATAAGGATTTTTGATCAGTTATGAGTATGAAATGTCGCCCCATTAAGAAATGTCGCCATTTTCTTAGAGCTCCAACGATAGCGGCAGCTTCTTTTTCAATTGACGAATGGCGACGCTCAGGTTCCGAAAGTGATCTAGAGAAGAAAGCCACTGGACGTCCACTTTGTGAAAGAGTAGCTGCTAGAGCGTTTTCAGATGCATCAGTCTCTACAGTAAAGATTTCATCATCTTTGATGGTTGTCAAGGTAGCTTTAGCAATATGATCTTTCATAGAAACAAAACTATTTATGGCCTCTTGGTTTAGAGGGAAGGTTGAATTTACGAGTGGTTTGATTTTTTCCGAAAAGTTTTCTATCCATTTTGAATAGTGGGCAAACATTCCTAAAGCTCTCTTTAAAGAAGGGCCGTCCGATGGTAAAGGCAATTGTATCAGCGGTTCTAAACGACTTTTATCAGGTTCAATTTGTCCGTCACATATCGTATAGCCAAGGAGATTAATAATTGAGGATGATAATATACATTTTTGTTTATTTAAAGTCAAGTTATACTTCTTTACCGAATCCATAAACTTTTGTAAGTTTTCGTCATGTTCTTTAGTTTTACCACAAATTGTGACGTCATCTAGATATGAAAATGTTCCTTTAAGATTTTCTGTATTAATTATATATTGGAGTGTTCTTTGAAACGCTGAGACTCCGTTTGTAACCCCAAATGGTATTCTGGTAAATTCATACAAGGCTCCACAAGCTTCAAACGCTGTATACTTACGGTCTGATTTCAGTATTGGAACTTGATGATATGCTTCTTTTAGATCAATTTGACTAAATACTTTGTGCTTGGATACATTGAAAATGATTGTTTCGATATTTGGTAACGGATACGCATCAAGTTCTGTAAATTTGTTGATTGTACGAGAGTAATCTATTACCAAACGTTTTCTGTGAGAAGTTCCTCCCGTAACAAGAACTTGCGCACGCCATGGAGATGAACTTGGTTGAATCACGCCGTCTTTAAGCAATTTGTCAATTTCTTCTTTAATGAATGTGTCATCTTGTACGGAATATTTTCTCGATTTTATCTGAATAGGTCTGATATCTGGCGTAAGGTTAGTAAAAGAGAAGCAGGTGGCACAGAAGCTCCCATCACACATATTTGCAATGTCTCTCTATCGCCTCCAAAATTAAATTCTAATTTCTTATGGTTTCTAAGTATATCATGACCTATTATAAGGTCCGCACATAGATTGTTTACAATAAGCAATCGAATGTTTTTATAAATATGTTTGTTAATTTCTAAAGTAGCATTGCATGCTCCTTCCACGAAAGATATGTGATTTAAGGATGCTAGAGTTATAGCTCTTCTATATGGTATTTTAACTAGTTTCATATCTTCAAATAATCTTTTATTTATGAAGCTAATAGAGCTGCCTGTATCAACTAATGCTTCAGCTCGTATTCCATTCAAGTAAATTGATATAGTAGCTTTATAAAGGCCATCTGGAGAAGCAGCACTTATATATGACGAAAATGCTGAAGTCGTTTCTTCGTTCGAGTATGATTGATTTTCTATAGCATTCGCGGAATCTTTACTTCTGCAAACTTTAGCAAAATGTCCTTTTTTTGAACAAATTTGACATACTGAATTAAAAGCAGGACACTTAATTCTCTGGTGTAAAGTCTTACTTCCACAAAAGAAACATTGTTTACGTGGTTTGAAAGATGCAGCTAAATGTTCAGATTCATGAGTATTAGGTGATACAGAATTATATGAATTTCCACGGTTCAAGTCTAGATGTTCTCGAGACTTGAAGAGACTTGACTTGAATTCACAATCGTGTGCAAGTAATTTCAGATTCTTCACAAACTCAGAGATAGATTCGCCCGGTAATTGTTTACGAACAGATAAAGCGTAACGAGCATAAATTTCGTTTTTCGGTTTTACATATATTTTATTAAGATTTTGGATTGCTACATCATAGCTTTCACAGTCCCGACTCAGTATATATACATTAGGTGATAAATGATTCATGAGAATCTTCTTCTTTAATTCATCGGTGACATTGTTAGAGAATTCTTCCAACAGAAAATTTTCAAAAGTACTTATCCAATGTTCCCACTTGATATCAGCGTCTTTAGTTTGAGGTTCTGTGTCGAAACGCTCGGGTCGTAAGTATCTTGCTGAAAAATGCGTGGTGTTCGCTTTATTTTCCGTAGACATTTTCCTTTACTTTTCTTGATACATTAAAGTTAAATAAATTGATGAATATACGTTTCAAACTAAAATATTAGCTTTATTTAACTTTAAACGTGTACATATGTTTTAGAGAAATTACTGACATTAATACAAATTAATGACAACTATTAATTAGTATCAAAATAAAACAAAATACATTTTATGAGATCGTTACAATGAGAAAGCCTTGAATGAAAAGGATAAAAAATAAGGTGAATCAAGAAGTTCTTTTACTGGTACGTCTTTATATCTAAATAAAAATAAGTTCAAGAATTGGTATTGCAAATATTGTAAAGAAAAAGGTCATAAAGTTAAAATGTGTCCCAAATGGCGTGCTGATGGCAAACCCCCTAAGCCAAGTACCACAAATACGAAAGCTAACGTCATTCTAGTCTGTTCAAATGAATGTTTTAATTCAGAAGAACTGGTTCGTAACTGGTATGTAGATAATGGTGCTACAAATCACATTACATTTTGTCCAGAATTATTTGCTACTTATGAACCTTTCACAACAGCTCATCAAGTGATAACTGCAAGTGGTGAATCAATTGAAGCCCTAGGAAGAGGAACAATAATTTTTGAAACATTGGTCAATAATAAAAAAGACACACTAACTCTTAGTGATGTTTGGCTTGTACCAAAAATCAAGAAAAATTTGTTTTCTGTTCTCGCTGCTCAAGAGAAAAACCGAATAGTCAGTTTATCTCCAGAGCCACAAAATGTTTTCTAATGTGATAATATAGTTGTTCTTGAAGGTTACAGAAGCCAAAATTCCGGATTATTTAAACTAAATATAAATACTATTACGAAACTACCTGAATTGAATAGCATATCAAATCAATCTCAACTACAGTTATTTCACGAAAGACTAGGTCATCAAAACAAAAGACATGTGAAAAACTTAATAGAAAGAGAATTTGGAATCAAAGTATATCTCGATAGCGAAATATGTGAAGGATGTGTGTTTGGAAAAGCCAATCGAAGAAAATTTGGTACAAGAGAACATGCAACTCTACCTGAGAACGTATTCATCCGTATTCATATGTATGTGGTCCATTTTTAAATTCTATGTCAGGGTTTAGATACTATGTTTTATTTAAAGACGATTTTACTTGTTTTCGTGAAGTATTTTTTATCAAACATAAATCAGAAGTTTCCTCTAAGCTACAAGAAATGTTACTTCAGATAAGAGCTGCAGGTCATACAGTGCAAGAACTGCTTTGTGACAATGGAGGAGAGTTTGATGATAAAGAAGTTAAAGATATTTTAGCCAAGTATGGAGTAAAACAACGCTTTACTATGCCGTATACACCGCAACAAAATGGTTCTTCAGAAAGAGAAAATAGAACGCTGGTAGAAACAGCTAGAGCTCTTATGCACTCCCATGAAGAAATTCCTCAAGGATTGTGGGCTGAGATGATAAATACAGCTAAATATATTCTTAATCTCAGTGGTTCTTCTAGAATAGAAGGAAAATCACCAATAAAATTATGGACTGGAACGAAACCAAGCCTTAAGCATCTTAGAATTATCGGAACTACATGCTATGCTCATATACCTAAGCAACAAAGGAATAAAATGGATAAAAAGGCCATGAAAGGTATTTTAATTGGCTATGATGGTATAGATGGGTATCGCATATGGTGCAGAGAAAGTAATAAATTAATAAGATCACGTGATGTAACTTTCCAAGAGAACATTCTCCCAATTAAAAGTAATTTCAAATTAGAAGTTGATCGACAGGAAAATGGAGAGACTCAAGTGGAAAATCGAGACGTTGCGGATGATATTCAAACAGAAGAAATCTCAAAGAAGACTGAATTTATAAGTCAAGACGAAGATAATGATGATGGTGAAATCGAAAATTCAGAACCGCTAATAGATGAAAGAAGAAATCTACGAAATAGAGCATTAATAAAACCTCCACAACGTTTTGAAGACTTTGTAATGACTTCTTTAGCTAATATAACTGAATCCTTAGAACCATTTTCATACAGAGAAGCTATAAACAGCTCTGAGAAGGAAGAATGGCAAAGGGCAATGCAGATAGAGATGGAATCTTTACAAGAAAACCAAACGTGGACTTTGGAAGAACTCCCAGAAGGAATTAAACCACTTCCATGTAAATGGGTTTATAAAGTGAAGACGAATCCTGACGGCTCCATTGATAAGTATAAAGCTCGACTAGTCATAAAAGGTTTTGCTCAAAAAGAAGGCATAGATTATGATCAAACATTTAGTCCAGTTGCGAGATCTAGCACTATAAGACTTTTACTTAGTGTTGCAGCAAATGAAAAGTTCAAACTCACTCAGTTTGATGTATCAACTGCTTTTCTTTATGGAGAGCTAGATGAAACAATATACATGCGTCAACCTGAAGGATTTAATGATAACTCTCAAAAGGTTTGCAGATTACACAAGGGTCTATATGGGTTAAAACAGGCGCCTAGGTGCTGGAATCAACGTTTTGTTAAATTTTTAAAGGAATATGGATTTATGAAGAGCGAAGCTGATCCTTGTCTTTTCGTAAAGCTACATGGAAAAATCAAACTTTTACTTGCTTTTTATGTGGATGATGGCCTGTTAGCTTCTAATAGTACGGGAGCCAGTGATAGTTTTTGGAGACCAATTTCCTCTCGGCTAAGAATTTGAGAAACTGTTCCCCTGAATGTCCACAAAACGAAAGTGAACGTCAGCTGCCACGCCGTTGGGGGGTTAAGTAACCGTTTAACGGTAAACGTGTTAAAAAAAAAAAAAATTTCAATTATTTCCTCCCGATTAAAAATTTGTCAGCGAGTAGCTGACATTGAATAAAGAAAAAAAAAAAAGTCAGCTGGTCGCATCGCGGGGGACTATGCGTCAGCCGGCCAGTTAAAGTTGGTAAAAAAAAAAAAAATTTCAATCATTTCCTCTCGCTCCAAATTTTCAGAGAACTCCATTTATGAGTTACTTCTAACAAAAATAAAAGTCAGCTGGCTGTACACTGGGGGAAAAGTCGTCAGCTGACGCAGTAAACTCTGTTGAATTGACGCTCCGCATTCGAAACTTCATTGCGTCAGCTGACGACTTTTCCCCCGGCGTACAGCCAGCTGACTTTTATTTTTGTTAGAAGTAACTCATAAATAAAGTTCTCTGAATATTTGGAGCGAGAGGAAATGATTGAAAAAAAATTATGCTACATGAAATCTCGAAATATGATCGATAAATACAAATTTTCTCGAATATTTCTATTTTTTTAAAATAAACGGTAAAATATTGTGACTGTAATAAACTTAAACTATATTCAAATAATCGAGGTAATATTAGATAGCTTGCAGATACAAATTAAATACACATACATTTTTATAATTGTACAGGAAAAGTATCCTTTAAAATTATATTCGCCACTGCTCCAAGTAAAGGCGAAGCAACCCCTCCCTTCATTCGAGTTTTGAATAGGCTCCTTGGCGGCCTTGAAATTTTTACCGTTCTCTCTTTCAACAGTTCTTCCGAGCGTAGTATTGCTGAAACGCTGTTAGTGAAACGACGCTAGACTACGGAAAGATGTCTTCCGTCTCTCGTTTTTGCGTGTTTTGTAAAAAAAAAACTTCGAAGTTGTTGAGTTTCACCGAAGCAACATTAAAAAATGCCAGTCCGTATTATCAGTGAGGATCGACAATAATTTAGATAAGAAAGATGTAGTTTTGCCAGTAAATGAAAGTGAATCTCATCTATATCACAGTGAGTGTTATAGGAGATTTACGGCCTTGCCGCCGAAATATAGAAAGTTGCAATCAACAGAAACTACGAAAACTCCAGATACAGAGTAAGTTATAAATATATTCTAAATTTTCTTCGCATTCATTTTAGGATGCTACATTAATATTACGTTTATTTTTCGTAATAATTGTTCATAAACACATTTACAAGTAAAGTAATATTGCTAGAGATTGATTTTAGTGATGTAAGAATAATTTTGGCTTTCATTAGCTTCTTGAAACTGTCATCAAACCGTTTGCTTACATATTGTGATATTTTGACCGTTGAATATAGCGTGTTCTTGTCTTTGTACCTCTTTTAACCTCCAAATCTTTCTTTTCTTATTTTTCTACTTCAGTATGTGCGTGTTTACTATTGCGTCTTTTCTGTTCGGACTGTTCGGAGCACAACTTGTTGAGTGTGTACATGAACGCGCAAAATTTTTAAGCTTAATTGTTGGAGTTTTTCATAAAAAATAAATTGGCATGGATTTTTATGCATTCATTCTTTTAGAGAACATCCGACAGAAGATGCAAAGGATGATGCTGAGCAAGTGGAAACTGACGAGATAGAAAATGATGCGCTCCAATCGTACGTATAATAACATGTATTCTAACTTTTATCTATTTTAAAATAAACGAAATTAATAATTTTTTTCTTATATATTTTAGGAATATGCCAGCAGATATTCAAAATCCAGTCGATCCCCATAAAAATGAAGAGGAACTGCAGATCAATGATATGGAAACAGACGCCCTTGAAGCTTCTTCATCTGATAAGAAAGCTGAAGCCGAGATTTGTTTTTTTTGCACCCGTAAAAGAAAAAAAGTGAAGGGCCGCGACGAATATTTATCTGTTTTCACTAAAGAAGGTTTGGAAACAGTTAATGGCAAAATTGAAGATTCGAAAGATGGGGCTATGAAAGAAAAACTGAATTTTTTGGTTGCTGAACAGAATTATTTTTACCACAAGTCGTGCAAAAATTTCTTCATGTCCTCACACGAATCTGAAATTTCAAAATTGAATGATCGTTCGGAGTGGCACTTGGCGAGGGATGTGCGTCTTGAAGCATACCAGGCTGTTGAAAAATTTGTTTCGGAGCACATCATCGATAAGGAGGAATCTTTTTTTTTGAAATTTTTAAATGAAATGTTTATTACTTTTTTAAAAAATCTGACCGAAAACATTTCTGGATACACTTTCAAACCGTATCACTTAAAAGATCGCTTGCTCCAAAAATTTCCAAAAAAAATAACAATAATTAAATTTAATAATATGCTTTTAGTTAAACCTTTTAAAGGTATTATTATCAACAATGAAATTGAAAAATATAATATTTTAGACGCGGCAGCGAAAATTCTGCACGATTTAATAAATGAAATGAAACCAAAAAAAATACCAAACAGAGTAACAACCGAAGATTTAATTGAAGGAGAATGTAAAGTTCCAGAGAAACTTTCTCAGTTTTATGAAAAAGTCATCTCTGGAAACAGCTACCGACGTAGGCAGCATAAAAAAACTAAAAGGCTGTCGAAATCTTTTTCGGAAGACTTAATTTATGCAGTGTCAAACGGCCGCATCAAACCGTCAAAACATATTTGTTTTGGCTTAAGTTTGAAAAGTTTATCCAACAGTAAAAATTGTTGGATTGGTCAATCGATATGGCCATTGCTGCAGCTACACTGTCTTGGAAGGTCTGGAGACGGAGGCAACATTTACTTGCTCTGAATCATCAAATGTTTGTCCAGATGAAGTCGTCAAATCGGCAGGATTGAGTACGAATGTAGCTTTCAACAACTTTGATCGGTTCGTCGAAACTACCTCAGGAAAAGATACGCTTCACGACACAGTTGGTATTATTATACAAAATGAAAAAAATATTGTACAAATACCAAATGAAGATGGACTGAGTGAGTTAGCTGAGAGTATGGATATAACAGCTGATGAACATTTTTTAGAGCAAAATGAAGAAAACAGTTGTTTTAGCGACGATTTTTTACCATCTTCGAGTGATGTTGCCGTTTCCAGGTCACAATCCGTCAAACACAGGCGAAGTTTTGATTCTATCACTCATGAATTACAGCCGTATACGAAACGACCGCGACTGATTGAAAATATGCTGCCGTTAGATGCTCCCGCGCGTTCAAGTATCACTGACATTCAATCATTTAAGCACATAAATTTTGCTTGGATGCTTTCGCACCATCTTAAGATGACAAACACGCCCATGTGGATTGGATTCAACAGTAATTTGTATGATGATACGTCTTGCAAACAAAATATCTATTATCTGACTACAATCAATGCCTCGCCCACGAATAAATCTGTAGTTTTGGAAACCATGAAACTGGGTTTAAAAATAGCTGACGAGTGCAAAGAAACTTACATGCAAGTTACATACGACCTTGCTATTGCGAAAATTGCCTTACAAATTCAAAACACGGAAAAACCACAGTATGATCGATTATTCATCCATCTTGGTTCATTTCACATAATGATGGCTTATTTCAAGGCAGTAGGTAAATTTATCGATAACTGTGGCCTTACAAGCATTATGGTGGACACAGAGCTGCTTGCCAACGGATCAGTGAATAGTTTTATAACAGGTAAACATTTTAACAGATGCAAACGTTTATACCCTCTAATTACGTTGGCACTAAAAAATTTGCATTTTGAAAAATTCCTTCGTAAGGAGAATATTGTAATACCTGGTCCATTGAAAATATGTTTGATAGAATTAATGAGAAATAAAACGAAAAAGCCAAAAATTGCAGATAAAGATTTTTTGGAGATTTTCAATAAATACGAAGTATTTACAAAACAAACTTTGGATGGTGAACACGGAAAAACTGCCCAGTTTTATATGATACTTATAGAGTTGATAAACAGTTACTTACTTTTGACTTCGAGCATCCGCACTGAGGATTTTGAAGTATTCAAGTTTATTTTACCTAAAATAAATAATTTATTTTTACCTTTAATCAACCGAACTATGCTCGCTACCTCGTAAAATATCACGATAATTTGCTAAAAGTTCCTGAATCACATCCGAACTTACGCATCGAGCTCGGTGTTAAGAGAACAACGAAACCTTATTCTCGAATTTCTACTGATCTCACTTTAGAGCAGACTTTCAATGCGGATGCTGCGAATAAGTTAACCGGGATATCACACATTACCAATTCGTTATCTGCTAGACAAAGATGGTGCCGAAGCCATACGATACGTGCAACAATAATTAGCCATACTATGTTGGAAACTGGTCTAAAAACTACGCAAGATATCTCAGCAGATCTCTCGAAAAGTAGAATTGCGAAAAATATTAAACAACTTGATGGGTTTACCGAAAAAATAAAACGAAATATTAATCCATTTTCTGAAACTTTAGATAAAAATCATTTGTATAATATTTCGACGGGTGAAGCTGCTACAGAAAACGTAGAAAATTTTTTACTCAACGTTGAAAAAATTGGTCATAAAAGAAGAGAACAATTCTTACAGACTTGCATGGAAGATTCGAATAAGTTTGAGCAAGCAATCTCACAGCAAAAGTGTTATACTTTTTGCAGATACTATGAAGAAAAAAAAATTTCAGTCGCTGGAAAAGTTGTCGAATTACGGTTGCAACGTGATTTATTTGGGCAGCTGTTACACATCTCCTTGAATAAAAAAATTGATCTGGACAAAGTGCTGGCATATCCCTTGACGCCAGTGCCGTTATCGATGTGCCACCTAGACGGTGAAATTTGCACAACGGATAAGTCAGCGCTCTTAAAATTATTGGAAAAACAAGTGAAGCATGAATCACCGCAGCAAGTAGACGTCACGGTATACGACGGATTTTTCATGCTGCACCTTATGAAGGATGTACCGACAACATTTGGAAAAATTTCCATACAGTTTTTACAAAAAATTTGTAATACTAACGCAACAACCGTAATAGTTGCTTTTGACCGATATGTTTTTCCATCTATAAAAGACACCGCACGTAAGCTTCGAGGTAGTGTAGCTGCTGATTTCCAGATTGATGGTCCGGATCAAGTGCGGCAAAAAGATTTTTCAGTAGAGTTGAAAAATATTAACTTTAAAGAAGCTCTGGTTACTTTTTTTACAGAAAATTGGAAGGAGGATTATGTAGCACCCTATATTGGAAATAAAACTGTGTACTTAAATGGAGATAGCTGCTACAAATATACTGCCAATGACGGAAAAGTCATCAGAACTTTGGAGCCAGCACTATCGTGTCCAGCTCATGAAGAAGCAGACACTAAAATGATTTTTCACGTTTGCCAGCTTGAGTTCAACGCAAATATATGTATTAGATGTTCAGATACCGACGTACTTGTTGTTATGCTTGCTAATATGCATAAATTACCTGAAAACAGTCGAGTATGGATGGATATTGGTGTCGGCAACCATCAAAGATTTTTGAATGTTTCCCAATTATTCAGTACACTAGGAAGTAATCTGTGCTTGTCTTTACCAGCATTTCACGCGTTGACAGGCTGTGATTATAATCCGTCATTTTTTAGAAAAGGAAAAAAACGTCCATTTACAGTGATGCGTAAATCCGACGATTTTATCAATAGTTTTATTAAAATGTCGACTAATTTAGAATCAAATGAGGCAAATTTCTTGCAAATAGAAAAATTTATTTGTCAAATTTACGGATTCAAGATTATTGAAACCGTAAATCAAGCCAGAATAGCATCGTTTACAAAAACGTACAAACTTGTGGACAACGACGTATTTAAACTTCCTGATAAAAGTATAGATGGCTCGGCTTTACCACCTTGTCGACCAGAACTATACCAGCAGTATTTAAGATCTTGCTACATTGCGCAGATTTGGGCAAACGCAAGCGAGAAGGTTCCAAGCTCTGAACATCCATCTGACTGGGGTTGGATAGAAATTGAAAATAAGCTCGAGTTTTCTTGGTTTACTGGAGACCAATTACCAACTTCAGTAACAGAAATAACTATTCAACATGATCAAGGTAAACAAAATTGTTTTTGAACATTGTCATCAAATTATACTGTTGTATTAATTTTTTTTTAAATTTTTCTTTACAGATGATGATGATGATAAAATCCAAGATGATAGTTCTGACAGCGACTCTGGAGAAGAGTCAGAACTGGAAACAAGCAGTGCGAGCCAAAGCGAAGAAGAAATGTAGATTTTTAAATGATAAATTGTTTAAAATTTTTGTTCAATAATTAAAAAAAAAAATATATTTACATTTACTAAATCAATTTTTATAACATTACAATTGTACTTAATAAAGAATATTCTTCATACTTTGATTAAATTTGTGGGATTAATTTCGAGCTTTCATGTAGCATAATTTTTTTTCAATCATTTCCTCTCGCTCCAAATATTCAGAGAACTTTATTTATGAGTTACTTCTAACAAAAATAAAAGTCAGCTGGCTGTACGCCGGGGGAAAAGTCGTCAGCTGACGCAATGAAGTTTCGAATGCGGAGCGTCAATTCAACAGAGTTTACTGCGTCAGCTGACGACTTTTCCCCCAGTGTACAGCCAGCTGACTTTTATTTTTGTTAGAAGTAACTCATAAATGGAGTTCTCTGAAAATTTGGAGCGAGAGGAAATGATTGAAATTTTTTTTTTTTTTTACCAACTTTAACTGGCCGGCTGACGCATAGTCCCCCGCGATGCGACCAGCTGACTTTTTTTTTTTTTCTTTATTCAATGTCAGCTACTCGCTGACAAATTTTTAATCGGGAGGAAATAATTGAAAATTTTTATTTTTTTAACACGTTTACCGTTAAACGGTTACTCAACCCCCCAACGGCGTGGCAGCTGACGTTCACTTTCGTTTTGTGGACATTCAGGGGAACAGTTTCTCAAATTTTTAGACGAGAGGAAATGACTGACAAAAAAATGCTACTGGCTCCCGTACTATAATCATCCTAAGCATACTGCAGATTTTGTTGAAAAGCTGAAGTCTGAATTCAAAATTACCCTCAAACCTGCTTTATATTTTCTAGGTATAGAGATATCTACTGAAGACAATGGTTCAATAAAAATACACCAAAAGTCCTATACTAAGAAAATTTTAGAAAAGTTTGGTATGAAAAATTGCAGACCAGTTTCAACACCTATTATTAAGGACTATTCTCAATCAGGGAAAGATCAAGATGAATCTCTAAATTTTCCTTATAGAGAAGCCGTTGGTTCATTAATGTATCTCATGGTATCTACAAGACCAGATATATCTTATGCACAAGGAGTTGTTTCTAGATCATTGGAACATCCCAGTAAAGAAGATGTGATTAAGGTGAAACGAATATTTAGATATCTCCAAGGAACATTGGATTATGGAATCATTTATAAACCAGACCAGCTGCAAGGAATCATAAGAATACACAGTGATGCTGATCATGGTGGTGATACACTCACTGGTAGATCAACATCAGGAATTGTTTGTATTTATGCTGGAGGTGCGGTATCATGGTTAAGTCAAAAACAAACTTCAGTAGCAATTTCCACAACCGAATCAGAAATAGTTGCTGCAAGCGAGGCTGCTCGAGAAATAGTTTGGATTAAACGTCTCTTGACAGAAATAACTAACTTATCAGCTGTACCAGAACTTCATATTGACAATGAACCACCAGGCACTTTTTTGTACGGGAATTTGTATTAGAAGGAGAAATCGTTGTTAAGAAAGTACATACTGAGCAACAGTTGGTTGATATGATGACCAAAGCTCTTCCGAAACCTAGATTAGTACAGCTTTGTACAAATATAGGATTAAACTAACTTATTGAAAATAAAAACCACTCAATGAGGGAAAGTGTTGAAATAGTATCATTTTCTAGGTTTTTACTTCACTGTTTACTAGTTGTTATGTACTTGTTTATAATATAACAAAAAGATACTTGTCATATATATTTATATAAAGTTGTCATCAATATAATTTTATTTCAAACATAAAATTTTTTAATAGAGTATTTCTGTGTTATTGGGTGTGCTTCAACACTTCCAGCATATATATATATATATCACAATATATATGCTCTAAGATTTTAATGCCCAGTTGTACCATTTTTATTATAAAAAGTGATTAACAAAACAATGATTTATTTTCAATCAGTGATTAATGCAAAATTAAATTCTATAACATTTCTGTAAGCAACGAGAGATCGTAAGTTTATGATTTATCGTAAATATTAATAGGGACAAGTTATGTGTATGTAAGCGTAAGTAACGACTCCCACTTCTGAGATTGTAGTATTCCAAATAATCAATACTACTTCTTCCTTTATAATATTTTATTTTCATAAATGGTAACAATTATAACTTGACAATAAAAATTAATTGGCCATGATGGCACCATAAAACTTAAAACTAGCGAGGCTTGACAGCTGTCAAGAAAACAAGTGACGTCTGTCAACCGAAACAACATGAAATTGGGTACTATTACTAAAGGCCTATTCACATATTATATTTACTACATATATTTATTTTGTTTTCAGATTATTTATCAAATCTATTTTATTTTGTTGGTTTATAAATTGATGTATTTGTTATAATATGTGCAATCAAAAATAAATCTTTAAGAATGTTAACGTTTTTTTAGTAAAACTTTTCATTTCATAATTAAAGTTCTATCTGTACCGTTCTAATTTTTGAACGTTTTATTTTTAATTTATATATCAACAGAAGTTTTTAAGATTAAAAATTATGAATATTGAATACACTACTGAAATAATAAACTACTAACTGTCGGTTAAAAAAAATTCGACCGAATGAAAATCGACCGATTGCCGGTAAAATAATAATCGACCGACTCGACTGTCGGTCGAATAGTCACTTCCTAAAGAAATTATGATCAGAAATTATAGTTTTGTATTCACTTTATTTTCACACGTTTTAAACAGATTATTAACAGCTGATTTATGTTGTTCACGTCTTCTCCAGTTGCTAATTACTCCGCTAGAAGCCAACACCTGCTGTCTTACAAGTTCCCAAAAGAAGTCTCTTATTTTTTGAGTATTCCAGACAGTTCAGCTTTTTCTGAGAGTTTTCTCTTTATCTTCAATAAAGTGGAGGGATGAAAGAAATAGGTGTTCTTTAGAACTAATTAAAGCCGAACTGTTGATAAACATCAATTTCAAAGAAAATTGTGACCAATTTATTAAATGTAGCTAGATCGAACAAATAAACATTTTTTTTCTGTCCTCATTGCGAGCTTTCTTCATCCTCACCTATCAGAAAAGATTGCAATCCTAAATGGAATGTTTTTTCGCCGGTGTGTGAGCGCATGTGCTTAACTAAACTGCTTTTTCCGAAATAAGATTTAGAACAAACATAACATTGTAATGGTTATTCGCCGGTGTGTGAGCGCATGTGTAAAACTAATCTACTTTTTGTGGCATGAGATTTAGAACAAACATTACATTTGAATGGTTTTTCGGCGGTGTGTGAGCGCATGTGAATAACTAAAGTGCTTTTTAAAGCATAAGATTTAGAACAAACATTACATTTGAATGGTTTTTCGCCGGTGTGTGAGCGCATGTGCTCAACTAATCTACTTTTTGTGGCATGAGATTTAGAACAAACATTACATTTGAATAGTTTTTCGTCGGTGTGTGAGCGCATGTGAATAACTAAACTGCTTTTTAAAGCATAAGATTTAGGACAAACATCACATTTAAACGGTTTTTCGCCGGTGTGTGAGCGCATGTGCTTAACTAAACTGCTTTTTCCGAAATAAGATTTAGAACAAACATCACATTTGAATGGTTTTTCGCCGGTGTGTGAGCGCATGTGAATAACTAAAGTGCTTTTTAAAGCATAAGATTTAGAACAAACATCACATTTAAATGGTTTTTCGCCGGTGTGTGAGCGCATGTGGAAAACTAAACTCCTTTTTGCGGAATAAGATTTAGAACAAACATTACATTTGAATGGGTTTTCGCCGGTGTGTGAGCGCATGTGAATAACTAAACTGCTTTTTAGGGCAAAACATTTAGAACAAACATCACATGTGAATGGTTTTTCGCCGGTGTGTGAGCGCATGTGAACAACTAAACTGCCTTTTAGGGCAAAACATTTAGAACAAACATCACATGTGAATGGTTTTTCGCCGGTGTGTGAGCGCATGTGCTTAACTAAAATGCTTTTTGCGGAATAAGATTTAGGACAAACATCACATTTAAATGGTTTTTCGCCGGTGTGTGAGCGCATGTGCCCAACTAAAATGCTTTTTAAAGCATAAGATTTAGGACAAACATCACATTTGAATAGTTTTTCGCCGGTGTGTGAGCGCATGTGAATAACTAAACTGTTTTTTGTGGTATAATATTTAGAACAAACATTACATTTGAAAGGTTTTTCGCCGGTGTGTGAGCGCATGTGAATAACTAAAGTGCTTTTTAAAGCATAAGATTTAGAACAAACATCACATTTGAATGGTTTTTCGGCGGTGTGTGAGCGCATGTGAATAACTAAAGTGCTTTTCGCGGAATAAGATTTAGGACAAACATCACATTTAAATGGTTTTTCGCCGGTGTGTGAGCGCATGTGGAAAACTAAACTTCTTTTTGCGGAATAAGATTTAGAACAAACATTACATTTGAATGGGTTTTCGCCGGTGTGTGAGCGCATGTGAATAACTAAACTGCTTTTTAGGGCAAAACATTTAGAACAAACATCACATGTGAATGGTTTTTCGCCGGTGTGTGAGCGCATGTGAATAACTAAACTGCCTTTTAGGGCAAAACATTTAGAACAAACATCACATTTGAATGGTTTTTCGCCGGTGTGTGAGCGCATGTGCTTAACTAAAATGCTTTTTGCGGAATAAGATTTAGGACAAACATCACATTTAAATGGTTTTTCGCCGGTGTGTGAGCGCATGTGCCCAACTAAAATGCTTTTTGCTGAATAAGATTTAGGACAAACATCACATTTAAATGGTTTTTCGCCGGTGTGTAAGCGCATGTGAAAAACTAAATTGTGTTTTAGGGCAAAACATTTAGAACAAACACCACATTTGAATGGTTTTTCGGCGGTGTGTGAGAGCATGTGAGTAACTAAATTGCCTTTTAGGGCAAAACATTTAGAACAAACATCACATTTGAATGGTTTTTCGCCGGTGTGTGAACGCATGTGCCCAACTAAAATGCTTTTCGCGGAATAAGATTTAGGACAAACATCACATTTAAATGGTTTTTCGCCGGTGTGTGAGCGCATGTGGAAAACTAAACTCCTTTTTGCGGAATAAGATTTAGAACAAACATTACATTTGAATGGGTTTTCGCCGGTATGTGTACTTATATTTTGTACTAAAACATTTTTTGACGATTTGTTAAAAATATCTTTATGTTCATTGTTTGCATTAACGGTTGCATTAATTCCTTCTTTACGCGTATTTCCTACTTTTTGTACAAAATGCTGTGCAGCATGACAAAGCATTTCAAATTTTCTGTTGAACATATTTCCACAGAAATTACAAATTAAAATACCGTGTTGTGAGACCCAATACTTCATATGCTTCCTCCTTGCCAAATTTCCTACAAACAATAATTATGATTGTATTAAAACTAATTTCTAATGCAAAACAGTCATTTAAAAAATGATAATTACAAAATATCTTTATTTATTTCTCAAAATTTCATAAATTTACCTAGGCTAATACAATTTGTGGGTCTATTATTTAGCTGCCCAGAATAACAGAAAAATGTTTGGACAGACCAAAATCCTACCAAGTTATAGATTACATAGCAGCCATGTCATAGGATTATTAACAATAATTTTTTATTTGGAAAATAAAGTTTTACACTTTACTGTTCTATTATAATTATTCTTTGTAAACCAAATTAATTACTTAAATATCTTATAAACTTATTTCACAGAAAATGTGATTGCAGGTTTTTCCATTTTGTAGAGAGGTACAAGTTGTGTATTTTTAATTCTTAACAGTTCACTAAAAGAAGTTGCAGTCTATTATAAATTATTCTAGTGTTATGGAAAATTTAGTAGTGCTCTATAAACGCAGAAAAAATAGTCCTTTAACATTAATATTTAATTGTTTTAAACCACATTGTTCTTGTATTAAAAAGAAAGGTTTTATTCAGATGTAAAATTCAGAAATATATAATAAAGCAGTTTTATTAATAGCAAGATGAGTTTTTTTTTTTAACAAGCAGTACACTTGGAAAACAAAACATTCATTTAGAATATCAATTAAAAGAAGGTCAACACTTTAAGTTCTTTCCTCAATTTAAGATGATAAGAATTACCCTGAAATGAGTTGCACACTTCCTATGTGAACTTTTAAAGGAAATGGTTTTCTGGTGAAAAAGCATTCTAGACAGTCTATTTTATAAGAAAGAAGCAATATTGTAATATGGCTGAGACATTTTCTCATGCAGGATCATAAAAGAAATTAGAAACCAAAAAAGAAAAATATTTTATCTGGATGAATTTTGGATAAACAAGGGCCATGCATCAAATACATTTTGGCAAGATAAAATTGTTACAAGTTGAAAAAGCGCTTTTGATATTATTGATCCACTGGTTTAAATCCACCATCAGGAAAGGTGTGCAAACTGATAATAGCACACATTGGCAGTTCAGAGGCTAAGAGGTAAAGGCTTATAGCCACCTAATAAACATAATCCATCTATCTTAACCCAAGTTCTATCACCTGATATTGCACAGGCCTTAGAACCCTGTTTTTATAAGCTGTTTAGAGCAAAAATCAACTTGTTAATTTAAAAATGCCAGGTTGATATTATGATAAAATGAAGGTTTCTTGAATTGCTGGGCAATTGGAGTTATTTACTAATTTACAGCTGTAGACACATTTGAATTAAAATTAAAACATTGCTTTGTGAAAGTCTGGTTGTTAATTTTTAATCTTCAAAATACCAAAGTATAAAGAAATGTTCATACCATACCTTTTGCAGATTGTTTTTTAAAATTTTGGTGCATCAACTTGTACTTCATGTCTGCTGCATCATTCATATCCTGACTACAGTCATTATCAGCGTCAATAAATGTTTGTTGTAATCTCTCTGAATACTCTGTAGAATGTTCTTGTTTTATTGGAAATATCTCAGTTTGTGTGACATCAAGTTGATCATGCTTTTTATTAAAATTAATTTCTTTTTTAACTATTTCAGTTGGAAGAAAGTGCTCTATTATTTCAAGCTTTAGTCCATCTAAAACTGTATCTGATTCTTGTTGCACATTCATTACTAGAAACAGGTTTTATATATTTTTCCTTTGTGTTTAAGTTAAAAAGTTAAATTGTTTAAGTTACCAAATTATTTATATATGATACAAATTTATCTTATAATAATTATCAATAAAAAAAAGAAAAACTACAAGGTTTCATCCTACTATAGATACACACTCATTTCGAAGTTCAATCACTTGAATATTAAAGCAACTTACTTTTTATAATATTTTAGGCCAAATTATATGCGAAAAATTGAGTTTTATAAGCTTTTATAAGCTTAATTAATTTTGCAATAAATTTTAAAATACCCTCAGACAAAGAAGTCTAGAAATACATTAGGGCAGTTTTAGCGAGGATACCGTTGAAGCAATTCAGTAACCGAACACTAACCGCGTTGTTTTAGCGACAAACGGTATCAGAGGGGAAGGTGTTATGACGTAGTACGCTGACGTCATTGTTTGATACCGTTGAACTGAAATAGTTCAACAGGTAAGAAGGTAGGTTAGTGACGGTTATCAAGAATTTTGGTCTAAAAACAAACAACATAAAATGGATGAATCCGATTTAGTAGAAGTTTCAATCAACTACTTGGGTGTAGATTACACATGTGTAGTTGTTTTTGAAGAATTTCCTGTGTATCAGTCCTTAATAAAACTTCAAAAATCTTATGAAATGTAGTTTTTTTAATATAAATAATTCGTAAAAAGCTATGTTATTATAACTGTTAAGGTTTAAGTGGAGTCGACTATTTTTTGATTCTCAAACGCGAGATGGCGGTGCGAGCACTCCGCTAGTTCTGTTCCTTTTCTATGAATACAGTAATCTGTAAACGTCTCTACAAAATTTAATACCTTGGAAAAAAACATTCGCAAGTAGTCACTAGATGCTAAACGAAAATTGTGCGGCAAGATGTTGTTCTCTTTATGCGAAATTGCCACATCTACACCAAATTTTATAGTCGTTATTCGTTTTTCGCTTTCTTGTTTGTGCTTAGTGGTTTTAGTGATTTATTGTTTTTATATAGCTGCTATTTCCATAAAATTAATAAATACATAACCTATATAAATTAAATTCCCAAAACTCAATTTTTTTACCACAATCTAATAATAGGTGGAATTTTTGTAGATTAGTAATATTTGATATGCTTAATTTTTCGCCAGCAAGAACAAACCGCAGAATGGATTTTCACAAAATTTTCACCAAAAATCGGATAAGTGAAAATATAGAGCTGATTATATTTGGGAAAAATATGAACGTAGGAAGGGGTTTTTTAGAGGGGATAAATATTTGAAAAAATCATAAAGAAAGATATCTGATTCAAATAAAATTTTTCAGAAATATTTACAATTGTCAACATTTATTTTCCGAAATATAAAACCCTCATTGGTGTACATTGAGGGGGTTTTAGGAAGGTTGAAAATTTAATAAAATCGAAGAAATTAACTAATGATCTGATCAGTGGCGTCTCGAAGTAAGAATTGTAAGGTGTTCTGCGATTTTTTAAAAAAGTTTACCTTGTAAGGGGGGCAGAGCTGGGTAGTATCCAGATACAATATCCGGATACTACTAATATTTTTATGTATCCGAAAGCTGTATCCGTATCCGTAGCCAAATTTTAAAGTATCCGGTATCCGGATACTTTTTTTGATATTCGGATACTTTTAAATATTTATCGCTCGCCGATAATGCATAACACTGCCCTTCCTTTTCTCTTTTACAACTATGATTGATACGCCTAAAAGAAAAGCTTTAAGCGATTAACACTTTGAGGTATTGGTACTTACAAGGCAAATGCACTTCACTTCTGACTTCGTCAGCAATTGGAATACTTTCTGTATTAGTACGTTTTTATTTTAATTTAATGTTTCCTTATAAGTTTAGGTTCTAGTTTTATTATTCCTAAGCAATAAACAATTTATTGAGTACTTTCTGATTTCTTTCTCCAATTAATGTATTTTTATTATTATATATTACATTAAAAATACATGCATATTACACAGTTCTAATAATAATACATAATTTATGGCCTTGTTAAAAAAGTATCCTTCAAAGTATCCGAAAAAAATATCCGGATACTTGTACCCGAATACATTTTTAAATGAAAGTACTTTTTTAAAAAGTATCCGGATACATTTTGAGTATCCGATATCCGGACACTTTTTTTCAGTATCCGACCCAACTCTGAAGGGGGTTCTCTCCCATCAATTTTATCGTCGTTTCTTCGCCTTTCGTATTGAAATATTGGATTTCTGGAGCCGAAAAATTAATAAGCCCACGAAATATTCCCAGATTCTCGGAAGTCAAACTATCATTATGTCCCCGAAGCTCCACAAAATTTAACAGAATGAAGATGGCTTTTAGAATTTTTAGGTTTTCTTTATTTTCAAACTCAAATACTCTAGATTCGAGTATTTTAGCAATCAACGATTTAAGCTTAAAATTCTACCTGACTTTTATTACTCTGTTCCAGCACACTTATTCTTACTACAAAGATAAACCTTTACAAGGTTTGCAGTATGTTTACAAAATGTTAAAATAAATGGAAACTTTCACTTTTTCAAACAAAATAATATTAACTATGAAGAAAATAATATTTTAACAGAGATAAACTATTGTAGGTACCTACATGAAATCAATAGTTCAACATAAGTAAATAAAGATTCTTAAACCTCATTGTTTCTTTTATGTGAATTCCCCTTTTAAGTATCTTACCCATTTACCTGTCCGCAATTTAAGATATCAAGTATTGTACCGATAATTTACGACCGCTCACAAAAAAAGCTGCAAATTTCCACTACATCAAAGGAGTTACCAGACTTATTAGAATATCTTTGAATGATGCCTATACATCGTCGGAGATATCTATCAGTAAATAGATAAATATCAATAGTAGGTTTTTTGGTAAATATAATTTACAAGTTATGGTATTCAGTATAATATCCAAATATTAGATAGATAGATTTAATGACGACTTTACATTATAAATTGCTCCCTGAAAAATATCTTCTGAAAAACTTGGACCTAACTTGGAATTAAGTAACCTTAATTTAATCTACACCACTAAAACTTCAGTAAATAGTCTGTAATACAGGCTCTGTTAAATAAATAATGTCAATTTTTACTTTATTGAATTTACACAGGGTGTCCGCGAAAAGTTTGTTATTATTTAAAATAATTATAATTTATCTAGTTTTAAATTTAATAATATCTTAATGGATATCATTAAATTTCAGGTTCTGGATATTTAATAATACTGTTAACGTATGGCCGTAGAAAAATAAGTATTAAATGAGATAATGTAACAACTGAAGTCGCATTTAAAAGATAATATACACATTTGTATTTATTGTACTATTATCGACTATTTTTTATTGCTGATAAGTAAATAAAAATTGTTTTATTTTTACCTACCTATTTTCGTAAAATGTTAGGTTAGGTTACCTATTTAATATGTTAAAAAGCCACCTATTCATTAAATTTTGTAGCTCCCCCTGCTTAATAAATTAGGTACCTAGTGTAAGTACATTTTTAACCAAAAATTCAAACTGAAATCTGCATCTAAATGCTAATTAAACCACAAATGTAAGACTTTATTGTTGTCTCTTGATTTTATTGTTTATATTTTTTCTTATATAGTTGTACCTATAAAGCGACAAAATAATAATTGTACTTTAGAGCTAGACAAAATGAGGTATGAAAACTTAAAAAAAATGTCTAACCTGTTTTTAATTTCTAACCTGTTTAAAATTAAAAATTGACCTGTTACACGATTTTTCAATGTCGCCGTTTTAGAAAATAACCAATTTATTTCTTTCATTTGCACCATGTATATGCTCGAGGCATACCTATGTCATTGAAAGATTAAAAACAGACCCTTTTTTTGTTGGCTTCGTTATCGAGCAGTAATAATACTAAAGAAGTTAAACTTTACATTCTACCCCACTCTCTGTATCTTAATCGATAAAATAATAATTGTACTTTAGAAGCTATACAAAATGAGGTATCAATCAATTTCTTGAGTGTCTAGGTTATAATATTAAATCGGCAACACTGTTGAACGATGTTCCTAAAAATCGCACCATCTGTGTGTGCTTTACTGAAATGTTTTTAAAAGTTCTGCATAGCGATGTAGACGTCAGCACCTCCCAGAGGTAAAAATTTAATGTGCGAATTTTAAATCGTATTATTGTTATATTGGAATTTTGTAAAACAAACGTTTTTAAATAACAATTTTTTTTTGTAAAATACTTAAAAACATATCCATTCAATTGTTTCAAACTTTAAAATAAAAAAAAATATTCGAATAAATGATTTAGACATGAATTAATATTTTTTTATTTTTTTGTGTCAAAACTGTACATTCAAAAATTTTCAAAAAATTTGTATATATTTTATTAAAGAAGATGAATAATATTACAAAAAATAGTTCAAATCGTTCGACTAGTTTTTGAGTTTTATACGTGAGAAAACATAGTTTTTCTTGTTTTTCCCGAAAACAACTCGAGCGATTTTGATTAAATTTTCGGAAAATACTAGTCGCGATATAATACATATTCATGAATTTTTTCAAAATTTTTGAATGTGTAGTTATTTTTTCCGGGGGTCCACTTAAACCTTAAGCCAAACAAATTCATTCATGGGCATTCTTCTTTGTTTCTCTCTTATTGCAGACATTAAGTAAACAATATAATTTTCAATTTGAAGAATATATATTTATTAAAAACAAGTTTTCGTCTATAAATATCTCCCAAATTACTGGAAATAACTGCGGATTTATTTCCATTTCCAAAATAAAAACAAATTCCCTAATATGTCAAATTTCAGCTAGTAACCGTAACCGTTTGTTGTTTTAGCGATCTCTTCCAGTTACCGCTATTGGGGATAACAAATCATATACCGGAACGAGACCGACAACGGTTACTCAGGCTTCAACGGAATCCTCGCTAAAACTGCCCTCACGAATACATATAACAAGGATGTGAAACTCCTATGCCGAGCTATAAGCGCCCGTGGCTGAATTTACGGCTCCTATCTAGGCGGAGTCTAGTCCACGGTCGTTGCGTACTTTGTACTGCGCATCAGTTCGAACATCATACGATCATAACTATTCGAAAACACATGCGGTTGGTTATCTCGCTCGTACAAAGAAAAAGACAGCCTGTTGCGCAGTACGGAGTACGCAACGACCGAGAATTTAACCCTGCCCAGATAGGCGCCTTTTCTCCTGCTACCCTCTCCACTCGAGTTTCACATCCTTGTTATATGTATTCGTGACTGCCCTATTGAAAAACATTCGTTAACCTCACTTTTAGTTGCTAATACCCAAGAATGATAAACATTTACCAGGATTGCTTAATCCCATAAGACGTACGTTCGCCAAAAAATCGATCGCACGTGGTGGCCTGTGACGTCACTGCAGTCCTCAGCCGTATTATTCCTATCTTGACAGTGCATTTTAGGTCGTTTTCAAACGTCGTTTTTAGATTTATTGTAAAAATATTCAAAATTTTGACTAGCATTTATTATGGATACATTAGTGTACGTTGCATTTTTGTGAAAAATATTTAAAAAACTGTTTGTTTAAACTCCAGTTCGGACTTTTAAATTTCATGTGTTACACTGCTTGGCTGGACATTGCTTGGTTAGTATCGTTGAGTGTCAACGTTAATATTCAATAGTTAATACATTTTTTATTTTACGTTTTTAGTGAGATAGTTTACTTACTTACTATTTTTTTAATATGTAGTATTTTTTGTTAATTTTAAATTTGTAATTAAAAATTCTTTATAGAATACATATTATGTCGCTCCATAAAAGATTCACGGATTGTACTACTAGTAATATGCTGCAAATTGTTTATTATGTTTCTTTGTTTGTCAAAAAACATTAGTTTTAGGTATGATTTTGTGTAATAATAAATTTATTTGAATGTATTTTTTTAAATAAAAATAGAACTAAATATATTTGAAATAGTGTTTTCTTTACCTATTTCCCAAATAATATTCAATAAATTAATTAAATAAATATAAGTATTAAAACGATTTTATGGGAAGATTTATTATAAATTATAAGTGTTTAATCTTAAAAATCCAAATAGTGGTAAGTTAGTATTTCAGAAATCATAAAAATACTGTCTAATTCCTATTATTTCCATGCATTTATATGGTAAACGTTGTAATGAAGGACTGCAGTGACGTCACACAGCTGGCGGACAAATCAGGCCGATTGGGCAATCCTGGTAAATGTTTATCATTCTTGGCTAATACCGTTTTCTTTTGAGACCAGAGCAACGCACTGAGTGCACACCGAGAGCGAGTTGTGTGTTCTATGTCATTAGGGAGAGCAATCAGTCACACATGTTCTTTTGAATAGACTGCTCGCTCTCGATGTGACCTGAGGGCACCAAAATCTGCTATGACTATTCGACTCAGGGCAATACCATGGTACAACAAATTTATAGGACAGGACAATACGAATAGGTAAGGTTCAAGCGTTTAACGGTCAAGTTCAAGTTGAAATTGGTAACGTAACCATAACGTAATTATGGAGGAGGTAAATAAGTGCAGAATATATAAAACGTTTCTTTATTTTATTTTATTTTAGCACGCCTGTAATCTCATATTCACCAAAACAGCTCTATACTTTAAGTTCTCCTTCAACGTATAATCGCCTTCGGTAATTTCAGAAAAAAATTTCTAGTACGAATAATAACCAAAAAAGTGCACTATATCTAATGCATTCTTTTGAAATGTCAAAAACACACAGTTCGCCCTGAAAACGTCCGTTGCCAGTGCACAGTAAAAACTGGGGCAGTGCAAGAGCAATTTCAGTGCGCACCGAGGGCGCACTCAGATCACTTCCTACTAATCTCAAAAGAAAACGCTATAACACTTTATGTTATATTATAGAGGTTTTTTTGGCGGCGGATACGCAAGATACTTGAGTATCATGCACTAATGACGTCATAAGTATCAGTTGCTCTAACCTTGAAATCTTTTCAAGAATTGCGTATTATTTATTAAGAGTATAGATATTATAACCTAAAATGGATGTGCCTTAGAAAGAGATAGTATGGGACCCTAGCAACCAGACAAAGATAGATAAAGAAGTGTGGCAAAAGGAGCGCGAAAGCATTGTGAGTAGTGGCTTATTTGTGCTTTTTAACTAAGGAATAGCGTAGCTGATGCTATTGAATATTGTGATAAGGAATTAAATATTTCAGAATTATCTCAAAGTGAAGCCACTGTCAGGTTTTGTAAAACAATTAATAACACTTTTGATATTTTAAATACAAGGTACTTTTTGGGTAAAACTATTTACAAACTATATACAATTTGAAGGAGCATATAAGCGACTGCTTATTCACATAGAAATAAAAGCTCCTTATAGTGCCAATTGTTTGGCTCAGGATGAAACAAGTATTTTGAATGTCGCTTCAACATATAAAAGTAGTAATAATTTAGATACATTAAATTGTGATTTAGATAAATAAAAACCATTGACGAAAAAAAGCAACAAAGACATTTTCAAATATTTCCAACTGTTTATAGGTATTTAAATTATGTTATTGGGTATATAGCTGGATTTGTTCGTTGGAAAATTATAAAAACTATAAATTGTGAAGAATGTGCACATGCTCTCCAATATGCCCCTGAAACTAGCAGCTGCCAAAAAAAGTGGAAACGGAAAACACGAGTCAGACAATCTTCGATTAATGATAACTGATTTCCTAGTGTTCGTATCACTGCAAGACGAGCATAGTCATCTTAAGTGGACTGTTTATAATTAATTTCCTGATTTTTAATGATTCTAGTAAATGCAAAGCAATTTAAGAAAATTCTTCGACATAAAAACTTCCCAAAGACTCTAGTCCGGCGATAATAATAAAAATTTGATGAATAATACGTTTTTTCTATTAATTAGTCATTAGTTATTTCTATTTTAGACTGATACCGTCAATAGAAAAAAAGTTATTAACAATTAAAGATGAACTTTTAACTGCAGACCGCGATCTCTACAGAGTTGTCATGTTCTAAAATTCTTTTCGACCTGATTGCATTCGTTTTAATTATTAAGAATCATGTGGTAGACTAAAAACGTGCGACAAAAACAACTAGATCAATTTTGAAGTGATACCGTCAATAGAAAAAAAGTTATTAACAATTAAAGATGAACTTTTAACTGCAGACCGCGATCTCTACAGAGTTGTCATGATCTGAAATTCTTTTCGACCTGATTGCATTCGTTTTAATTATTAAAAATCATGAGGTATACTAAAAAACGTGCGAGAGAAACAACTACATCAATTTTGAAGTGATACCGTCAATAGAAAAAAAGTTATTAACAATTAAAGATTAATTTCTGACTTCAGATCGCGATCTCTACAGAGTTGTCATGTTCTGAAATTCTTTTCGACCTGATTGCATTCGTTTTAATTATTAAGAATCATGGGGTATACTAAAAAACGTGCGAGAGAAACAACTACATCAATTTTAAAGTGATACCGTCAATAGAAAACAAGGTTATTAACAATTAAAGATGATCTTTTAACTGCAGACCGCGATCTCTACAGAGTTGTCATATTCTGAAATTCTTTTCGACCTGATTGCATTCGTTTTAATTATTAAAAATCATGAGGTATACTAAAAAACGTGCGAGAGAAACAACTAAATCAATTTTGAAGTGATACCGTCAATAGAAAAAAAGTTATTAACAATTAAAGATGAATTCCTGACTTCAGATCGCGATCTCTACAGAGTTGTCATGTTCTGAAATTCTTTTCGACCTGATTGCATTCGTTTTAATTATTAAAAATCATGAGGTATACTAAAAAACGTGCGAAAGAAACAACTACATCAATTTTGAAGTGATACCGTCAATAGAAAAAAAGTTATTAACAATTAAAGATGAACTTTTAACTGCAGACCGCGATCTCTACAGAGTTGTCATGTTCTGAAATTCTTTTCGACATGATTGCATTCGTTTTAATTATTAAGAATTATGGGGTATACTAAAAAACGTGCGAGAGAAACAACTACATCAATTTTAAAGTGATACCGTCAATAGAAAACAAGGTTATTAACAATTAAAGATGATCTTTTAACTGCAGACCGCGATCTCTACAGAGTTGTCATATTCTGAAATTCTTTTCGACCTGATTGCATTCGTTTTAATTATTAAAAATCATGAGGTATACTAAAAAACGTGCGAGAGAAACAACTAAATCAATTTTGAAGTGATACCGTCAATAGAAAAAAAGTTATTAACAATTAAAGATGAATTCCTGACTTCAGATCGCGATCTCTACAGAGTTGTCATGTTCTGAAATTCTTTTCGACCTGATTGCATTCGTTTTAATTATTAAAAATCATGAGGTATACTAAAAAACGTGCGAAAGAAACAACTACATCAATTTTGAAGTGATACCGTCAATAGAAAAAAAGTTATTAACAATTAAAGATGAACTTTTAACTGCAGACCGCGATCTCTACAGAGTTGTCATGTTCTGAAATTCTTTTCGACCTGATTGCATTCGTTTTAATTATTAAGAATCATGAGGTATACTAAAAAACGTGCGAGAGAAACAACTACATCAATTTTAAAGTGATACCGTCAATAGAAAACAAGGTTATTAACAATTAAAGATGATCTTTTAACTGCAGACCGCGATCTCTACAGAGTTGTCATATTCTGAAATTCTTTTCGACCTGATTGCATTCGTTTTAATTATTAAAAATCATGAGGTATACTAAAAAACGTGCGAGAGAAACAACTAAATCAATTTTGAAGTGATACCGTCAATATAAAAAAAGTTATTAACAATTAAAGATGAATTCCTGACTTCAGAGCGCGATCTCTACAGAGTTGTCATGTTCTGAAATTCTTTTCGACCTGATTGCATTCGTTTTAATTATTAAAAATCATGAGGTATACTAAAAAACGTGCAGAAAGAAACAAATACATCAATTTTCATGTTATACCGTCAAATCAAAAAATGTTATTAACAATTAAAGATGAACTTTTAACTGCAGACCGCGATCTCTACAGAGTTGTCATGTTCTGAAATTCTTTTCGACCTGATTGCATTCGTTTTAATTATTAAGAATCATGAGGTATACTAAAAAACGTGCGAGAGAAACAACTACATCAATTTTAAAGTGATACCGTCAATAGAAAACAAGGTTATTAACAATTAAAGATGATCTTTTAACTGCAGACCGCGATCTCTACAGAGTTGTCATATTCTGAAATTCTTTTCGACCTGATTGCATTCGTTTTAATTATTAAAAATCATGAGGTATACTAAAAAACGTGCGAGAGAAACAACTAAATCAATTTTGAAGTGATACCGTCAATAGAAAAAAAGTTATTAACAATTAAAGATGAATTCCTGACTTCAGATCGCGATCTCTACAGAGTTGTCATGTTCTGAAATTCTTTTCGACCTGATTGCATTCGTTTTAATTATTAAAAATCATGAGGTATACTAAAAAACGTGCGAAAGAAACAACTACATCAATTTTGAAGTGATACCGTCAATAGAAAAAAAGTTATTAACAATTAAAGATGAACTTTTAACTGCAGACCGCGATCTCTACAGAGTTGTCATGTTCTGAAATTCTTTTCGACCTGATTGCATTCGTTTTAATTATTAAGAATCATGAGGTATACTAAAAAACGTGCGAGAGAAACAACTACATCAATTTTAAAGTGATACCGTCAATAGAAAACAAGGTTATTAACAATTAAAGATGATCTTTTAACTGCAGACCGCGATCTCTACAGAGTTGTCATATTCTGAAATTCTTTTCGACCTGATTGCATTCGTTTTAATTATTAAAAATCATGAGGTATACTAAAAAACGTGCGAGAGAAACAACTACATCAATTTTGAAGTGATACCGTCAATAGAAAAAAAGTTATTAACAATTAAAGATGAACTTTTAACTGCAGACCGCGATCTCTACAGAGTTGTCATGTTCTGAAATTCTTTTCGACATGATTGCATTCGTTTTAATTATTAAGAATCATGGGGTATACTAAAAAACGTGCGAGAGAAACAACTACATCAATTTTAAAGTGATACCGTCAATAGAAAACAAGGTTATTAACAATTAAAGATGATCTTTTAACTGCAGACCGCGATCTCTACAGAGTTGTCATATTCTGAAATTCTTTTCGACCTGATTGCATTCGTTTTAATTATTAAAAATCATGAGGTATACTAAAAAACGTGCGAGAGAAACAACTAAATCAATTTTGAAGTGATACCGTCAATAGAAAAAAGTTATTAACAATTAAAGATGAATTCTGACTTCAGATCGCGATCTCTACAGAGTTGTCATGTTCTGAAATTCTTTTCCACCTGATTGCATTCGTTTTAATTATTAAGAATCATGAGGTATACTAAAAACGTGCGAAAGAAACAACTACATCAATTTTGAAGTGATACCGTCAATAGAAAAAAGTTATTAACAATTAAAGATGAACTTTTAACTGCAGACCGCGATCTCTACAGAGTTGTCATGTTCTGAAATTCTTTTCGACATGATTGCATTCGTTTTAATTATTAAGAATCATGGGGTATACTAAAAACGTGCGAGAGAAACAACTACATCAATTTTAAAGTGATACCGTCAATAGAAAACAAGGTTATTAACAATTAAAGATGATCTTTTAACTGCAGACCGCGATCTCTACAGAGTTGTCATATTCTGAAATTCTTTTCGACCTGATTGCATTCGTTTTAATTATTAAAAATCATGAGGTATACTAAAAAACGTGCGAGAGAAACAACTAAATCAATTTTGAAGTGATACCGTCAATAGAAAAAAAGTTATTAACAATTAAAGATGAATTCCTGACTTCAGATCGCGATCTCTACAGAGTTGTCATGTTCTGAAATTCTTTTCGACCTGATTGCATTCGTTTTAATTATTAAAAATCATGAGGTATACTAAAAAACGTGCGAAAGAAACAACTACATCAATTTTGAAGTGATACCGTCAATAGAAAAAAAGTTATTAACAATTAAAGATTAATTTCTGACTTCAGATCGCGATCTCTACAGAGTTGTCATGTTCTGAAATTCTTTTCGACCTGATTGCATTCGTTTTAATTATTAAAAATCATGAGGTATACTAAAAAACGTGCGAAAGAAACAACTACATCAATTTTGAAGTGATACCGTCAATAGAAAAAAAGTTATTAACAATTAAAGATGAATTCCTGACTTCAGATCGCGATCTCTACAGAGTTGTCATGTTCTGAAATTCTTTTCGACCTGATTGCATTCGTTTTAATTATTAAAAATCATGAGGTATACTAAAAAACGTGCGAAAGAAACAACTACATCAATTTTGAAGTGATACCGTCAATAGAAAAAAAGTTATTAACAATTAAAGATGAACTTTTAACTGCAGACCGCGATCTCTACAGAGTTGTCATGTTCTGAAATTCTTTTCGACCTGATTGCATTCGTTTTAATTATTAAAAATCATGAGGTATACTAAAAAACGTGCGAAAGAAACAACTACATCAATTTTGAAGTGATACCGTCAATAGAAAAATAGTTATTAACAATTAAAGATGAACTTTTAACTGCAGACCGCGATCTCTACAGAGTTGTCATGTTCTGAAATTCTTTTCGACCTGATTGCATTCGTTTTAATTATTAAGAATCATGAGGTATACTAAAAAACGTGCGAGAGAAACAACTACATCAATTTTAAAGTGATACCGTCAATAGAAAACAAGGTTATTAACAATTAAAGATGATCTTTTAACTGCAGACCGCGATCTCTACAGAGTTGTCATATTCTGAAATTCTTTTCGACCTGATTGCATTCGTTTTAATTATTAAAAATCATGAGGTATACTAAAAAACGTGCGAGAGAAACAACTAAATCAATTTTGAAGTGATACCGTCAATAGAAAAAAAGTTATTAACAATTAAAGATGAATTCCTGACTTCAGATCGCGATCTCTACAGAGTTGTCATGTTCTGAAATTCTTTTCGACCTGATTGCATTCGTTTTAATTATTAAAAATCATGAGGTATACTAAAAAACGTGCGAAAGAAACAACTACATCAATTTTGAAGTGATACCGTCAATAGAAAAAAAGTTATTAACAATTAAAGATGAACTTTTAACTGCAGACCGCGATCTCTACAGAGTTGTCATGTTCTGAAATTCTTTTCGACCTGATTGCATTCGTTTTAATTATTAAGAATCATGAGGTATACTAAAAACGTGCGAGAGAAACAACTACATCAATTTTAAAGTGATACCGTCAATAGAAAACAAGGTTATTAACAATTAAAGATGATCTTTTAACTGCAGACCGCGATCTCTACAGAGTTGTCATATTCTGAAATTCTTTTCGACCTGATTGCATTCGTTTTAATTATTAAAAATCATGAGGTATACTAAAAAACGTGCGAGAGAAACAACTAAATCAATTTTGAAGTGATACCGTCAATAGAAAAAAGTTATTAACAATTAAAGATGAATTCCTGACTTCAGATCGCGATCTCTACAGAGTTGTCATGTTCTGAAATTCTTTTCGACCTGATTGCATTCGTTTTAATTATTAAAAATCATGAGGTATACTAAAAAAACGTGCGAAAGAAACAACTACATCAATTTTGAAGTGATACCGTCAATAGAAAAAGGTTATTAACAATTAAAGATGAACTTTTAACTGCAGACCGCGATCTCTACAGAGTTGTCATGTTCTGAAATTCTTTTCGACCTGATTGCATTCGTTTTAATTATTAAGAATCATGAGGTATACTAAAAAACGTGCGAGAGAAACAACTACATCAATTTTAAAGTGATACCGTCAATAGAAAACAAGGTTATTAACAATTAAAGATGATCTTTTAACTGCAGACCGCGATCTCTACAGAGTTGTCATATTCTGAAATTCTTTTCGACCTGATTGCATTCGTTTTAATTATTAAAAATCATGAGGTATACTAAAAACGTGCGAGAGAAACAACTACATCAATTTTGAAGTGATACCGTCAATAGAAAAAAAGTTATTAACAATTAAAGATGAACTTTTAACTGCAGACCGCGATCTCTACAGAGTTGTCATGTTCTGAAATTCTTTTCGACATGATTGCATTCGTTTTAATTATTAAGAATCATGGGGTATACTAAAAAACGTGCGAGAGAAACAACTACATCAATTTTAAAGTGATACCGTCAATAGAAAACAAGGTTATTAACAATTAAAGATGATCTTTTAACTGCAGACCGCGATCTCTACAGAGTTGTCATATTCTGAAATTCTTTTCGACCTGATTGCATTCGTTTTAATTATTAAAAATCATGAGGTATACTAAAAAACGTGCGAGAGAAACAACTAAATCAATTTTGAAGTGATACCGTCAATAGAAAAAAAGTTATTAACAATTAAAGATGAATTCCTGACTTCAGATCGCGATCTCTACAGAGTTGTCATGTTCTGAAATTCTTTTCGACCTGATTGCATTCGTTTTAATTATTAAGAATCATGAGGTATACTAAAAAACGTGCGAAAGAAACAACTACATCAATTTTGAAGTGATACCGTCAATAGAAAAAAAGTTATTAACAATTAAAGATGAACTTTTAACTGCAGACCGCGATCTCTACAGAGTTGTCATGTTCTGAAATTCTTTTCGACATGATTGCATTCGTTTTAATTATTAAGAATCATGGGGTATACTAAAAAACGTGCGAGAGAAACAACTACATCAATTTTAAAGTGATACCGTCAATAGAAAACAAGGTTATTAACAATTAAAGATGATCTTTTAACTGCAGACCGCGATCTCTACAGAGTTGTCATATTCTGAAATTCTTTTCGACCTGATTGCATTCGTTTTAATTATTAAAAATCATGAGGTATACTAAAAAACGTGCGAGAGAAACAACTAAATCAATTTTGAAGTGATACCGTCAATAGAAAAAAAGTTATTAACAATTAAAGATGAATTCCTGACTTCAGATCGCGATCTCTACAGAGTTGTCATGTTCTGAAATTCTTTTCGACCTGATTGCATTCGTTTTAATTATTAAAAATCATGAGGTATACTAAAAAACGAGCGAAAGAAACAACTACATCAATTTTGAAGTGATACCGTCAATAGAAAAAAAGTTATTAACAATTAAAGATTAATTTCTGACTTCAGATCGCGATCTCTACAGAGTTGTCATGTTCTGAAATTCTTTTCGACCTGATTGCATTCGTTTTAATTATTAAAAATCATGAGGTATACTAAAAAACGTGCGAAAGAAACAACTACATCAATTTTGAAGTGATACCGTCAATAGAAAAAAAGTTATTAACAATTAAAGATTAATTTCTGACTTCAGATCGCGATCTCTACAGAGTTGTCATGTTCTGAAATTCTTTTCGACCTGATTGCATTCGTTTTAATTATTAAGAATCATGGGGTATACTAAAAAACGTGCGAGAGAAACAACTACATCAATTTTAAAGTGATACCGTCAATAGAAAACAAGGTTATTAACAATTAAAGATGATCTTTTAACTGCAGACCGCGATCTCTACAGAGTTGTCATATTCTGAAATTCTTTTCGACCTGATTGCATTCGTTTTAATTATTAAAAATCATGAGGTATACTAAAAAACGTGCGAGAGAAACAACTACATCAATTTTGAAGTGATACCGTCAATAGAAAAAAAGTTATTAACAATTAAAGATGAACTTTTAACTGCAGACCGCGATCTCTACAGAGTTGTCATGTTCTGAAATTCTTTTCGACCTGATTGCATTCGTTTTAATTATTAAGAATCATGGGGTAGACTAAAAAACGTGCGACAAAAACAACTAGATCAATTTTGAAGTGATACCGTCAATAGAAAACAAGGTTATTAACAATTAAAGATGATCTTTTAACTGCAGACCGCGATCTCTACAGAGTTGTCATATTCTGAAATTCTTTTCGACCTGATTGCATTCGTTTTAATTATTAAGAATCATGGGGTAGACTAAAAAACGTGCGACAAAAACAACTAGATCAATTTTAAAGTGATACCGTCAATAGAAAACAAGGTTATTAACAATTAAAGATGATCTTTTAACTGCAGACCGCGATCTCTACAGAGTTGTCATATTCTGAAATTCTTTTCGACCTGATTGCATTCGATTTAATTATTAAGAATCATGGGGTATACTAAAAAACGTGCGAGAGAAACAACTACATCAATTTTGAAGTGATACCGTCAATAGAAAAAAAGTTATTAACAATTAAAGATGAACTTTTAACTGCAGACCGCGATCTCTACAGAGTTGTCATGTTCTGAAATTCTTTTCGACCTGATTGCATTCGTTTTAATTATTAAGAATCATGGGGTAGACTAAAAAACGTGCGACAAAAACAACTAGATCAATTTTAAAGTGATACCGTCAATAGAAAACAAGGTTATTAACAATTAAAGATGATCTTTTAACTGCAGACCGCGATCTCTACAGAGTTGTCATATTCTGAAATTCTTTTCGACCTGATTGCATTCGTTTTAATTATTAAGAATCATGGGGTATACTAAAAAACGTGCGAGAGAAACAACTACATCAATTTTGAAGTGATACCGTCAATAGAAAAAAAGTTATTAACAATTAAAGATGAACTTTTAACTGCAGACCGCGATCTCTACAGAGTTGTCATGTTCTGAAATTCTTTTCGACCTGATTGCATTCGTTTTAATTATTAAAAATCATGAGGTATACTAAAAAACGTGCGAGAGAAACAACTAAATCAATTTTGAAGTGATACCGTCAATAGAAAAAAAGTTATTAACAATTAAAGATGAATTCCTGACTTCAGATCGCGATCTCTACAGAGTTGTCATGTTCTGAAATTCTTTTCGACCTGATTGCATTCGTTTTAATTATTAAAAATCATGAGGTATACTAAAAAACGTGCGAAAGAAACAACTACATCAATTTTGAAGTGATACCGTCAATAGAAAAAAAGTTATTAACAATTAAAGATGAACTTTTAACTGCAGACCGCGATCTCTACAGAGTTGTCATGTTCTGAAATTCTTTTCGACCTGATTGCATTCGTTTTAATTATTAAGAATCATGGGGTAGACTAAAAAACGTGCGACAAAAACAACTAGATCAATTTTGAAGTGATACCGTCAATAGAAAAAAAGTTATTAACAATTAAAGATGAACTTTTAACTGCAGACCGCGATCTCTACAGAGTTGTCATATTCTGAAATTCTTTTCGACCTGATTGCATTCGTTTTAATTATTAAAAATCATGAGGTATACTAAAAAACGTGCGAGAGAAACAACTAAATCAATTTTGAAGTGATACCGTCAATAGAAAAAAAGTTATTAACAATTAAAGATGAATTCCTGACTTCAGATCGCGATCTCTACAGAGTTGTCATGTTCTGAAATTCTTTTCGACCTGATTGCATTCGTTTTAATTATTAAAAATCATGAGGTATACTAAAAAACGTGCGAAAGAAACAACTACATCAATTTTGAAGTGATACCGTCAATAGAAAAAAAGTTATTAACAATTAAAGATGAACTTTTAACTGCAGACCGCGATCTCTACAGAGTTGTCATGTTCTGAAATTCTTTTCGACCTGATTGCATTCGTTTTAATTATTAAGAATCATGGGGTAGACTAAAAAACGTGCGACAAAAACAACTAGATCAATTTTGAAGTGATACCGTCAATAGAAAAAAAGTTATTAACAATTAAAGATGAACTTTTAACTGCAGACCGCGATCTCTACAGAGTTGTCATGTTCTGAAATTCTTTTCGACCTGATTGCATTCGTTTTAATTATTAAGAATCATGGGGTAGACTAAAAAACGTGCGACAAAAACAACTAGATCAATTTTAAAGTGATACCGTCAATAGAAAACAAGGTTATTAACAATTAAAGATGATCTTTTAACTGCAGACCGCGATCTCTACAGAGTTGTCATATTCTGAAATTCTTTTCGACCTGATTGCATTCGTTTTAATTATTAAAAATCATGAGGTATACTAAAAAACGTGCGAAAGAAACAACTACATCAATTTTGAAGTGATACCGTCAATAGAAAACAAGGTTATTAACAATTAAAGATGATCTTTTAACTGCAGACCGCGATCTCTACAGAGTTGTCATATTCTGAAATTCTTTTCGACCTGATTGCATTCGTTTTAATTATTAAAAATCATGAGGTATACTAAAAAACGTGCGAAAGAAACAACTACATCAATTTTGAAGTGATACCGTCAATAGAAAACAAGGTTATTAACAATTAAAGATGATCTTTTAACTGCAGACCGCGATCTCTACAGAGTTGTCATATTCTGAAATTCTTTTCGACCTGATTGCATTCGTTTTAATTATTAAAAATCATGAGGTATACTAAAAAACGTGCGAGAGAAACAACTAAATCAATTTTGAAGTGATACCGTCAATAGAAAAAAAGTTATTAACAATTAAAGATGAATTCCTGACTTCAGATCGCGATCTCTACAGAGTTGTCATGTTCTGAAATTCTTTTCGACCTGATTGCATTCGTTTTAATTATTAAAAATCATGAGGTATACTAAAAAACGTGCGAAAGAAACAACTACATCAATTTTGAAGTGATACCGTCAATAGAAAAAAAGTTATTAACAATTAAAGATGAACTTTTAACTGCAGACCGCGATCTCTACAGAGTTGTCATGTTCTGAAATTCTTTTCGACCTGATTGCATTCGTTTTAATTATTAAGAATCATGGGGTAGACTAAAAAACGTGCGACAAAAACAACTAGATCAATTTTGAAGTGATACCGTCAATAGAAAAAAAGTTATTAACAATTAAAGATGAACTTTTAACTGCAGACCGCGATCTCTACAGAGTTGTCATGTTCTGAAATTCTTTTCGACCTGATTGCATTCGTTTTAATTATTAAGAATCATGGGGTAGACTAAAAAACGTGCGACAAAAACAACTAGATCAATTGAGTAGTCCACTTGCAAAGTGTGCTAAGTTATCAATACTTTTGCAAAAATCTCTTTGTTCAATTTTAATTTTCAAATAAAATTATAACCATTTAACTGACATTTTATTTTTTGATCATAAAATAAAACAAAATAACTATAATTAAATATATGACAATCAACATATATTTATTACTTAATTTTAGAAAAAAATATTTTAATTGATTTTCTTAAAGAAATGGTTGAACAGTATAGCGCACTTTGCAAGTGGACTACTCAATTTTGAAGTGATACCGTCAATAGAAAAAAAGTTATTAACAATTAAAGATGAACTTTTAACTGCAGACCGCGATCTCTACAGAGTTGTCATATTCTGAAATTCTTTTCGACCTGATTGCATTCGTTTTAATTATTAAAAATCATGAGGTATACTAAAAAACGTGCGAGAGAAACAACTAAATCAATTTTGAAGTGATACCGTCAATAGAAAAAAAGTTATTAACAATTAAAGATGAATTCCTGACTTCAGATCGCGATCTCTACAGAGTTGTCATGTTCTGAAATTCTTTTCGACCTGATTGCATTCGTTTTAATTATTAAAAATCATGAGGTATACTAAAAAACGTGCGAAAGAAACAACTACATCAATTTTGAAGTGATACCGTCAATAGAAAAAAAGTTATTAACAATTAAAGATGAACTTTTAACTGCAGACCGCGATCTCTACAGAGTTGTCATGTTCTGAAATTCTTTTCGACCTGATTGCATTCGTTTTAATTATTAAGAATCATGGGGTAGACTAAAAAACGTGCGACAAAAACAACTAGATCAATTTTGAAGTGATACCGTCAATAGAAAAAAAGTTATTAACAATTAAAGATGAACTTTTAACTGCAGACCGCGATCTCTACAGAGTTGTCATGATCTGAAATTCTTTTCGACCTGATTGCATTCGTTTTAATTATTAAAAATCATGAGGTATACTAAAAAACGTGCGAGAGAAACAACTATATCAATTTTGAAGTGATACCGTCAATAGAAAAAAAGTTATTAACAATTAAAGATTAATTTCTGACTTCAGATCGCGATCTCTACAGAGTTGTCATGTTCTGAAATTCTTTTCGACCTGATTGCATTCGTTTTAATTATTAAGAATCATGGGGTATACTAAAAAACGTGCGAGAGAAACAACTACATCAATTTTAAAGTGATACCGTCAATAGAAAACAAGGTTATTAACAATTAAAGATGATCTTTTAACTGCAGACCGCGATCTCTACAGAGTTGTCATATTCTGAAATTCTTTTCGACCTAATTGCATTTGTTTTAATTATTAAAAATCATGAGGTATACTAAAAAACGTGCGAGAGAAACAACTAAATCAATTTTGAAGTGATACCGTCAATAGAAAAAAAGTTATTAACAATTAAAGATGAATTCCTGACTTCAGATCGCGATCTCTACAGAGTTGTCATGTTCTGAAATTCTTTTCGACCTGATTGCATTCGTTTTAATTATTAAAAATCATGAGGTATACTAAAAAACGTGCGAAAGAAACAACTACATCAATTTTGAAGTGATACCGTCAATAGAAAAAAAGTTATTAACAATTAAAGATGAACTTTTAACTGCAGACCGCGATCTCTACAGAGTTGTCATGTTCTGAAATTCTTTTCGACATGATTGCATTCGTTTTAATTATTAAGAATCATGGGGTATACTAAAAAACGTGCGAGAGAAACAACTACATCAATTTTAAAGTGATACCGTCAATAGAAAACAAGGTTATTAACAATTAAAGATGATCTTTTAACTGCAGACCGCGATCTCTACAGAGTTGTCATATTCTGAAATTCTTTTCGACCTGATTGCATTCGTTTTAATTATTAAAAATCATGAGGTATACTAAAAAACGTGCGAGAGAAACAACTAAATCAATTTTGAAGTGATACCGTCAATAGAAAAAAAGTTATTAACAATTAAAGATGAATTCCTGACTTCAGATCGCGATCTCTACAGAGTTGTCATGTTCTGAAATTCTTTTCGACCTGATTGCATTCGTTTTAATTATTAAAAATCATGAGGTATACTAAAAAACGTGCGAAAGAAACAACTACATCAATTTTGAAGTGATACCGTCAATAGAAAAAAAGTTATTAACAATTAAAGATGAACTTTTAACTGCAGACCGCGATCTCTACAGAGTTGTCATGATCTGAAAGTCTTTTCGACCTGATTGCATTCGTTTTAATTATTAAAAATCATGAGGTATACTAAAAAACGTGCGAGAGAAACAACTACATCAATTTTGAAGTGATACCGTCAATAGAAAAAAAGTTATTAACAATTAAAGATTAATTTCTGACTTCAGATCGCGATCTCTACAGAGTTGTCATGTTCTGAAATTCTTTTCGACCTGATTGCATTCGTTTTAATTATTAAAAATCATGAGGTATACTAAAAAACGTGCGAAAGAAACAACTACATCAATTTTGAAGTGATACCGTCAATAGAAAAAAAGTTATTAACAATTAAAGATGAACTTTTAACTGCAGACCGCGATCTCTACAGAGTTGTCATGTTCTGAAATTCTTTTCGACATGATTGCATTCGTTTTAATTATTAAAAATCATGAGGTATACTAAAAAACGTGCGAAAGAAACAACTACATCAATTTTGAAGTGATACCGTCAATAGAAAAAAAGTTATTAACAATTAAAGATGAACTTTTAACTGCAGACCGCGATCTCTACAGAGTTGTCATGATCTGAAATTCTTTTCGACCTGATTGCATTCGTTTTAATTATTAAAAATCATGAGGTATACTAAAAAACGTGCGAGAGAAACAACTACATCAATTTTGAAGTGATACCGTCAATAGAAAAAAAGTTATTAACAATTAAAGATTAATTTCTGACTTCAGATCTCGATCTCTACAGAGTTGTCATGTTCTGAAATTCTTTTCGACCTGATTGCATTCGTTTTAATTATTAAGAATCATGGGGTATACTAAAAAACGTGCGAAAGAAACAACTACATCAATTTTAAAGTGATACCGTCAATAGAAAACAAGGTTATTAACAATTAAAGATGATCTTTTAATTGCAGACCGCGATCTCTACAGAGTTGTCATATTCTGAAATTCTTTTCGACCTGATTGCATTCGTTTTAATTATTAAAAATCATGAGGTATACTAAAAAACGTGCGAGAGAAACAACTACATCAATTTTGAAGTGATACCGTTAATAGAAAAAAAGTTATTAACAATTAAAGGTGAACTTCTGACTGCAGACCGCGATCTCTACAGAGTTGTCATGTTCTGAAATTCTTTTCGACCTGATTGCATTCGTTTTAATTATTAAGAATCATGGGGTATACTAAAAAACGTGCGAGAGAAAAAACTACATCAATTTTGAAGTGATACCGTCAATAGAAAAAAGTTATTAACAATTAAAGGTGAATTTCTGACTTCAGATTTCTGACTTCAGCATTTAGGATGTGGGAATGAAGCACTAGCAAATTATCTACTGTGCTTCGCAGAGGTCTAAATCCCGATTGAGAAGAAGAGAGAAAATTATGTTTTTCAAGATACCACATGAGTCGGTTGTTAACCATTTTCTCCATTAGTTTGCACATAGTGCATGTTAGTGCGATAGGCCTATAGGAATTTGCACTGCTAGGGTCTTTATCAGGTTTTTTAATAGGAAAGATAGTTGATAATTGCCACATTTTAGGAAAGTCTTTTTTGGTCCAGATTAAATTATATAGCTCTAATAGTTTATGGAGACTATTGGTGGACAGATTTTTTAGAAATATGGAAGGTATATCATCAGGTCCTGCTGCTGAAGTTTTAGTAGATGAAAGAGCTACAGAGAGTTCTTGGAACGAAAATGGAGAATTTAAGAGATTGCTATTGTGACTGACGGTAGCAGTTAAGGGATAATTGGACATGACTGAGTTTTGAGGATTAACTTGAAACATATTTTTAGATCTGCACTGAAAGGAAGAGGATAAGATTTCAGTTATTTCTTGACTGTCTGTAATAGTACGATCTTGTTGAATGATGGCTGGAATTTTTGTGAAGGTCCTTTTTCCTTGCATTTGCCGAATTTTTGCCCAGACCTGGTTAGGAGAAGAGTCAGAAGTTATGGAGGAAACATATTTATTCCAACTGTCTTTTTTACTCTGTTTTATTGTTCTTTTAGCTCTTGCTCTTAGTTTTTTAAACTCAATAAAGTCATATTCGTTCCTCGTTTTTCTATATCTGTTTAATGCCTTTTTACTTTCTTGAATCGAGGTTTTGCACATCTCATTCCACCAGGGAACCATTTTTCGGGAGGGAGATATCACAGACTTTCCAATATTTTGTTCAGCAGCAAAAATAATACAGGAGCTAAAAGCGGAGACGGCAGCTTCGATGTTATCCGGAAGATTTAATTGATCTGTTTGATTTTCTATGCCACATCTAAAGGCTTCCCAGTTGGCATGAGTTATTTTCCATTTCGTTACATTTTCAGATGGTTTGGGAGTATTGTCAGTGATTAGAATGGGGAAGTGATTACTGTCATTGAGATCGTCTATTGGGTTCCATGTGAGCAAGGGAAAAGTTTGTGGGTCGCAAAGGCTTAGATCAATTGAAGAAAAAGTTTGGGAGGAAAGATTAAAGTGAGTGCTTGTACCATTATTTAGAAGACAAAGGTCGAAGTTCTTAAAAACGTTTTCTATGATTTTACCTCTACCAAAGGTTTTTGTGAACCCCATAAAGAATTGTGGGCATTGAAGTCTCCACAAATTAAGAAGGGATGTGTTAGCTGAGAAATTAAATCTATAAGTTCTGCTTCTGAAAATGAAGCATTAGGTGCAATGTAAATACTACAAATAGTAATTTTGGATGGACACCAGACGGTGACTGCTACAGTTTCTAAAGATGTATTTAAGGGGTAAGCAGATGAGTAGAGGTCTTTTGAGACAAATACTGATGTTCCGCCACTAGCTCTTTTACATTCAGTTCTGATGTGGTGATAGCCTTCAAATCCTTTAAGGTGACGTTTGTGAGATTCGGTAAAGTTGGTTTCTTGCAAACATAAGATATCTACATTTAAGGTGGAAGTTAGTTGTTGGATACGTTCTAAACGAGGGTAGAATCCATCACAATTCCACTGGATAAGAGAGAATGTTGAAATAGAGATTTATTGTGAAATTTGTGAGGTGTCTGAGTGGTGGTCATCTTCAAGAGAATCTAGGGATGACTGAGATGCCAGGCTTTCAGCTTCTGAATCTTCCGTATTTAGTTCCTTTTTAACTTTTTGCTCTGTCTGGTTAGTCGGTTCTTGATGAATCTTTCAGTAAGGAGGGGATAAATATTGTGTAAATCTGAAAGCAGGGATCTAACATCTGTAGTAAACCTTTCAGCTTCCAGTATGGGACTGGAACTGCCAAAAGAGTTTTCAAGAAAAGCTATAAAGTTTTCTGCTGTGAGAGTAAATGTATCTTTTGAATCTCTGTAGATATTTATAATGGCTTTTCTTGTGGATTCTGGCAGCTTGGTTTTTTCGGTGGAGAGGTCCCTCTTCAATCTCTTTTTGGTAAGTTTGGTAAGTGCTGGGTTGGAGTGTGGGGTGGCAGGCACTTCAGATGTAGTTGGTGTAACAGAATTTGGGGAAATAGTTGCGGATGTAATTTGAGTGGGAGTCTTTGACATATCTGGTTTAGTTGGAGGTGAAGGGATATGAGTGTCAGCGGAATAAACTGTTGATTGGGTAAAATGAGTTGGATGAGTATTTGGACAAAGACTTGCGATATGGCCGCACTGCTTACAAATGAAACATTCCATTTTATCAGTGGATAAAAATATTCTGTAAGAATTATTATCAAAAGGAATAACTAGTTTGTAGTTCGTAGCTGTCAGTAGGTGGAACAATGTAGACTTGTCTTCTGAACGAAAGAATATGATTGTATTCATCTCCTGGGATTCCAGCTTTTAGGAAAGATATTTGCGAAGTAAGTTGTAGTCCGTAATTTTCAAGTGCTGTTCGAATTAAATCGTGAGGAATGGAAGGGCACACATTAGAGATTAAAACCCTTTTTGCTGGTGTCACTAGTCGTCTTATAGGTAGGTCCAGGTCGCCGATATGAATGACAGAGTTATTTTTAATCAGCTGGTCCACAAGTTCAATTTTACTTAAATATATACAAATTTTATCGTTAGATATCCTAGATGCGAAAATGATATTCTTTGGCCCTATTAAGTCTCCAATAGCTTTTGCATAATCGAGCAGTTTTAGACTATCCACTGAGTGAAAAACTATTGCTTGTTCTTTCTTTGGAAAGGATGGTTTTGGCGTTGATTTAGCAGCAGCGACGTATGAACTAGGTGAAGCAACATTATTACTTGAAGTTGGGGTGTTAGTTACTGTAGGAGAACTCATTGTGTTGCCCTCGTAGTCAAAAGCAACAGATGTATTAATTATTCTTGAAGTTTTCTACTTTTAAGGAAGGCAACCAGTTATACACCATGCTGTAAAACTGGTTGTTTAAATTGTAAACGAACAACGTAGCCCCAGATACTAATTCGAAACTCGTTATCGTTATCAGATTATAAAAAACTTCTAAACAAGATGTTGTTTCGATTTAACGTAGTTTTTGCACGCTCACAATGCACTTATTACAAAAGCACGTTACGATTGAGACGTACAAAGTTCAATATATTCAGTGGTTCAAAAGTTTAAATTTACACTAGGAATATCCGTTGTAAAACACGAAAATTTTACTAGTCGACACAGAGCGAACTTAACTCGTTCAGGTCACAAACCGGTCCCATAAATGTAATTATATACAATTACAAACAAAAGTAAAATATGCATATAAAAAATTATCAATTAAGTTTTTATGTAAACATAATTTAATTGTAAAATTTCTACATTTATTTATGTTTAGAAAATGAAAAAATAAAGATTTACGCGTGGAAAAATTATTCTAATTCATTTCCAAACCAAACTTCTTAATAACCTTATAGTAGATAAAATTAATTTGAATTTTGTATTTATTTTACATTGCCAGCTCGCGCTTTTGCCACCTTTCTATCTCCATCTCTCTTGCACTGCTAGTGCGACACAGGGTAGTATACTCTGTGTATTGACAGGGCACATCCATTTTAGGTTATAATATCTATGATTAAGAGTAATAAAGGTGCAAGAATACATCCAGCACCGGATTCCGTAATGAGGTTAAAATAAGCCAATTAAAATGATGCTTGTGGGCGGAGTTCCTACCGTTGATATTTTACGTGACGTTTGAACTAGGTATAACTGAAAGTAATTTTTAAGGTTTTAAGCAGGTATTTATTATATTTTATGATTGTTTTCCTTTGATCTTGTCTTCATTTCATAGTCTTTAAAAGTAGGTAAACACAAGGTATTGTGTTTTCCTCGTTAAATGAATTCATTAATGTGAGTATCAAATCAAATATCTATTTTTGGCGTATAGGTAGTAATAAGAACAATTATTAATTATTAAATCTACCAATTTTTTAGTCTGTTTTGCCACCTCTCCGGGAACAAAAATTATGGAGAAAAAGATAATAGAAGGTGAAGACAAGTTCCCTAACGTTCAGTTGCAATTTTTTGTTAATTGCACAAAGAAGAGTTTAGTAAATGGTTAAGTGAATTTGAAAACTTAACCAATTCATCATACGTTATAAATAATACGGTTATTGAGGATAGAAAACGGATTAAACTTGGTGAAATATTTAAATGATATATTGGTACCTATACATAATATATTGAATTTTTGAGATTATTAAAATTATTTAGTAAACATTTAAAAAGTTTTATTTACCATATAAAGTTTAAATTTAATTTTAGATGTCACCACTTTACTCAGTGCTCAAAAACTTACGAACCATCTTCACAAATTAAAACGAGAAATACCAACTGCCCTTCAAAATTAACAGTAAAAATTCATGTTATTAAAAAAAAAAATTCCAACTTTTACAAGAAGCACCTTGTGAAATAACTATTATTGTAACACACAATCAGGCAATTCAGATTATTTGCGGTTTCGGAAAGTTAGTAATGATGTAAGAGAACAGTTATTACGTCTCTACAAGAATGGACATACAGCAGGAACAGCATTAGAAATGATTAAGTGCAATATCCAGCTAACTTGTGATGACTACAACACAGCTTTAGCAGATAGGAATAGATGCCCAAGTTATAAATATTTGATAAAAACTGGATTGCATTATGGATGAAAACTATACAATAATTTGCCCAAATCTATGAAATATTTCAACTCTCGGAGGTTGGAGGATGGAAATAAAAAATAAGTAATAAAAAATCCTCAGTATTTTTACTCTTAATTTAGTTACTGATAACCAAAACTTATATATTAATTAAATTAAACTTTAAAAAAAAAAACTGAAATTATCCCCTAGCATAATAAAAAAATACACCTTTATAATATATTTTTACATTGCAATTATATATTTTTTTAATTTCTAGCCTAGAAAGACAAATTGAAAAAGTGCGCCAAATATCCAAGCCACACCTGCTAATATTTCTATTGGCCTATTTTAGCCTCATTACGGAATCCGGTGCTGGATGTATTCTCGCAATAAAGGTTAGGTTAGGCTGATACAAAACGCGATGTCGGTACCATTTATTATGAATTTCACTTCCACCTAAAGATAACAAAATCCCTTCTTCTTTACAAGAAAAGTTCGTGGATCCCGCAAACTTTTTACCTACTACTGGCTCCACACTCCACAAATAAACGTTCACGAACAAAATTTAAAATAAATCAGACCCTAGAGAAATAATAGAGAGTTATCGGAAACTTCAAAATACTGCAGTGCAGTAATAAAAGACGACGTTATTTAAATACTGCATGACCTTATTTATTTTGTAAAATATGAGTTATCGGTAAGCATTGTAACATGATATGTTAACTAAAAACGTAGTATTTTTAAATTAATTATATGGCTAACACTAATACTATCTATTGTATAGATTTCTTAACATGTTAATTATTATAAACGATTCCTGTCAGTAATTCCAACTTTATACACGATCTTTAATGTGGCATAGTCCAATACCTTAAACCACGATTGATTCTCTTATTGTCATTGGTGTTATACATAGCATTGGAATATACAATACCAAAAGACGTTACAAATTTCAAGTCAAAAGACGTTACAAATTTCAAGTCAAAAGACATTACAAATTTCAAGTTCAAAGACATTACTGGGTTACTATCGAATTACCGCTGATTGGTTCTACATTGGTGCCCTTCACTGGACCACTCTCTCCTGGATCAACCAATGGATCAGATGTAAAAAAAGATAAGTCGACCAACGTAAATGCCTTTATAATATTATACAGCTGTCTCGTTTTTCTATATTTCTTAAACGTTATATCAAAATAATTTTCGTATCGTCAACTGTATTAGAATAAGTTTTTGTAAGAACTGTTTGCGGATTATTTTTTTTTGTAACGTATTCTCCACTTCATTCATTTTAGCACCAGGGAAATCTATTTATCTTTTATCTGTTTGTACATTTTCATATCATTTTTTTATCTCCATAGACAGTTTTTCTGACATCTTTCTGTCATCTTATGATACTTATTTAAATAACTCAGCTTAAAACAACTTTCTATAGTAGTATCATAAAAAATAAAAAGATTTCAGTGGCGCCCTTATAATTTCTTAAAGAAACAAATATTGTACTATAGTCAGAGCTAATGAACTTACTCACCCCTAGCCGAGGTATTTAACTATCATAATTTTTGCTGTGATAAACATTTATAAATTTTGTTAATTATTGAAGTATCTTTTACAACTAAAGACGAAATTAAGATTAATGGTTGTTTTATTGTAAATTACATTTTTTCTTTTGGTATATTGTTATTTTTAAAAAAAAGTTAACTAAATATTTTTATAAATTCACTATCAACATGTAAATCATATTATAAATTGACACCCAACGTAATAATATGGTTACAAATTGTCGCCCAACGACCAAATAATATTACAGCATTTGATGGTCGTTATTATTCCTTTATTGATAAATTTATTTCTTGCTCGAGTTGGTAAAGATTGAGATTTATCATTATCTTTGGTAGTGGTATAAGTCTCGGTATAAGTATGGAAAACGAAAAGCGACAATTTCCCTTAATAAAACCACATCATCATCATCTTTTCCTTTACCACCGACATTTCTATTTAGCTATCAATAAACATTACCAGAATATGTAATCTTTTATCTATGAACATTACTATCTCACTACAGGTCTACAGCGAACATAATATGCTATCAAACGACAAATAACAACTAAAAATGAGGTTAATAACACAATCAAGAGAACTGGCGATTGCCTTGTAGCAAGGCCATTAAACGAAAGAAAAAGAAGAAAGAAGCAATAAGGGAAAAATAAGACCAACATTAAACCAGTATAAATAAAGTCAGGCACTATTTTTAATAAGGGAAATATAAAGTTGGGTACGAAAGCGCATGCTCAGATGTCAAAATAAGGGCAACATTAATACTGCCTTCCTAAAATGCACGCCCGATAACTCTCTAATCAATCGACATTAAAAATATAGGAGATCTAATGTCAAAATGTCAAACTATGCTTCTTCTAGTAATTTAATCCAGCTTTTAGGATTTGCACTGTTGCCAATTTTTAAATCTACGATAATATTAGTGAACGTAAGTTCTGTTGAACTACGTCAAAATCAGTATAGAACAACGGACGTTTCCTTGAATAGGTTCAACAGTGACTGCTGGTTCAATAGATCACTAGATGAAAAAGATATTCGTACAACCGGGTCAAGGAGTAAACTGTAATGTATCAAATACAATCAAATTCCTTAAGGACACACGTTTACTACACAAAATTTAAGTTATATTATATATGTATCATTTTGTAATTTGTAATAATTTGTAATTTAATACGCAATTTGTGACTAGTATATTAATTAATAACTGTAAAATCTGTAAAACCCGCTAATAACCTTTAATGGTTGATGCGGAAACCCTAAATAAAAAAAAAATTAAAAAAATCTATTTTATTTTGTTGGTTTATAAATTGATGTATTTGTAATAATATGTTGTGCAATCAAAAATAAATCTTTAAAAATGTTAACGTTTTTTACCTAAACTTTTCATTTCATAATTAAAGTTCTATCTGTACCGTTTTATACTATAATATATTTTATACTTATGCAACTCAATTTTCCTAGTTGTAAAAGTGCGCCGTTTATAAATCATTTGGAAGGGATTAACAAAAAACTGAGTAGTCAAATAAAACTAATTGCTAATCCTTCGAACGAGGATTTTTGCCGGTCAATGTTCAGAGAAAGCAACAAAGTGGTGTTTTTGGTTTTAACAGTGTTAACCCTTTTTTATAAAGCGTTGGGCTCGTGCCTACATTTTAGGTACTTAGGTGAAACTTATTTTTCTAAATTATCATGTACCTACTAAGAAATTTTTAAATTAATGATACCTAAGTAAAAAGATTATGTCTAGCTAATTTGATAAATAATCGTCATTTATTTGACCCAATGGCGTGATACATATTTCATAAAAGTTTGTACTTATTTTGTAATTTTAGTCACTTATTGTATGAATAAACCTTGGAAGTCCACCACAACTTGTTTTTCCTGTACCAAAACCATTATTCATATGAAAACACACCCCATATTTTTGATCTACTGCATGACTTTGAAAAGTTAATTAATGAGTTGAAAAATTAATGCTGGAGAAGATGTCAGGGAGGAAGATAAACTAAACTACTTACTGCTCACACTCCCAGAAAATTTGTCTCACATAGTAGCACATATAGAGGATGCATTGCCAGAAAAAGATAAAACAACAGAATATGTTAAGTCAAAGTTATTACTAGATTTTCAAAAAAAGTAGGAAAGTAGTAATGTCAGTATTAAAACTACTCAAGCATTCAGTGTAAACAGATCAGAAACCTATAGAGGACCAAAACAATATGATTCACAACCAGGTACTTACATCTGTAAAGTCAAATGGTTCAGAAAAGAGGCGTTACAAATTAATGTAACTGTATTGGGCACTTACAGAAATTTTGCACAACATATAAATCAAGAGGATATTTTCATATAAGTAGGTACCTAATCATCATCCACTGAGAAATCCAAGTTTCAGAAGCAGTAATGAACAAGGTTCCAGAGCTAATAATAGTGAACACATTGCAGGAAACTCTACAGTTCAAGATGAACAGTTTTCTTTTCAGGTAGAAGTTTTAATTTCAGAAAAAGAACATCAAATTGAAAAAGAAGGAAGCTTAAGATGGTTGCTTGACAGCGGATGTTCAGATCATATTTATTGTGAATAAGAAACTACTTTAATAATTTTATAGAGTTCCAGAACCTCATAAAGGTAAAAGTAGGTGATGGTTTTGAATTGATTGCACAAAAGAAAGGTACCTAACATAAATGTCATATTTAAGGTAGGTGATAATTTAATCAGATCCAGAAATTAAAAATATATTATTCTTTGTACCAGACATGAAATATAATTTGTTAAGTGTATCATGTATTACAGTATTATCAAAATTTATCAGTATTATACAGTAAAGAGAATGCGGAAATTAGGGACAAACAGGGTAAACTTATTGCCATAGCTTATAAGAAAAATAAATTATATGAGGTACAAAGTAACACGTAGAAAAAATAAACACTAGGCACTGTTTTTCTTGTATCAGGGAAATGTCAAAGAAAGAAAAAATGGCACCGCATCATGTTAGGTCATACAAATTTTGAAAATCTACAAAAATTGTGTAATTTAAAAATTAGTTGATGGTGGTCTACCTAATAAAATTGAAAATGAATTTTTAAAATGTGAAATCTGCATACTTACAAACATAAAATGACAAATTTAAAATTTCAAAATAATAGAAATATAGCAGAGGATATTTTGGAGATAGTGCGCATACTGCTGATGTACATGGTCCTATTAAACAGGAATAAGGTTTTAGAGGGGAGCGTTATTTTGTTAGTTTTATTGATGACTTCAGTAAAATTGCAGTGTTGTTTATTGTATAAAACAAAAAAGTGAGGTGCTGGAGTACCTATTTCAAACAATATGTTAAATTAATGCAAAACATCTCGGGTAAAAGAATCAAAGAAAAATTCATTGCGATAATGGAGGGGAGTACTTATATTAACAAAGACTTTTACAATTTTGTATGAAATGAGGGTATCTACATAAGACCAGAATCAAAGAATTATTGTACGCCTATGGAAATGAATTTAAAACTTGAACCTGCAGAAAACCCAGAAACACATTATAAATTTAGAAACTTGATAGGAGCACTTTTGTATATCAGTAGTGGCACTAGACCTTATGTATCCTTCGCAGTAAATTATCTCAGTCATTTTCAAAGTTGTTATAATGGCGCTCATTTTAAATATGCAGAACGAGTTTTGAAATATCTATATTCCACACGTTTTCATAAATTATTTTATAATGTTAATTTAGAATATGACAAAATTGATGCATTCGTTGATGCCGATTGGGCTGCAGACATTCTAGATCTTGTAGGTACTTGGAAATCCTGTAATGTGTAAGTGTCAAAAACAAAAAGAAAGTTGTATCACATGCCTCCACTCATGCAGAATTTTACGCTTTGGCAGATTGTGTGCAAAAAGTTTTACCAATTAAAGGTGTTTTGTTTGATTTTAATGTTATTATTGTAAAACTTATTAAAATATTTGAAGACAACACAGGTGCCATTGCCCTTGCAAAACATGGTAAATTTTCGAAAAACTCTAAACATATAGATGTGAGTTACCATTTTGTAAATGATTTTCAAAATCAAAAATTAATTGAAGTTGTTAAGGTGGATACAAGTGATCAACTTGCTGAAATTCTAACAAAGCCCTTAGGTAGACTTAAATTTGAAAAATATTTAAGTTGAGAACAAAATCAAAGAGGTGTGTTAAAAGTGGTCCTCTGTCTTTAAGTGTCAACAATAAAAAAAGAATATGTTTTGTGTTTTGGCGGTAGAATAGAAGCCACATTATTCTTGTATTAAAAAGAAAGGTTTTATTCGGATGTAAAAGGATGTAAAATTCAGAAATATATAATAAAGCAGTTTTATTGATAGCAAGATGAGTTTTTATTTTTTTAACAAGCAGTACACTTGGAAAACCAAAAATTCATTTAGAATATCAATTAAAAGAAGGTCAACACTTTAAGTTCTTTCCTCAATTTAAGATGGTAAGAATTACCCTGAAATGAGTTGCACACTTCCTATGTGAACTTTTAAAGGAAATGGTTTTCTGGTGAAAAAGCATTCTAGACAGTCTATTTTATAAGAAAGAAGCAATATTGTAATATGGCTGAGACATTTTCTCATGCAGGATCATAAAAGAAATTAGAAACCAAAAAAGAAAAATATTTTATCTGGATGAATTTTGGATAAACAAGGGCCATGCATCAAATACATTTTGGCAAGATAAAACTGTTACAAGTTGAAAAAGCGCTTTTTGATATTATTGATCCACTGGTTTAAATCCACCATCAGGAAAGGTGTGCAAACTGATAATAGCACACATTGGCAGTTCAGGGGCTAAGAGGTAAAGGCTTATGGCCACCTAATAAACATAATCCATCTATCTTAACCCAAGTTCTATCACCTGATATTGCACAGGCCTTAGAACTCTGTTTTTATAAGCTGTTTAGAGCAAAATCAACATGTTATTTTAAAAATGCCAGGTTGATATTATGATAAAATGAAGGTTTCTTGAATTGCTGGGCAATTGGAGTTATTTACTAATTTACAGCTGTAGACACATTTGAATTAAAATTAAAACATTGCTTTGTGAAAGTCTGGTTGTTAATTTTAAATTTTCAAAATACCAAAGTATAAATAAATGTTCATACCATACCTTTTGCAGATTGTTTTTTAAAATTTTGATGCATCAACTTGTACTTCATGTCTGCTGCATCATTCATATCCTGACTACAGTCATTATCAGTGTCAATAAATGTTTGTTGTAATCTCTCTGAATACTCTTCAGTAGAATGTTCTTGTTTTATTGGAAATATCTCAGTTTGTGTGACATCAAGTTGATCATGCTTTTCATTAAAATTAATTTCTTTTTTAACTATTTCAGTTGGAAGAAAGTGCTCTATTATTTCAAGCTTTAGTCCATCTAAAACTGTATCTGATTCTTGTTGCACATTCATTACTAGAAACAGGTTTTATATATTTTTCCTTTATGTTTAAGTTAAAAAGTTAAATTGTGATTAAATTACCAAATTATTTATATATGATACCAATTTATCTTATAATTATCAATAAAAGAAAGAAAAACTACAAGGTTTCATCCTACTATAGATACACACTCATTTCGAACGTCGAAGTTCAATCATTTGAATATTGAAGCAACTTACTTTTTATAATATTTTAACACATCAGAGATAACATATTATACACATTTAAAAAACATTTGTTAACCTCACTTTTAGTTGCCAGAGATCTAAGCCATAGATATTATAACCTAAAATGGATGTGCCTTAGAAAGAGATAGTATGGGACCATAGCAACCAGACAAAGACAGATAAAGAAGTGTGACAAAAGGAGCGCGAAAGCATTGTGAGTAGTGGCAAGAATGATAAACATTTACCAGGATTGCCCAATCGGCCTGATTTGTCCGCCAGCTGTGTGACGTCACTGCAGTCCTTCATTACAACGTTTACCATATAAATGCATGGAAATAATAGGAATTAGACAGTATTACCACTATTTGGATTTTTAAGATTAAACACTTATAATTTATAATAAATATTCCCATAAAATCGTTTTAATACTTATATTTAATTAATTTATTGAATATTATTTGGGAAATAGTTAAAGAAAACACTATTTCAAACATATTTAGTTCTATTTTTGTTTTAAAAAATACATTCAAATAAATTTATTATTACACACAATCATACCTAAAACTAATGTTTTTTGACAAACAAAGCAACATAATAAACAATTTACAGCATATTACTAGTACAATCCGTGAATCTTTTATGGAGCGACATAATATGTATTCTATAAAGAATTTTACAAATTTAAAATTAACAAAAAATACTACATATTAAAAAAATAGTAAGTAAGTAAACTATCTCACTAAAAACGTAAAATAAAAAATGTATTAACTATTGAATATTAACGTTGACACTCAACGATACTAACCAAGCAATGTCCAGCCAAGCAGTGTAACACATGAAATTTAAAAGTCCGAACTGGAGTTTAAACGAACAGTTTTTTAAATATTCTTCACAAAAATGCAACGTACACTAATGTATCCATAATAAATGCTAGTCTAAACTTTGAATATTTTTTCAATAAATCTAAAAACTTTTATAAATTTACTAATAAAAGTCCTTTTAACATAAAGAAAGGTGTACTTTACTTATCATACAATGACAAATTCTTTTACAATAATTATGACAACTTTTGACATTTTTAACAACCTACGTATTTGATTATGTGATAGTATTTAACACGCCCCCTCAATGAATATTTTTTCTACATAAATGAACAAAACAAAAAAAAATATTAAATTGACAAAGAGATATGAAATTAGCGCACAAAAATTATGAAATTAACAAATCCCTGAACCCTAAAAACTTCTGTTTTCCTAAAGGCTTCGTAAACAAATCAGATATGTTATCATTAGTGTCAATATATTCAATAGAAAATTCCCTTTTTTCATATAGGTTTTTTATGAAATGGTATTTAATATCTATATGCTTTGCTCGCTTAGAGTTCTCAAAGGTGTTAATCATCGATATTGCACTAATATTGTCAATTTTCAGAATCACTGGTTTTGATTCGCAAAATTCAAATTCGGACAATATTCCTTTTATGTTGACAATTTCTTGTACAGCAGCTCCTGCAGATATATATTCTGCCTCCATTGACGACAAGGCTACGCAGTTTTGTTTTCGAGAATGCCAAGCTATGGGATTTTTTTGCATGAAAACATACGAAACCACTTACGCTTTTTCGGGTTTGTTTGTCTCCACCCCAGTCTGCATCACACATAGCTTCCAGTCCCATGTCACTTTTCTTATACATTAGACCATAGTCTTTAGTTGAACTTAAATATCTCAAAATTCTTTTACCGGCCTTCCATGAAGTTGTAGTTGGTTTATCTAAATATCTACTTAAAAGCGAAACGCTAAAAGTAATGTCTGGTCTTGAAGTGATTGAAAGATACATAAGGCTACATATCAATCTTCTATATGGAACATTTTGTAATATTTCTTCATCATCATTAACTTGAAAATTTATTTCCATAGGTGTATTAATTTTCCGACACTCGTTCATACCAAACTCTTCTAATAATCTTGATATCATTTTAGTCTGGGTAATTTTAAGCCCCTTGATTGTTTCATTAATTTCCATGCCAAGAAAGTTTATAACCTTATTTATGTTTTTTACTTTAAAATATTCATATAAATTATCTATTAATTTTTTAACTTCTTCTTCAGATCCAGTTATCAAAGCATCATCAACAAACAGAACTAAATATACCTGATCTTTTATGTACAAACAGTAATCATAATTTGATCTTCTAAACCCTAATTTTATCATTACTTCATTAAATTTAATATTCCAACATTTTGGTGCATTTCTTAGTCCATACACAGCTCTATTTAGTTTTAAATATTTTGAACTTGTTTCTAGACCTTCTGGTGCTTTAATATAAGTATCAGTGTCTATTAGGCCGTTTAAAAAGGCTGTTGGTACATCTATTTGCTTTAATTTCCAATTCTTTTGCACTGACATTGACATCAAAATTCTAATTGTAGGTAACCTGCAAACTGGTGCGTAACTGTACTCTTCTCCAGTGTTAGGTACTTGGAAGCCTCTGGCAACAAGGCGAGCTTTTTTCGTACCATCATCTTTTATTTTAAAGACCCACTTAGTGTCAATGGCTGTATGGCCTTCAGGTAAAATGGTTGGAGACCACGTTTGCAACTTTTCATGTGACTTCAATTCATTTGTTATTGCCTCCTTCCAATCTTGTGATTTACATGCCTCTTTAAATGAAGTAGGCTCGTCATTCGTAGCAGACAACAAACAATAGGCAGCATACACCTCATAGTCTTCTAAATATTTTGGTTTATTTACATTTCTTACCAATCTTGTTTCTGTCATTGGTAAAGTGTCTTCTTCTTCTTCACTTGAACTTTGATCACTTTCTTCTTGTTTTTCACTTTCTGTTTCAGATGTTTTCTTTACTTGCTCTATTTCTTCACTACATTCTTCAGGTAACATTAATTGTACTTTTTTCTCTTTTTCTTTAAATTCCATGACTTGTTCTTCAAATCGTACATCTCTACTTTTAATTATTTTTCTTTCGTCAGGTAAATATAATCTATAGCCTCCACCGCAGTATCCAATAAAAACAGCTTTCTTTGCTCTTGGCCCCAATTTATTTTCTTTTGGTAGTAAAGTATACCAAGTACGACAACCAAAAATTCTCAGTTTACTGATATCATTTCTCCCATGCCAAAAATCAGAAGGTGTTTTTCCTCTTGGCAAAGTAGAAGTAGGTGTTCGGTTAAGTTCATATGCAGAACACTTTAGTGCTTCTCCCCAAAGCATCTTTGGTATATTGGAATCTATAATTTTTGTTCGTACCATGTTTAGCAAAGTCCGGTTTATCCTTTCAGATTTTCCATTCATCTGGGGGCTATAAGGCAATGTATATTCCAGCCTAATGCCCTTTTGTTTACAAAAACTTTGAAAATTTTTGAGGTATACTCGCCCCCATTATCACTTCTTATTCGCTTTATTTTAATGTCATGTTGTCTTTCCATATCTGTTATATAATCTTTTAAATTATTTTCGGCTTCATTTTTATATTTCAATATTTTAACCACTACAAAGTGTGAGTAATCATCTAAGATTGTCTGAAAATATTTTCCTCCATCTAGGGTACATGGGGTTATTGGTCCACTCAGGTCACTGTGAATCAGTTCTCCTATAGCACTTGCACGTTTTTCATTTGTTTTAAAAGGAGATCTGGTGGCTTTTCCTTCTACACATGTTGAACATAATCCATCTGACGTATTTAAGCCTAATTGTATTAAGGCATCGTTTCTTGCATGCCCCAATCTTCTGTGCCAAATATTTCCATCTGTGGAAATATGGCAATCTTCATTTGGCTTATAAATATTATCTATGCTCAATATATACAGACCATTTTTATTTTCACATACTAATGAAAAGTTATTTCCACTAATTGTTGTTTTATCTTTTTCCACAACTATTTTATGGCCTTTTGAAGTCATTTTCGAAGCAGAAATAAGATTATGTTTAATATTTGGCACTATTAATGCTTCAACACATATGGTTTGACCTTGACATTTTGCTTTTAAAATTCCCACTTTATTTGTTTCTAAAACTTCACCATTTGCTATATGAATAGATATTGGATTTGGTAATATTTTGATATTGCTCATATATTCTTCCAGATTTTGTTTCACGAAATGATTACTTGCCCCTGAATCTAAGACAAACGTAGTTTTTCCTTCAATTTCAGTACACATATTGGCAGCATATAACATTATAGGTTCCTCTGCAGTGTTTGCTTGCTGATATTGAGGTTTGGTACCTCTATAACCTCTTCCTCTAGGTCTTCTATAGTTTGATCTAAATGATCCTCTATGATTATAATTATTTTGTTGACTTTGATGACTTGTATTTCTTTTAGGGCACTGTGCTTGGAAATGGTTGGTACTTCCACAGGTATAACAATTTTTATTGCTAGTTGTAGCTTTAAAACTTGTTTCATTATTTTCATCCATATTATTTTTTGAGTAATACTTTATTTCTTCGTCTAACAGTCTTGCTTTTACAAAATCTATTTTAACGTCAGATACAGTTTCTGGAGCTGTAACTACAGTGTCATATTGTGGTGGAAGAGATAGTAACAAATGACAAACTTTATCACCTTCATCAATGTTAGAACCCAAATCCTTTAGTTCTCTTATTATAGTATCAAATTTAAGGAAATGATCTTCAAGTTTTTCATTCAGCCCTGACTTTAAACTTAATAGTTTTCTCCACAATGAAAGTTTAGTGAAACAGCTTGTTCGATGAAATACACTTTTCAAAGAATCAATTTGCTCTTTTGCAGTTGTGCAATCCTTCAAAATGTCTAAGTGCTTATCTGACACACCCTGTACTATTATGGACTGTGCTTTGGCGTCAGCCCTTTCGAAAGCTTTTAGTTCATCATCTTTTGCAGTCGCAGCTGGTGGAGTTTTAAGGGCAATTTCACACTGTTCTCTTTTTAACAACGTTAATATTCTAAAATGCCAATTATTGAAGTTATTTCCTTCTAGGATGGGTATACTGACGCTATTCAATCCCGCCATTCCTTATGCTAGGTTTGCCGAACTTAATTTGTTGCACTGTCGATTTTACTTCTTCAAGAGTTATCAATTTGTTGGAAAACACCTGGGCCCATAACCTTTTATAAATTTACTAATAAAAGTCCTTTTAACATAAAGAAAGGTGTACTTTACTTATCATACAATGACAAATTCTTTTACAATAATTATGACAACTTTTGACATTTTTAACAACCTACGTATTTGATTATGTGATAGTATTTAACAGATTGAAAACGACCTAAAATGCACTGTCAAGATAGGAATAATACGGCCGAGGACTGCAGTGACGTCACAGGAGCCAATGTACCAATAAAGCATTATATTATAATAATACAACACTATAGGTATTTATATATTTTTCAATAAACAATTATTTGATTAGTCTTATTATTTTTAAAACAACTGTAATATTATTTGCCTTCTTTTAAAATAATCTCAATATACTTGGTTGCCATGATCTATGACAGATAGATGACAATACATAAGTATTTTAATCCGTCTACATGTAATTTTCAATGTTGAAATATAATTTACGTTATGAATAGTTCTAGTACTACTATTAAACATTACATATTGGCGACGAGGATTAAAGAAAAGAAAAAGTTCTGAAAATGGATGCAACACAATTCAAACAATTTTTAGAATTACAAAACAAGCAACAACAACAAATCGCGCAATTATTAGAAGCCTTGACTAAAGCGACACAGGATCAGCCAACCACTATTATTTCTTCACAAACAGAAGTTAGCAATATCATAAAAACTTTAAATGTGAAAAATATGATAACCATATTTCTGCCGAAACATTTATAGAATATTTTGAAGCTCAATGTCGCATGTGGGGACTGGACAAGAAACCACTCGTTACAGAATACATTAAAACAAAACGTGAGTTGTTCTTATCCTGCTTAAAACCCGAAACATTCAAAGAACTTAAAATCGCATTTGCAAATGCAGATCCTAAATTTGAAAAACAATCGTATTTAGAATTATCAAAAAAATTTCTTACCTTATATCAACCTAGGATAACGCGATTTAAAGCATTGAACAATTTTTGGAAAAAAATTAGAGAACAGAAAAAATATAAAGATAAATCCATTGTTTTTGGTGAGACCAGTAACAAAGTAAAATATTTAAGAAAGGGCGAATGCAAACGTTGTGGAACTGAGTGCCAAAAAAACAAAAAATGCCCTGCTATAAATGCTAAATGTCATGCATGTAAATCGATGGGACATTTTGAACGAGTTTGTTTAAAGACAGGAAGAGCAAGACTGCATACTGATAGTACCACATCAAAAAAACATTCACATAAAAAAATACACAAAATGACAGATTCAGAGTCAGAAACTGAAGATATGCAGTCACATACCACTTCCGAATCAGAACAAATTGATAAAATTTTTAAAACATCTTCAATGAACAAATCTGGTAAACACATTGATCTCAAACTTAACAAAATACATTGTACTATGGAATGGGATCCAGGCGCAGCACACTCAATCATTAACAAAAAAATGTGGAAACAATTAGGCAGTCCTACATTGTCAAAACCACCGAAGTTAAGAGCATATGGAAATTTCGACCTAAATACAATAGGAACAGTAGAAGTTGATGTTACAGTAAAGTATTGTACCAAGCGTTTACAAGCTGTCGTTATTCCTGACGCAAACCCAATGCTTTTTGGTCTACCATGGCATAAAGCATTCAATATGCCTTTTCCAAGTAATGTGTATTCAGTAACATCAGATTGCAACGATAAAACCTACGAGCAACACCTTCAGACACTAATAAAAAAAATAAACAACTGTTTGACAAATCCCTGGGTAAAATAAAAAATTATTCAATTAAATTACATATTAAACCCAATGCACAACCAAAACATATTGCAGCACGCCCTATAAATTTTGGAACACGAAAGAATGTTGAAGCAGAACTATCACGTTTAGTGGAAAACGGAATAATATCCCCTGTTGATCCAAACGAAGAACCATTGGAATGGGCCACACCAACCGTAAATGTATTTAAAAAAGATGGAAGAATAAGAATTTGTGGCGATTTTCGTAGCACTATTAACCCCGTACTCATCACAGAAAAGTATCCGATACCTCTTTTTGATCATCTACGTAAGCAGTTGGCTGGAGGATGTTTATTCACAAAATTGGATCTTAAAGATGCATACTTGCAGTTTGAAGTTAATCCGGAATCTAGAAAATATCTGACGATATCGACCCATAAAGGATATTACCAGTACAACAGACTTCCTTTTGGAATTGTTAACGCACCGTCACTTTTCTGTAGATATATCGAAAAATTACTGGAGGGCATTCCCCATGTGGCTGTTTATTTTGACGACATTGCAATCACAGGAAGAGATAACGAAGAACATCTTGCGAATTTAGAATGTGTTTTTAATCGATTAAATGAAGCTGGAATGATAATTCAACTTGAAAAGTGTTCTTTTTTACAACCCACAATGGAATATTTGGGTCATGAATTTAGTAAAGATGGGATTTTACCAACAAAAAAGAAACTAGATGCCATTAACAATGCAATGCCACCTACGAATATTACAGAGTTAAAATCATTTCTTGGACTTATAAATTTTTATGAACGTTTTATTCCAAATTTACAAACTATTTGTGCAGATTTACATAATTTATCACGAAAAGGGGTTAAATGGTCATGGACCAAACATGAAGATACAATATTCAATACGGTAAAAAGAGCAATCCAAGATTCAGACTCCTTGATTGCTTATGATGAAAATAAACCTTTATTTTTAGCTACGGATGCTAGTGAAAAAGGAGTTGGAGCTGTCTTATATCATATTGACGAACAACAGAAAGAAAGACATATCGCTTTTGCTTCTCGCAAACTTAACGATGCGGAAAAAAAATATTCTGTGATCGATCGTGAAGCCTTAGCTATCTACTTTGCAATCAGGAAATTTGAACATTATCTTCAGGGTAATAAATTCACTCTTGTAACAGACCACAAGCCGTTAGAACATCTTTTTGGAACAAAACGTCAACTTCCAAAATTAGTTAATAATCGACTTACCCGTTGGTCTTTATACATTAGTGAATACGATTATGACATTGTTTATCGTAATGGTAAATCTAACGTAACCGCTGATTTTTTATCAAGAATGCCCGATAGGAAGGAAAAAGTATCAGTTGATGAAGAAAGGATTTTTAAAATATTTGAAAACGGGCACACAGAAAGACTTGGGGATATTCTACTGTCACAAGAAACTCTCAAGAAATACACAAAAGAAGACAAGGTATTAATCGCAGCTATACAATGTCTACGAACACAAATGTGGAACCATCATCGGATCAAAGAACTTACACAATTTTATTCTAAACGTCAAGAACTATCTGTAGAAAATGGAGTTTTAATGTGGCAAGGAAGAATTGTTATACCCAAAGCTCTCCAGGATCATGTACTCAAAGTACTTCACAGTGGTCACCCTGGTATCGTAGCAATGAGAGCCTTATCACGTTATTATGTATGCTGGTCTAACATCGATAAGGACATTGAAAACTTTATTAAGATGTGTAGAAACTGCCAACAGCATAGACCACACCAGCCAGAGATGTCATTATATTCCTGATCAATACCCGAAAATGTCTGGGAGAGAATTCATGTTGATTTTGCTGGTCCATTCGAGGGAACTTTCTGGTTAATAGTCGTGGATGCTTTATCCAAATGGGCCGATGTAAAACCTCTTAAAACAATTACAACACAGACACTTTGTGGAGCATTAGACTCGATATTTTGTTATTTTGGCCTACCACGAATTATTGTATCTGACAATGGTAGACAATTTACGTCTCATGACTTTAAGCAATATTGTATAAAGAAGGGCATTAGACACATAACATCAACACCGTACCATCCAAAAACTAATGGGTTGGCAGAACGCTTTGTGAGAACATTCAAGACTAGAATGAGGGCTAGCCAGTCAAATGTATCGACACAAACTCAAAATCTCCAAAATTTTCTTTTCCATTATCGTAACACGCCACACAACACCACCAGTAAATGTCCAAATGAGATGATATTCGGAAGAAGACTGTCTACCCTATTAGACAACATCAAGCCAAGTGTTTTCTTTTCTACATGTTAAACAACAGCTAGAAGAAGATAAGGAATACTTAAATAAGCGCACGTTTAATGAAGGGGAAGACGTCTACGTACGTACAAACCTAGAAAAGGAATGGTCACCTGCAAAGATTACTCAACGCACTAACAAATATTCATATAAAGTTATTATGGATGATGGAATTGAGAGAAGACGACATGCAGATCATATAAGACAACGTAATGATAATGCCTCTTTAGATACTTATCAAAATTCTGAGTTACAGGAACCAACAATTTTAAAAGGACCTGGTCCTTGTATTGAATTAAAAACGATGACCGATCCAGTTGGAACGCCAGAGATAAAATCACCTACTGATGTCGACTTCCAGAATGACAAAACATCTGCAGGGCCGGTATTCTCAACTCACTCCTCTCACAGCGAGCGATCACAAAAGGGAGTGATTTGATTGGCAGCGATATGGCTTTTCTAGATTCTCATGTATCCCTCCGCTCGCAAATTTATGACACGAGCAACTGGTACACATGAAAGCGAGTGAAATAAAGCACTCCTCTTTGACAGGAGCGATCCATGCGAGGAGAGGGCATGAGAATCGATTTGGCAGTGAATTTCACTCCCCTTGCATTCAACGACATCGATATCGCTCCAAGCGAGGACCTGAGAATACCGGCCCTGAGATTCCAACTAGGGAAATAATCCAACATAGAAATTCTTGTACAGTGCAGTCTTCTGGAAACCAGAAAACATTACCTGCTAATCCGGTAGAGACGGTAGAACTGCGTCGGAGTACAAGGGAGCGCAAAAAACCAAGACGATTTTTAGAATAATATTTTTGTTTTTATTTACATAAGTTGTTCGACATTCTGACTTTTTCGTTAAACGGGAGGAATGTAATATTATTTGCCTTCTTTTAAAATAATCATTAATATACTTGGTTGCCATGATCTATGACAGATAGATGACAATACATAAGTATTTTAATCCGTCTACATGTAATTTTTAATGTTGAAATATAATTTACGTTATGAATAGTTCTAGTATTACTATTAAACATTACAACAACTCTGTAGTAAGTACATCTTTTTGAACAGCTGTACACGAACGAAATAAAAATTAAAACTTCTCCTTTTTGTGGTTTATGGCCTGCGCTGCCGCGGCTATACGGCAAATAGAAGCTAGCTTTTGACAGCTAAAAGGTTTATTTTTATTCAAATTGTGGTATTCCTGGGTAGCAATACGTTGTGCTCTATGTGTTCTAATATTTGCGCATGAGTATTCAATAAAGAGATAGGTGTATTGCCAGCTCGCGTTTTTTGCCACCCTTCTATCTCCATCTCTCTCGCACTGGACCCCTATTCTTGACGGTGATAGAATAGAACTCTCCCTAGGGAGCACTCCCTACTTTCATTCTATCACCTTTCTATTGGTTACATGAAACCGTATTCTTGAGTTCGATAGAAAGAAGTACAGTCGCTGTAGAAAGAAGCAAATTAATAAGAATGTTTGAGCAGGGTTGCCAAATAGTTAAACCAATCGGAATAAAGAATTTTTGACTGCAAACGTGGTTATTGTTTATTTTTTACGGTGTCTAAAGTGTTTCAGGAGCTATATTTTATTTCATTTCTACATTTAATTCTATTTCATAGCATAATATTTAGTTCTAGTTTTTTATTTAGTATTGTTTTTAGTATTTATATGTATTTAGTTTAGTATTAATATTGTTTGCCTTTATTTCACAGGTGTTTTTACAATTTACAATGGATTTGAATAATGTTTTAATTTACGACGCTATACAAAATGATATACGAGAAGTTTTACCCTTGGTAAACCCATTTGATGAATTAACAGAGTATAGGTTTACAAGGCTTTTCAGATTGAACAAGGAAGTTTGTCGCAACGTTATAGTGTTTCCATTTTTTCTTTTGTATAGGACTGCGTTAATGCCGGAGTACATTTCTTCTCTTGCAGAAATAAAGTCAACAAGAATCTGCTTTATTTTGTTGGGTGTTCATAGGAGCACTCTTTTGTTTTTTTATTTTCTGCCATTTTCACTATACTGTATATGTCTTATCTATGTTCACTACTGTTACTTTTGATTAAAAAAAAAATAAATAAAAGGTTGATAACGGACGAACAATTATTTTTGATTATCTAAGCATGAAACACACATCATATAAAACCAAGAAGCATATTACTACTATGAAAGAAATTACTTCTATACTATTTTTGGTTCGAAAATAAAAATCCCTTACACCTTCTCTTGGTGTTATAGCGGTTCCTTCAGAAATAACCAATAGAAGTAATCGTTCTCTCGGGGAGCAACCCTTCTATCGGTACAGTGAGAGAACGAATTTCAAGAATACGGTTTTGGCATTTTCAATAGAACCACGCCTACTTTCTATTGGCTGTTCTATTCTATCACCGTCAAGAATAGGGGTCCTGCTAGTGCGACACACGGTAGTATACTCTGTGTATTGACAGGGCCTTGTCCTTGTCTAAGGACAGGGCACATCCATTTTAGGTTATAATACCTATGGTCAAGAATGATAAACATTTTACCAGGATTGCTTAATCCCATAAGACGTACGTTCGCCAAAAAATCGATCGCACGTGACGTCACTGCAGTCCTCGGCCGTATTAAAACGATTTTATGAGAATATTTATTATACATTATAAGTGTTTAATCTTAAAAATCCAAATAGTGGTACGTTAGTATTACATAAATAAAAAAAATACTGTCTAATTCCTATTATTTCCATGCATTTATATGGTAAACGTTATAATGAAGGACTGCAGTGACGTCACACAGCTGGCGGACAAATCAGCCCGATTAGGCAATCCTGGTAAATGTTAATCGTTCTTGACCTATGGTTACCCCTTAGACAAGGAAAGAGAGAGGACTGCGCATTGAAATCAATTTATGTAACCCATTTACCACCAAACTAATGGCGGACAATATTGACATAGGCGTATCATACGATTTTTCTTATACGATTATTAAATAATCATTTTCATTATTTCGTATTACAAATCTAATTTAAAAAAGTCTTTAAATATGTACTGCTGTAACATTCGAGTAGTCACTACCAAATTCAGCAGCAGCACATTCCAGGAGTGCGAGTAGCCACTAAAAAAGGCAGGCAACACACCTGCAACACACGCCGACAAGTCGAGTGAGAAGCACAAACTTTATTCATGTTTTGTTTTGTTTTAGTCATTTCTCACATTAAAATGTATTTTTTATTTGTTCATACACAGTTACGTATCATTATAAAGTAATTTAACAAGCTGTCTCATTGCCCAGAAAGTGCGAAACCCACAATTCTTTTGTCTTATCCTAAAACCCATCACGACCCTCCTTATAAAAATTGACGCCCAACTCGTGGCTTTAGTGAAAAGACAAAAGATAGAACAGTTTTGTGACTCTCTAAGTGTAGTGTCCAGTTTGTTGAATAACCGGAACTTAATTTGTTGTAAGTAAATTTATTTTATAACCAAACTTTCTGCAGTTCGCGCTAACGGAAAGTCGATTCTCACATCATTCATTCGATATTCAATTGCGATCCTTGAGATCATTCATTTGACATTCGATTGCTAAGAATTTCAACCTTAGACCATATACAAATAGACGTCAATTTTCTGTCCTTGTTGTGAAGCCAAAATAACTTTATGTTGTGTTCTATAACTATATGTTTACAAACAAATCCACGTTTGAATAAAACTTCTTCGGTTGTTTTCGTATATCTTCGACTGCACTGTTTCTTATAGCATGGAACATTGCGAATCATATGTAAACATTAATCTTACCCTGTTCATAAACTAATTGTGGTATTGTTTTCGTTGTATTAATTTTGGGTTAAAGTTATGATTTAAGAATTTTGATTACAGTTAAAACCTTGTTAGGTTCCTATTAAAAGACATTTGCGCCGCTGGTATTTTTTGTTTGTAAACAGTACCGCCCACACACCTCATCCCGTAGCTCCACGAACTTCATGCGACAAAGAGAGATAATATTGGCTTCAGTATGTTGTTCAGAAAAATGACGTCACAGCCAGTCTATTTGTATATGGTCTAAGATTTCAACGTTTCGCTGTCCGCCGGGATTGCGCTGTTGCCGGATTGTGTCCATTTTCCAGTTTATTTATTTTATTTATTTAAAACTACAAAAATATATCACCAGACAGCTAAAGCTGGTATAAGGTGAATATACAAATATTCAAATAAATATTAATACATAAATGAAAACAAAAAGTAGGAAAACAAATCTTAGAACAAAAAAAAATAGAATAATTTAAAATTTGATTTTAATCATTTCTAATTGATAATATATGTTTTTTTAATTTTCTTTTAAAAATTTTAATATCAGAATAATTTTTAATGATTTTCGGAAGTTTTTCAAATTGTTTTACAGAGTCATAAGTTAATAATTTATTACCATAATTTGTATGAATACTGGCCTTATAACTTAAATCTCTATTTCTTGTATTATGGTTATGAATTTTTTTATTGTCAGGGACAACAGTATTGCATTTTTGTTTGTTTTTTATAATTTTGAATGCAAGTTTACATTTTTCAAAAGTACATAATTCATAAAAATTTAATATTCCTAATTGCTTATATATTTTTTTTGATGAAATTAGCCATGGTAATCTAAAAAGGGTTTTCAAAGCTTTATTTTGTAATTTATATATAAAATTTAGATTATTTTTTGTTGTAGAGCTCCAAGCTGGTAATAAATATATTAAATTACTTTTAATGTGTGCACCGTATTCTTGAGTTCGATAGAAAGAAGTACAGTCGCTGTAGAAAGAAGCAAATTAATAAGAATGTTTGAGCAGGGTTGCCAAATAGTTAAACCAATCGGAATAAAGAATTTTTGACTGCAAACGTGGTTATTGTTTATTTTTTACGGTGTCTAAAGTGTTTCAGGAGCTATATTTTATTTCATTTCTACATTTAATTCTATTTCATAGCATAATATTTAGTTCTAGTTTTTTATTTAGTATTGTTTTTAGTATTTATATGTATTTAGTTTAGTATTAATATTGTTTGCCTTTATTTCACAGGTGTTTTTACAATTTACAATGGATTTGAATAATGTTTTAATTTACGACGCTATACAAAATGATATACGAGAAGTTTTACCCTTGGTAAACCCATTTGATGAATTAACAGAGTATAGGTTTACAAGGCTTTTCAGATTGAACAAGGAAGTTTGTCGCAACGTTATAGTGTTTCCATTTTTTCTTTTGTATAGGACTGCGTTAATGCCGGAGTACATTTCTTCTCTTGCAGAAATAAAGTCAACAAGAATCTGCTTTATTTTGTTGGGTGTTCATAGGAGCACTCTTTGTTGTTTTTTATTTTCTGCCATTTTCACTATACTGTATATGTCTTATCTATGTTCACTACTGTTACTTTTGATTAAAAAAAAAATAAATAAAAGGTTGATAACGGACGAACAATTATTTTTGATTATCTAAGCATGAAACACACATCATATAAAACCAAGAAGCATATTACTACTATGAAAGAAATTACTTCTATACTATTTTTGGTTCGAAAATAAAAATCCCTTACACCTTCTCTTGGTGTTATAGCGGTTCCTTCAGAAATAACCAATAGAAGTAATCGTTCTCTCGGGGAGCAACCCTTCTATCGGTACAGTGAGAGAACGAATTTCAAGAATACGGTTTTGGCATTTTCAATAGAACCACGCCTACTTTCTATTGGCTGTTCTATTCTATCACCGTCAAGAATAGGGGTCCTGCTAGTGCGACACACGGTAGTATACTCTGTGTATTGACAGGGCCTTGTCCTTGTCTAAGGACAGGGCACATCCATTTTAGGTTATAATACCTATGGTCAAGAATGATAAACATTTTACCAGGATTGCTTAATCCCATAAGACGTACGTTCGCCAAAAAATCGATCGCACGTGACGTCACTGCAGTCCTCGGCCGTATTAAAACGATTTTATGAGAATATTTATTATACATTATAAGTGTTTAATCTTAAAAATCCAAATAGTGGTACGTTAGTATTACAGAAATCATAAAAATACTGTCTAATTCCTATTATTTCCATGCATTTATATGGTAAACGTTATAATGAAGGACTGCAGTGACGTCACACAGCTGGCGGACAAATCAGCCCGATTAGGCAATCCTGGTAAATGTTAATCGTTCTTGACCTATGGTTACCCCTTAGACAAGGAAAGAGAGAGGACTGCGCATTGAAATCAATTTATGTAACCCATTTACCACCAAACTAATGGCGGACAATATTGACATAGGCGTATCATACGATTTTTCTTATACGATTATTAAATAATCATTTTCATTATTTCGTATTACAAATCTAATTTAAAAAAGTCTTTAAATATGTACTGCTGTAACATTCGAGTAGTCACTACCAAATTCAGCAGCAGCACATTCCAGGAGTGCGAGTAGCCACTAAAAAAAGGCAGGCAACACACCTGCAACACACGCCGACAAGTCGAGTGAGAAGCACAAACTTTATTCATGTTTTGTTTTGTTTTAGTCATTTCTCACATTAAAATGTATTTTTTATTTGTTCATACACAGTTACGTATCATTATAAAGTAATTTAACAAGCTGTCTCATTGCCCAGAAAGTGCGAAACCCACAATTCTTTTGTCTTATCCTAAAAACCCATCACGACCCTCCTTATAAAAATTGACGCCCAACTCGTGGCTTTAGTGAAAAGACAAAAGATAGAACAGTTTTGTGACTCTCTAAGTGTAGTGTCCAGTTTGTTGAATAACCGGAACTTAATTTGTTGTAAGTAAATTTATTTTATAACCAAACTTTCTGCAGTTCGCGCTAACGGAAAGTCGATTCTCACATCATTCATTCGATATTCAATTGCGATCCTTGAGATCATTCATTTGACATTCGATTGCTAAGAATTTCAACCTTAGACCATATACAAATAGACGTCAATTTTCTGTCCTTGTTGTGAAGCCAAAATAACTTTATGTTGTGTTCTATAACTATATGTTTACAAACAAATCCACGTTTGAATAAAACTTCTTCGGTTGTTTTCGTATATCTTCGACTGCACTGTTTCTTATAGCATGGAACATTGCGAATCATATGTAAACATTAATCTTACCCTGTTCATAAACTAATTGTGGTATTGTTTTCGTTGTATTAATTTTGGGTTAAAGTTATGATTTAAGAATTTTGATTACAGTTAAAACCTTGTTAGGTTCCTATTAAAAGACATTTGCGCCGCTGGTATTTTTTGTTTGTAAACAGTACCGCCCACACACCTCATCCCGTAGCTCCACGAACTTCATGCGACAAAGAGAGATAATATTGGCTTCAGTATGTTGTTCAGAAAAATGACGTCACAGCCAGTCTATTTGTATATGGTCTAAGATTTCAACGTTTCGCTGTCCGCCGGGATTGCGCTGTTGCCGGATTGTGTCCATTTTCCAGTTTATTTATTTTATTTATTTAAAACTACAAAAATATATCACCAGACAGCTAAAGCTGGTATAAGGTGAATATACAAATATTCAAATAAATATTAATACATAAATGAAAACAAAAAGTAGGAAAACAAATCTTAGAACAAAAAAAAATAGAATAATTTAAAATTTGATTTTAATCATTTCTAATTGATAATATATGTTTTTTAATTTTCTTTTAAAAATTTTAATATCAGAATAATTTTTAATGATTTTCGGAAGTTTTTCAAATTGTTTTACAGAATCATAAGTTAATAATTTATTACCATAATTTGTATGAATACTGGCCTTATAACTTAAATCTCTATTTCTTGTATTATGGTTATGAATTTTTTTATTGTCAGGGACAACAGTATTGCATTTTTGTTTGTTTTTTATAATTTTGAATGCAAGTTTACATTTTTCAAAAGTACATAATTCATAAAAATTTAATATTCCTAATTGCTTATATATTTTTTTGATGAAATTAGCCATGGTAATCTAAAAAGGGTTTTCAAAGCTTTATTTTGTAATTTATATATAAAATTTAGATTATTTTTTGTTGTAGAGCTCCAAGCTGGTAATAAATATATTAAATTACTTTTAATGTGTGCATGGTATATTAAATACGCAGTTTTTTTAGATAAATCTCCCATTCTTTTAATGGCCCCAATTAGAGAGGATATTTTTGAAGAAACGTGTTTTATATGAGTATACCAATTTAAATTACTATCAATGAAAAGCCCTAAATATTTTTCTTCCTTAACTTCTTTAATTATATTATTATTAAATTTAATTATCATATTTTCTAAATAATTTCTTCCAAATTGAATACACTTAGTTTTTTGAGTATTAATCAATAATTTATTATAAGATAACCATTCTTCTAAAGTTTATAAATCAGTGTTAATTTTGTTTATAAGGCACTGGGGATCTTTATCCCAATATAGTAGTGTTGTATCATCCGCGAATATAAAGTAGGCGGCATTTAAATTTAACTCTTCTAAATTTTGAATAGATATTAAATATAAAATTGGACCAAGCACAGAACCTTGAGGTATTCCTAATGTAACAGTTTTAATTTCACTCTCAAATTCATTAAGTGAAATAAATTGCAATCTATTATCTAGAAAGCTCTTAAACATATTTAAACTTTTACCTCTTACTCCTATTCTCTCTAAACTTTTTAATAATATCTCATAATTTACAGTGTCATAGGCTTTCTGAATGTCTAAGAAAATGGCTGTAACAAAATTACCCAAATCTAAATTATTATATATTTTTTCTAAAAAAGTCTGTCACGGCTGCTTCAGTATTACTGTTACTTTGAAAAGCATATTGAAATTTATCAAATCCTCTATTATTTGTAATGAAATTTACTAGCTGTTTTTTTAATACTTTCTCGAAAATTTTAGAAAATACGTTCAATATTGCGATTGGTCTATAATTAGACATTTCCTCTTTATCACCACCTTTATGTACTGGAACAATTTTTGCAAGTTTTAAATAATTTGGAAAAACTGACATTTTAATGTATTGGTTTATTATAGATTCTAAATGTTTGACAATAAGATCTATACAATAATATAAGTCTTGTACAGATATTTTATCTGGACCAGGTGATTTATTTTTATCCAAATTCTTTACAATATCCATAATTTCATTTTCTGTGGTAGGTTTTAAGAACAAACTATTAATTTGAGTTTTTTTAAAACTTTCTGTTATATCAACACTTTTAATATTTTCAACTAATTTATTACCTATATTTAAAAAGTGGTCATTAAATTTTTCACATATTTCCTTTTTATCACTAGTGACTTTATTATTTAAACATATAGTTTCAATTTCTGATTTGTGAATAGTTTTTCCTAAATTTTTGTTAATAATATTCCAAACTTTTTTAATATCATGTCCAGCCTTTTCAAACTGATTTTCTAAATATTTCGTTTTTAGCAGTCTACACTCTCGGGTAACTCTATTTTTTATTCTTTTATATTCATTTTTATACTCATTAATTTGTGGAAACTTTTTCATTTTTACATACATTAGAAGGTGCGTATGAATAATTCTACACGAAAATTACGTAGTCACTCTAATAATAATTGTTATGAGTGTGATAGATCATTAGTTTAGAGTGGGAGGTGACAGATGTCAAGATATGTTAATAGTGTTATAAAGTCACGTTGTAGATTTGATAAATAAATCTAGAGAAGACGTGGATTATTTTATTATTATACCAACTAATACATGGTGTCAGAATTGAGTTCGTAATCTACGCCTCGTAGTCATTGTAATATTTTTATAAAGGTCGACATCATGTCAGATGAAAATCAAAAGTCCAAGAAAGTTTCTGGCATGTCCAGTCCACAGCCCATGGTGATGAATGGGAACTTGGCTCAACAGTGGAAAAAATGGATACAGTGTTTTAAAATTTATTTACGTGCGTCTGGCATGGATGAAGAGAGTGATGGCAGAAAGGTAGCATTATTTTTACATGCTATTGGCGAAAAAGGCATAGATGTATTCAATACGTTTGAAAAAGATGAGAATAACATTAAATACGAGGAACTTATAGACTTATTTCAAAATCACTTCGTCCCAAAAGCTAACCTCACTTATGAATGTCATAATTTTTTCACATATAAACAAGATGAAAATGAAACCTTAGAAGACTTCGCTTGCACACTCAAATTAAAGTCAAAAAACTGTGAGCTAGGGCAGCTACAAGAACGCCTCGTCAAAATAATGTTTATATGCAACATGCATAAAAAGTACAATTTTATCAGAGAAAAACTATTGCTTGAAGATAAGTTGGATCTAGATAAAGCTTTGGAGATGGCAAAAGCCATGTTTGCTTCCAGACATCAAGCAGATGAGCTGTCAGGAGAACAAAGTTCCGTCCTTTATAATACAAGACAGCCACAATCAAGATCAAAATCCAACTTTAAGAACACCAGTCAATATAGTCAGCAGTCAAGACAAGAAGTTTGTATCAGATGTAATCAGGTTCATCGTTTCAGGTGCCCAGCATTAGGTGCAAAGTGTAAAAAATGTGAAAAAATAGGTCATTTTGCAGTTTGTTGTCGGTCAAATCAGTCAAAGTCAGTAAAATATGTACAGTCTGATGACAACATACAACAAGAACAATCAGAACAAGATGAACTGTTTATAGGCCATATTCAGTCTTCGAAGTCATCAGGTGAATGGACAATTAATTTATACATAAACAATTCGAAAATAAGTGGTATAATTGATACAGGTAGTGATGTCAATATTATGTCAAAAAGTGTATATGATTCACTTAATAATAAACAAACATTATCTAAAACTGATATAAAAATTAAGTCGTACACTGGTAACAGTTTAGAAGTGCTAGGTCAACAAAACCTAAAATGTAAATTCCAGTTAGAAGACACCTTGATGACAAAGCAAATTAATTTTATAATTGCGAATGTAGACTCTCCAACTGTATTAGGAAAACATACCTGTTCAGAAATTGGACTAATAAAAAGAGTTTTCTGTGTAGACACATCAAGCATGCAACAATCAGAAAAACATATTAGTGAATTGTCTTCTGTTGAAATAAGAAAACATGAGTTAGAAAATGTAAATTTAAATAAAATTATGGACTGTTATAATTCTCTTTTTACTGGTCTTGGTTGTCTTCCTAGTGAGTGTCATATAAGTACAAATCCAGAGATAAAGCCAAAAGTTGATGCTCCAAGGAAGGTGCCATTTGCATTACATCACAGACTTCAAGAAGAACTGGATAAGATGGAAAAAATGGATGTCATTACTAAGGTCACAAAGCCTACAGAGTGGGTGAGTTCCTTAATCTTAATAGAAAAGAAAAATGGCCAATTAAGGGTATGTCTAGACCCTCGCAATTTAAATCAGGCAATTAACAGGACTCATTATCCCATTCCATCAGTAGATATGGTTCGTGCAAAGGTGTCTGGGGCAAAATATTTCTCCAATCTGGATGCAAGTAGTGGATTTTGGATGTGCAGATTGAGTGAGAAGAGTTCTTACCTCACGACTTTTAATACACCTTTTGGCCGTTACCGCTTTAAACGTCTTCCATATGGAGTCAATTGTGCTCCTGAGTATTTTCACAGAATTATGACTGAAATGTTTGGTGACATACCAGGAGTGGCAGTATATAGCGATGACATATTAGTTAGTGGTAAAACAATGCAAGAGCATAATGAACGTCTTACCATGGTGTTTAAAAGAGCACAAGAAAATAATGTCAAATTTAATAAAGAAAAATGTAAATTTGCTAAGGAGAGTATTAAATATCTAGGTCATATTTTTACAGCAGATGGAATTACAGCCGATCCTGACAAAGTTAGAGCAATCAAAGAAATGCCATCTCCTACTTGTCTAAAAGACTTACAAAGATTTCTAGGCTTACTCAATTATTTAAGTCCTTTTATTAAAAACATGGCAGGTGAAACAGAAATTCTACGTGAATTGTTAAAAAAATCAACTGATTGGCAGTGGACTGAAAACCATGAGAAAATATTTTGTCACATGAAGAAATTAATATGTCAAGTTCCTGTGTTATCACATTTTAATGTTCATGATCCTATTGTCATACAAAGTGATGCTAGTAAGAATGCTGTCGGGGCGGTGTTATTACAAAACCAACATCCAGTATACTACGCCTCAAAAACTTTAACAAACACCCAGCAAAACATGGCACAAATAGAAAAAGAACTATACTCGATAGTTTTTGCTTGCAACAAATTCCATCAATTCATATATGGTCAAACTGTAACTGTAGAGACAGATCATGCTCCTTTAATAACATTGTTTAAAAAGCCCTTAGTCGAGGTTCCAACGCGTCTTCAAAGAATGATGTTGAAAATACAAAATTATAGTTTAGATGTAGTATATAAGAAAGGGAGCCAGATGTATATTGCCGATACCTTGTCAAGAGCAGCACTTTCTGAAACGAATTCAGACGAATTAGATGATGATCTCATTGTTCATGTAAATTTATTAATTAAGTCATTACCAGTATCATCAGAACGTCTACATTGGCTGATCAGAGGTACTAATGAAGATGAATATCTACAGATTTTGAAAACATACTGTAAAGAAGGATGGCCTTCAAGTAAAGCTAAAATTCACAAGGGTTTGCATGAATATTGGCAGTATAGATTTGATTTACACTGCGAAAATGATTTATTATTCAGAAATAATAGTATAGTCATACCTAAAAAATTAAGACCAGATATTTTAAAAATAATACATAGTGGTCATTTGGGAATTGAAAGATCAAAAGCCTTTGCTAGAGGACATGTATTTTGGCCATTTATGTCAAGTGATATAAAAAATATTGTTCAGTCATGCCATATTTGCCTGTCACACAGAAATTCAAATGCTCCAGAGCCAATGCTTTCACATGATATAACAATACTTCCATGGGAAAAAGTTGGTGTTGATTTTATGAACATAAATCAAAAAATGTATAGTAGTACAAGATTATTACTCAAACTATATTGAACTAATGACAGTGGCAAGTACTAAAGCCTCAACAGTAATTGTTTCACTTAAAAGTATTTTTAGCAGACATGGTATCCCAGTAGAGCTATTCTCTGACAATGGACCGCCATTCAATTCAGCAGAGTTCAAGAATTTTACATCGGAATGGGGAATAAATCATAATACGTCAAGTCCTTATATACCAAGGTCAAATGGGTTGGTAGAGTCTGCAGTAAAGATATGTAAACGTTTTCTTACAAAGTCAGAGGAGTCAGGAACAGATCCTTATCTTGCTTTACTTCAATTTCGGAACACACCAAGAGGAAATCTACCATCACCAGCGCAATTGCTAATGTCACGTTCCCTTAGAACACAATTGCCCACGGTGACTAAAAACCTAAAGCCAAAAATAGTCACATTTCAAAAATATGTAAACACAAAGGAAGAAAATAAAGATAAAATGAAGAATTATTATGACAGAAATACTAAATCACTACCAGAGTTAAAAGAAGGAGATAAAGTCTATTTTAAGAAAATGCCAGATGCTCCATGGATTGAAGGAACGATTAGGTCGAAATGTCATCAGCCTAGGTCTTATAATGTTGAAGGGTCAGATGGATTTATAGGAAGGAGAAACAGACAGCATATCTTGAAGCCTACACAGTCAAAGCATAAAATGTCTCAAGATGTGGTAGAAATAAGTCCAAATCTCAACACTTCTCATAATTCCCATACTGTAGCACCATCTGCTGAAGAACTTACAACCCCATTTCTTGAAACACGCAGTCGAAATGGAAGAGTGGTAAGACCTCCAAGGAGACTAGATTTGTGAGAAGTTTAAAGCAGCAAAAATAGTTTTTAAATTAATTTAATCAATTGGTAATAAGGGGGATGTTATGAGTGTGATAGATCATTAGTTTAGAGTGGGAGGTGACAGATGTCAAGATATGTTAATAGTGTTATAAAGTCACGTTGTAGATTTGATAAATAAATCTAGAGAAGACGTGGATTATTTTATTATTATACCAACTAATACAATAATAACGTTATTGCTAATACAAATTCCGAAATGGCAAATGTAACGATGTCGGCAGAACAATTTCAAATCTTACTTGACAGCATGAAGCAGATAGCAATTAGTAACCCAGTTCCATCCAACACCACACTAAGTACAGGGAATTTTTCGCGTTGTAATAGTAGATTTTCTGGTAATAAAAGCGAGGACGTGGAAGCATTCATTGACGCCATTACCGTTTACAAAGAATGTGTTCAAATAACTGATGAAAATGCAATCAAAGGTCTTCCTATGCTCCTAGATAATCAAGCAGCTGTATGGTGGCAGGGCACTAAATCATCTGTGACCACTTGGGACGCAGCACTGCATGCACTAAGACACGCTTTTGGTAAGAATAAATCAGCACCAAAAATTTTTAAAGAATTATTTTCTAGGGAACAAGGCGATAAGGAGCCCACAGATATTTTCGTGAATAGCTGCAGAGCTCTCCTGTCGCATCTGCCTTCTGGGACTGCTGATCCAGTTTTACATGATAAATTTAAAATTGATATGATTTATAGCTTACTTTCAAACAAGATACGGGAACGTTTGCCGCGTAACGACATTTCATCTTTTGATTCATTAATAGAACGGGCACGCGCAATTGAAGACTCGCTAAACGAAACTTTACCAAGCCTAGCTAGACACGTTGTAGATTCTCATGGTGGTAATAAGCTCCGACCTAAATGTAACTTCTGTAAAAATTTCGGACACGTTCAGTCCGAGTGTAGGAAATTCGCTGCAAACAACCCTGGATCCAAAAATTCGGCCATTTCTCACACAAACGACAGAAATACCGCACTTTCTACCTCTGTTCGCCCTAACCGTGGTTCAACTACTTCTACCATCGTCTGTTATTAACAGAAGACCTCTGTTACCAATAAGTGTCTTAGGACTAACTGGCTATGCATATGTAGATACCGGTGCAAAGTGTACGGTCGCTGGAAACCGATTGTATACTCACCTTTTACATGAAAATGTACCTTTTTCAGTTAAAGAAATGACTTTAACTCTTGCTGACGGAATGAGCCGTCTAGTAACTGCACACATCTTTGAATGCTCTGTTACCCTAATAGGTAGAAACATTCCCACAACCTTTGTGGCTTTCCCCGAACATACTTCTTCCAAAACTCTATTGGGTGTAGATTTCATAAAAGCAGCAAATATTTTAATCAATATCCCACAGATGAAATTCTCGTTTGCTGATACAACTTGCATTCAGTATGATTTATCACAGGAGGCTAATTCCTTAAACGCGTCTGTAAATCTTCTTGATCTCAAATTAAGGCAAGATGAAGCGTCTCAACTACTTGAATGTGACCGTCATAAATTACAAGTCCTTTTAAACGAGAATAAGCAGGTATTTGAAGAACGGGACGAACCTACACCGTTCGCAGAACATTCCATAAATTTAACAAGTAACATACCCACATCGGTACCCCCGTATAGGATGACACCGCAGAAAACAGAGCTTCTTCGCTCTGAAGTTAATGCTCTTCTAGAAAAGGGTATTATTGAGGAATGCGAATCAGCATACGCAGCCCCAACTGTATTGGTAGCGAAACGAGATGGTAGTTATCGCTTGTGCGTCGACTATCGTCGCTTGAACAGCATAACTATACCAGATAGATATCCCTTACCTCGGATGGATGATTTGATGCATGCCGCGACTCGAACTCTTTACATGTCCACTCTTGATCTAAAGTGGGGATATCATCAGGTATCAGTTCGCGAGGCTGATCGCGACAAAACGGCTTTCATAACACCTTTTGGTATATACCGTTTCAATCGGATGCCCTTCGGCCTGCGTAACGCACCTGCCACTTTCCAAAGGCTTATCGATCGTTTCCGAACGGGTTTAAAGAATGTTACTATCTTGGCATATCTGGACGATATAATTGTTATATCTGAGACATTTGACAATCACTTAAACGACTTATTTTTGACATTCGAAAGATTAAAATTCTTTAAATTGTGTCTAAACCGCGATAAATGTGTTTTTGTAAGATCTTCTGTTAAATATTTAGGACACCTCATTACTCCTTCTGGAATCGCTCCTGATCCCGGGAAGATTTCAGCCATAAAGGAAATGCCATTCCCACGTACCATTAAACATGTACAATCATTTCTACAAACATGTAGTTGGTTTCGACGTTTTATTCCTAATTTCGCTGTAGTATCAAAGCCGCTCTCGGATCTGATGAAAAAGAACGCAAAATTCGTGTGGGGCTCTACTCAAATTCAGTCTTTCGAAACTCTAAAAATATTACTAACAACTGCCCCGATTTTACAGCAAGCTGATTTTTCAAAAGCCTTCGTCTTAAAAACTGACGCTAGCTCATACGCACTCGGTGCATGTCTCCTCCAGGGGGAGGGCGATAGTGAAAGGCCCGTGGAGTATGCTAGTAGATTACTAACGTCCGCGGAACGTAACTACAGCACGACGGAACGCGAGGCCCTAGCAGTAGTTTACGCGGTAGGCAAATTTCGCGGATATATTGAAAGTTCGCAAATTATCATCAAAACGGATCACCAGCCCTTAAGATGGTTGATGTCGCTACGGTCGCCAAGTGGTCGTTTAGCCAGATGGTCATTAGAGCTCCAGAGCTACGATCTTCGTATTGAGTATATTCCTGGGAGAACTAACCGCATAGCAGATATGTTATCCAGACCTCCTTGTGGTCCCGACACCGAAGAAATTTGTGATGTTTGCATGATTTCGTTCGATGTCCCAACGGTCAGCAATAAACGTCTCAGAGACGAGCAATTGACTGACCCTCAAGTAAAAAGAATAATTGATTCCTTCGAGTCTGAAAATCCTGAACTAGTTGATTTCCAACGGTATACCGATCGAGGATATGTAATGAATCAAGGCGTACTTTACCGATACAACCAAGACGTTGAATCCGAGGACCCTCAGCTCGTGGTCCCCCAGTGCAAGATACCAGAGATATTGAAAGAATGCCATGACACACCTCTTGCCGGCCATTACGGGATCGAAAAGACGATCCAGAGGATAACTCTTCGATACTATTGGCCAACTATCAGAAAAGATGTTACCAATCACATTAGGAAGTGCATTAATTGCCAAAAGTTTAAACCAACCAATTTGAAGCCTGCAGGTCTATTACAGACGCCGGTGCTGGCACAACGTTTCGAGTGTCTAGCCATCGACCTAGTAGGTCCACTTCCTGAAACGGACGACGGCAATTGTTGAATATTTGCCGTAGAGGACACATCAACGAAGTGGATAGAGTTGTTTCCTCTAAAGCATGCTACTGCGGAGAACTGTTCTAGAATATTGATGGATGAGATATGCCTCCGCTATGGTACACCCAGACGGATAATAAGTGACAACGGTACCCAATTCGTAAGCAAAATTATGCAACAGTTCACATACTGTATGGGTATTCAACAATCGCTTACTCCTGTATATCATCCTGCATCAAATCCGGAAGAAAGAAAGAATAGAGATCTCAAGCTTCAACTCTCTATTCTAGTCCAAAGAGATCACACCAAATGGGATCAAATGCTGCCAAGTATTCGATTTTCAATGAATAGTATACCTAGTCTTGCAACCGGATATTCTCCAGCGTATTTAAATTTCGCGCGCGAACTACGTACCCCTATGGACGTACACACAGACCTTCGTGCAGTGATCGGGAAAGAGACCAGTATACCGGAAATAACCCCGTATTTGCGGAGGCACGTTGACACATTACTAAGTGCGCGAGAGACGAATGAACTGCGACAAGACTCTTCAAAATTTTACGCTGACAGACATTTGCGCGAACCTAAAGTGTATGTTAAAGGACAGAAGGTGCTTGTTCAAACTCACCCTATAAGCAAAACAAGTGTCGGCTTCACAGCGAAGTTCGCGCCCCGCCGCGACGGGCCATATTTAATACTAAGCCAAGTTTCACCTACTTCCTATGAATTATCCTTACCCAGTAATCCTAATGTTTCCGTGGGCAAGTATCATGTGTCCGCGCTACAACCGTTCATCGATGATGATGAGGAACCAGAGCCCTCGACCAGTCACGCTCCACAAAGGAGAGGAAGGCCTACTAAACACTCGGAGACTCCCTCTGCAGTGGAACCAGTCCAGGTTAGCCAGGCCAACCATACATCTCCTGATTCCCATGTTGCATCGAGTAAGCCTGAACGACTACGCTGGCCACCACAACGTTACCGAGATGGCACGGAATATATTCTCCTTGGCGCCAAATCCGAAGATTCCCATCCTCGTCCGCAGCACCGCCGAGGAAAGTCTCGTCGTTAAAAACAGTTTACTTTGTATCATCCCTCTCTTAGGTCTGATCCAAGGGGGAGGATGTAACATTCGAGTAGTCACTACCAAATTCAGCAGCAGCACATTCCAGGAGTGCGAGTAGCCACTAAAAAAAGGCAGGCAACACACCTGCAACACACGCCGACAAGTCGAGTGAGAAGCACAAACTTTATTCATGTTTTGTTTTGTTTTAGTCATTTCTCACATTAAAATGTATTTTTTATTTGTTCATACACAGTTACGTATCATTATAAAGTAATTTAACAAGCTGTCTCATTGCCCAGAAAGTGCGAAACCCACAATTCTTTTGTCTTATCCTAAAAACCCATCACGACCCTCCTTATACTGCTCCAAAAAAAATCAACAATCATTTTAAAACATATTTATTTAATAAATATTACAATTTTAATCTATTTTATCTATTTTAAATATATGTTTTTGTTCCACGCCACTGCAAAACTATTACATCTATGAGAAAATAATAACAATTAATTGAAAAATAATCTTTAAAACTGAATGAAAACAATTTTCAAAATGTATGTACTATTAATTTAAGTTATCATACATAACATATGTGATTTAGTTAAACATCTATTACCTGAAAGCTGTAATATTAATAAAAATAAATTTCAAGGAAATAGTTTTAAAATACTTTTTACCTATGAAATGAAATTCCTTCCTCTTTTTTAGAACTCTGACTGTTGCACTTATAAACTGCACAATTAACCATTTTAAAAAGTCTATTCAGGTAATTAAAAAAGGTGAAAATTAATAAGAAAACTAAAAAAATACAATTCGACGTTCCAAATTTGTTTACCACCTAACGTTTGAAAATTGGCTTCACTCACACGCATAAGGTTTTCATTGCCATGCGCTGTCCTCTCACTTTCCTAGTCTAAGAACATATAACTTGTATGTTCTTACCTTAGAACAAAAAGAAACAGGAAGGAGTCTGTCATATATTACCTTTAAGGAAAATTTGCGACGGAAGTCGGCCATCTTGAAGCTCCTTGTATGACTCATTGTTTATGTTTACAATATGCTGTCTGATATATATATAAACGATAAACCACGAAAAACTTGGCTTTAATCAGCTTAGACGAAAACATACATTAGTATGACATAAATGACAAAATATAAAACGTCACAATGGTTTGACACTTCAAAGGAGATTATATATCATTCACCCCGTCTATGATTTCTTCGCCAAGGACATAATCATTCAGATGGCTAGGAAGTCTTCGATCTCTCGATGATCTCCGAAGTGGAGGGTTGTGAAGTTCTTCTCGATCGTTATGCGGTGCTGCGTAGTCCTCATCGTCGTTGTCCACGGGAGGTGCATTTTCGTTTCCTCTGTCCGCGTTTTCTTCATTTTCTGTTGCATCTATGTTTAATTGAAAATCATCTATCGCCGGCAGATTTCCGTCCCCAGGTAATGGTGCTAGCTGCCGGTTGGATACAGTTGATTCCCGGCCATCTGCCCGTCTAATAAAGGAATAGGTCGGGTTACTGTGAAGTAGTTCTACCTCCTCGACAAGGGGGTCAGTTTTCGAACGAACATTTTTCCTCATAAGGACTGGACCTGGCACGAGCCAGGAAGGGATAGATTCTCCAACTGGAGTTCTCCTTGGAAAATTAAAAATCCTGTCATGAGGCGTAGAGTTAATGGATGTGCACAATAGCGAACGGACACAGTGTAGGGCTGGATTAAGTGCGAATTCCCAGTTTTCTATGGGGAGGTTCTTGGATCGCAGGTTCAATTGTATGGTTCGCCATAGAGTTCCATTTAATTTCTCGACCTGGCCGTTGCCAGCGGGGTTGTAGGGTGTCGTTCGCGAAGAAGCAATGCCTTGGTTTCTGAGAAATGCTTGCAGTTCTTCCGACATAAAAGATGAGCCTCTATCACTATGAATGTACAACGGCTGACCAAAAATGAAAAATATTTCCTTTAGACAGTTGATAACAGTGGTTGCCGTCATGTTTGCACAGGGAAATGCGAATGGATATCGTGAAAACTCGTCGATGATAGTCAAGATGTATTTATTTGGCGTATTCGATGGCAGCGGCCCCTTAAAATCAATATTTAGCCTTTCGAATGGGGCGATGGCTTTAATTAGGGTTCCTTTATACTTGGCAAAGCGTGGCTTGATTTCAGCGCATATTCGGCAGGAAGCAGTCATCTTCTTTACATCTTCCAGAGAATAAGGTAAGTTTTTAGCTGTAATGTAATGATACATCCTTGTGATTCCTGGATGCGAAAGTGCGTCATGTAGTTCTAAGAGTTTGTTAGTCTCCATATATGCGCATACTCTAGATAAGGCGTCCGCGGCGACATTCTCGACACCGGGTCTGTACACAATATCATAGTGGTAACAAGAAAGTTCAAGGCGCCATCGTTCAAATTTATCGTTTTTAATTTTAGAAGCATGATTTTTGATCAAAAACGTGACTGACTGACTGTTGATCTGTAATGAGGATAAAATGTCTGGAGATAAGCAAGTGTCGCCATTTTCGTAGGCTTTCAACTATAGCACACGCCTCCTTTTCCACTGACGCATGTCGGCGCTCGCAATCAGATAGCGTTCTTGAGAAAAACGCCACGGGTCGGCCCTTTTGAGAAAGCGTAGCAGCTATCGCGAAGTCTGAAGCATCCGTTTCTACTGTCAAAATTTCCTTTTCGTCGATAGTAACCAGCGCTGCCTTTTGTATGTCAGACTTCAGGAGTTCGAAACAAGATTGAGCTGTCTTATCCAGTGGGAAATTGCGATGATTTACGAGGGGCTGTATCTTAGCTGAGAAGTTCTGTACCCACTTTGCGTAATGTGCGAACAGTCCAAGTGCACGTTTAAGTTCAGCAGCGTTGGTCGGTAATGGTAATTTTAGGAGTGGTTCAAGGCGATCTTTATCGGGTTCGATTCGGTTGTTGGTGATGGTATAGCCCAAGAGACTAATAGAAGACTTGTTGAAGTGGCATTTATTCTCATTTAGCATTAATTTGTATTTCGCTGCTGCTGCCATAAATTTCTGTAGATTTTTATCGTGCTGTTCTTGGTCCTTTCCACATACTGTCACGTCGTCAAGATATGCGAATGTCCCCTCAAGTTTCTCTTTTTCGATTACAAATTCCAGGGTACGCTGAAAAGCAGCCACGCCATTGGTAACGCCGAATGGAATTCTGGTAAACTGGTATAATTTTCCACCGGCTTCGAATGCAGTGTAAATCTTTTCACTTTCGAGAATAGGGACTTGGTGATAGGCGCCTTTTAAGTCGATTTGACTGAAAACATTGAATTTAGCAACCTTGGAGACAATGGATTCAACGTTTGGTAAAGGGTAGGCGTCTAGATATGTGAATTTATTAATTGTTCGGGAATAATCGATTACTAAACGTTTTCTGTGGGCCCCGCCTCCAGCAACAAGTACTTGGGCTCGCCACGGAGAGATACTCGGTTCGATAACGCCATCTTGTAACAGCTTTGAAATCTCGTCTTTGATAAAAATTTCTTCGTCTTCTGTTCGTCTCCTTGATTTCACAGCAATTGGTACGATATCTGCAGATAAGTGAGTAAAAACGGACGCTGGTGGGACCGTCGCTTCCATGACACAGACCTGTAGCGGCTCTTTTGTGCCACCAAATTGCAACTCTAATTTTGAATGATCTCTGAGTAAATCGTGGCCAACAATTATATCCGCACACAGGTTGTTGACAACAAGGAGAGGCCTTTGCTTGTAGATATGCTTACCAATGTTGAGAGTGGCGAAGCAAATACCATCTACATAGGAAGTGTGGCTCATTGAAGCGAGAGAGATTGCTTGTCTGTAAGGTCTCTGTTTAAGTTTCATAATTTGAGCGATTTTCTTGTCAATAAAACTAACAGAGCTGCCTGTGTCGATAAGGGCGTCAGCACGGATATCGTTGACAGTAATCGGGACTGTTGACTGTCTGAGGCTAGACGGTGATGCAGCCGAGTAAACAGAGTCGGGCGGGAAGCAGACTGCGTTGTTTGTTTGGGGTTTCTTCGTTGATCGACAGACCTTGGCAAAATGACCTACCTTTCCACAGTTTTGGCATTCACCGCGGAAAGCAGGGCATTTTATTCTCCGGTGTACCTTACCCCCACAGAAAAAGCATTTTATTGGTGGAGTTGCTGCCACTACATCGGTATTATTTTGTGAAGAATGTGGCTCAGCGTCTTGTTTCGGCGTCGTCGATAAGGCGTTTAGAGATTGAGATTCGTTACGATCTCCCATAGTCTGTGAATCCCTTTGGGCCGTTTCCAAAACCAGAGCTTGTTTGATAGCTTCATCAAGCGTCAATGATGGGTTTTCTAATAGCCGTTCTTTTATTTTAATAGAAGTGATGCCCGCAATGAAAGCGCCACGTATAGCTTGACTCTGGTGCTCGCTAGCCGTAACAGCCTTGAATCCACAATCTTGTGCCAGGAGACGTAATTCTCGACTGTAATCAGATATAGTTTCACCTGGTTTTTGTTTCCTAGTTGCGAGCGTGTGACGAGCCAGGATTTCGTTTTTCGACTTGGTAAATGTGGTCTTCAATACCTCAATAGCTTCGGTGTATGTTTGACATTCCTTTATGTGAGCGAAAATACTTGCGGATAGATGGTTTGCCAGTAGCCTTAGCTTTATCGAGTCAGGCGTAGGTGTTCCAGGAGGAGCCTCCGCATCCATGAAGTTTTCGAAGGTATAGAACCAATGCAACCATTTGGCATCAGCCCCGATACTGCTAGGGTCAACATCGAACTTGTCGGGTCGTAGGTATCTAGCAAATGAACTCCCTGGGTTCGGATTTTCCGTAGACATTATGTAAGCTGATTAAATTGATATATATATAAACGATAAACCACGAAAAACTTGGCTTTAATCAGCTTAGACGAAAACATACATTAGTATGACATAAATGACAAAATATAAAACGTCACAATGGTTTGACACTTCAAAGGAGATTATATATCACTGTCAAAGCAATTTTTGCATATAAATGTCATAAATGAGCACATAGGCGTATCATTCAGTTTTTTTAAATACAAAATGATTTAAAACACTAAATTTATTCACATACTGGATTGGTTGGAATTTAATCAAAATAAAAACCCTAATATAAATTTTATTTTTTTACCGTACGTCATTGCAAACGGAAATTAAAATGAGGGAGTCCTTTAGCACTACCACTACAAAAATTTCAGGTCAAAAATGAGGGTCTGTTTTCTAGGCCGTTTTCTTCACTTGTGTTATATAGAATTACTATATTTTTACATTTGAAGTAATTTAAGCACTTCCTGAGTACATACTTTTGCAAAATAAAGATTTTAATTAATTTTGGGGGAAAAAATGTCATTAGCAGTGATTTTAGGTATATATCTAGTTGAGTGTTTCTAGTCAGTTATTATTAAGATTCATTTTTCTGTGCGCATCTTGATTTATTCTTTGTTTACATTTGTTTTTTTTTGCGGTAAAAGGTTCTTGTTCTCAGTTTGTTGGAGTTAGAACTCGAGGCCGATGATTTCTTTAAATTAAAACCTTTGGTTTCTCATTAATGTTTTTTATTTAGCACAGAATAACACAAGTATGACTTTTACTTTTTACAAGTCGTTGACATCTGTCAAAATCGCATAGTTACAAAAATTAGTTTCAACACCCCTCCTCGATTGAAATATGCTTACTTGAAACTTATTGAAATCGCTTAAGAAAAAAATACACAAGCAATACAGCTTTACACATAACCACTTAACTGAGGTAGCAGTATTACGCATTGCTTATTGTCCTATCAAATAATAATAATAATAAATTCAAAATTTAAGTTGACAAGTTAACACAGAATCCTTAATTTACTTTTAAAATAGCTTAGTTTCTCAAGACATAAAGTTTTTGTAAACAAGTCAGCAATGTTCTGATCCGTTGATACATATTCAATAGATATAAGTTTCCTATGAACAAGGTCTTTTAAAAAATGAAACTTTATATCAATGTGCTTCGCACGTTTGCTATTTTCAAAAGATTTTGCAATTTGTATAGCACCACTATTGTCCATATACAATACACACAACATTTCACTGTCCAGTTCATTTAAGTCCATGTAAAGTCCTTTTATATAAAGTAAATCACAAGCACTTGTAGCACCAGCCACATATTCCGCTTCCACCGTAGACAATGCAACACAGTTTTGTTTTCTGGAAAACCAGGCCACTGGGCATCCATTATAAAGTGTTACAGAGCCAGACATACTCTTTCTATCAGTTTGAGAACCGGCCCAGTCTGCATCTGAATATGTTTCCAGTAAGTTACAATCCGATTTAGAGTACTGTAATCCAATGTTTTGGGATCCTTTGAGGTATCGTAGAACACGCTTTCCTTGTGTCCAGAGACTTCTTGTAGGTCTATCTAAGAATTGACTTAAAAATGATACAGCAAAAGCGATATCAGGACGTGACACTGTTGCAACATACATGAGACTTCCAATCAATTGTCTGTATGGAATATTTTCAACAATAGTCTCATTTTCGTCATACTGATATCCCTTCACCAATGGTGTCTGTGACGATTTGCAATCCACCATATTAAATTTTAAGAGCATTTTGTTAATCTGAGTACTCTGCATTATTCTTAAACCTGTTGTGTTCTTATGTATTTGCATTCCTAGAAATGTTTTTGGAAATCCAAAATCCTTAGCTTGAAATTCATACTTAAGTTCCTTTATAATTTCTTGGACGTCTTTGTCTTCGCCTGTTATAAGGATGTCATCTACGTAGATAATCATCCATAAATTGACCTTGTTACCTATATATAGGCAAAAATCATGTTGTGATCTTAGAAAACCTTTTTCCTTTACAAAGTTGTTAAATCTCTCATTCCAGCATTTGGGGCTTTCTCTCAGTCCATATAAACCTCTATTTAGTCTTAAAACTTTGCCATTTTGTACATTGACTCCCTCTGGTGGTGTTATGTAAACTTCAGACTCAAGCATGCCATTCAGAAATGCTGTTGGTATATCCAGTTGGACTATATTCCAGTCCTTATGTACGGCATGGGCCAATAGCATCCTTACTGTTGACATTCTGGCTACTGGAGCATAATTTTTATTAAAATCAGCTTCTTCTTTTAATTGAAATCCTTTCGCCACTAATCTTGCTTTTTTCAATCCATTCTCTTTTGTTTTGAACACCCATTTTGTGTCTATTGCCTTCTTATTTTCTGGTAGTTCTGTCTCTGTCCAAGTATCCATTTTCTCTAAAGCTTCTATTTCTGTCCTTATAGCATTTTTCCATCCATTAATAATAGCTTCTTTATAATCCTTGGGATCTTCTTCATCAGTTACCAAACAGAAAGCTTCATGTAATTCGTATTCACTCAAATACTGCGGTACTTTAATTGTTCGCCCACTTCTTGTATTTGCCCTTCCATTTCTTTGAGTTTCATCTATGTCATAGTGTTCATGTTCATTTCTTATAAGTTGTTCATTTTCTTGGTCACTCTCTCTAGTTTCATTTTCTTGTGTTGGTGGGTTTTGTTGTCCTCTTTCTGTTACTTTTTCTTGTTTCTTCTTTATAACTTTTTCTTCCTCTTTGTTTTCATCTTCATCATGATTATGATTGTCTTGTTCTTCCTTTTTATGTTCTTCTTTATATATAAAGTCCCTTTCGTCAAATCGTTTGTCTCTTGTAATGATCACATTTTCTGTTTCAGGTTCCCATACTTTGTAACCGTTTCTTGCATAGCCGATCATTCTCACTTCCTTTGCTTTTGGATCTAATTTGTCTCTGTGGTAAAACTGTCATCCAACCTTTGCATCCAAAAGGTTTCAATCTGTCAAGCATAAGGTCGGCTCCAAATCTCTCTGCTGGTAGATCATAGTTTATTGATCTTGATGGACATCTATTTATTAAAAATGTCGCAGTTAAAACAGCTTGTCCCCATAAGTATCTAGGCAGATTAGACTCATCCAGAATAGTTCTCGCTTTATCTTTTATTGTTCTATTAAGTCGTTCACTCTTGCCATTCATCTGGGGGCTATAGGGTAGGGAGTACTCGATAATGATTCCTTTTTCTTCACAGAAGCTTTTGAAGTAGGTAGATTTGTACTCACCTCCGTTGTCGCACCGTATTTTCTTAATTTTAACTTGTTTTTGAGTTTCAACTTCTCTGACATATTTTATTAAGTTATCAGCCGCTTCAGACTTATTTTTCATTAAGTATGTTTGTGTAAAATGTGAGTAATCATCTAATATGGTTTGATAATATCTATAACCTTCTTTGGTTTCAACTCTCATAGGTCCCGCTACATCCGAATGGATTAATTCTCCAATTTGTTTTGACTGTACTTTCGTAATTGGATAAAATGGTAATCTTGTACTTTTGTTTCTCATGCATGTATTACATGTATTACTGCTTGTAGGTAAATTCATTTTATGCAATCCCTTTCTGTTTAGATGTCCGAGTCTCACATGCCAAATTTCGTTTTTAAAATCATTTTCAGCGTAGCAACATTCCAATTCGTCGATAGGAAGCTGAAGATTTAGTATGTATAATTTTCCTTTTCTTTCACCATAGTATACTCCTTTCTTAGACTTTATAATTAATTCTCCGTCTTTAAATGTCACACTTTTACCTTTGTTCATTAGCTCATTCACTGATAGCAGGTTGTGCGCAATTCCATTCACTATAAGTCCTTCAATTTTAATTGGAGTCTTCTTATACCTTGTCTTCAATGATCCCTTCTTTTTGGCTATTAACACTTGTCCATTTGCAATCTTTATTTGTATTGGTTGTTGTAGCTCTGACACATTTGTCATCAACTTTTCATATTTTTCTTGTATAAAATTATGTGTAGCTCCGGAATCCACTACGAAGCTTATGGTTGATGATTCAATCAAATTTATTTCTTCATTTGTTGATGAGGCTATAAAAGTTTCACCTCTGTTGGCATCTTCTTCTTCTGCATGGTTGCTTTGTCCTCTAAACCTTCCTGTGCCTCTTGATCTTCCTCTGTATTTTCCTCTAAATCTGCCCCTATAAATTGGTTGATTAACGTTATCAAGTCGGCTATTACACTGATATGCCATATGTCCTTCTTTGCCGCATTTATAACATGTGTAGAAACTACTTTCAACAACTGTGTCACTTTTCTTCTCTGTGAGCTTTAACTCGGCATCCAAAAGGCGCGACTTAACAAAGTCTACCGTCAGCTCTTTTTCTACATTCATGGTTTCCAAGGTAGTAATGACGTTGTTGTACTCTTCAGGCAGGGTGAGAAATAAATGAATTAACTTGTCACTGTTCTCTAACTTTGATCCTGTCGCGTCCAATTCCGATATAAGGCAGTCGAACTTATAGAAGTGATCTTGCAAATTATTACCATTATATTTCATAGTAATTAGCTTCTTTCTCAAGGGCTGCTAACATTTCAACTGCAGTCGTACATTTTCTGACGATTTCTATATGTTTGTCCGTGATACACTGGACTATAATCGATTTAGCTTTTGCATCGTTTTCAATATTCTTCTTTTCTTCTCTGTTGTATGGCTCCAATACGTAGGCCAATCCTCGTTCTTCTAGTAGAATCCGCACCCGAAATTTCCAATTAGAGAATCCCGTTTTCTCATCAAGTTTTGGGAAGGTACACGTTGGTGACGCCATTCTTTGATCAACCACGCTCTGCTGTTGGAGTTAGAACTCGAGGCCGATGATTTCTTTAAATTAAAACCTTTGGTTTCTCATTAATGTTTTTTATTTAGCACAGAATAACACAAGTATGACTTTTACTTTTTACAAGTCGTTGACATCTGTCAAAATCGCATAGTTACAAAAATTAGTTTCAACACAGTTAACTCAATCCATTTCAAACATCGTAATACATTTTTTTTATAAGTGGGAAACCTAACTAATAACAGATTCTTAAAAAAACAAATATAAACAAAGAAAATATCAAGATAAATGAATCTGAATAATAACTGACAACGACAACTGAAACTTAATGTTTGCAAACAATGTCAACTCTGCATTTTTTACATCTGTCTGCTATTATTGGTGCAAACAGAAATTTCTTAGTAAAGCGACCAATGAGAATTAACTTTAACTGTCAATGTTTACTAATGTAAATGGTGGCTAGAAACACTCAACTAGATATATACCTAAAATCACTGCTAATGGCATTTTTTCCCCCAAAATTAATTAAAAATCTTTATTTTGCAAAAGTATGTACTCGGGAAGTGCTTAAATTACTTCAAATGTAAAAATATAGTAATTCTATATAACACAAGTGAACAAAACGGCCTAGAAAACAGACCCTCATTTTTGACCTGATATTTTTGTAGTGGTAGTGCTAAAGGACTCCCTCATTGACAATTAGCCGCCATATGCAAGCTCCTTTCTGGACTCAAGGTCATTTTGCATATACTCCTTCCTGTTTCTTTTTGTTCTAAGGTTCTTACTTGTCTCTGGTCCTGTTTACACTTTTGCTGTCACAAAATATCAAGAACATGTTTAGTAATCTATCTCTTTTCCCTTGACAAACATGATAATTTTTTGCTTATTGGTTTACAATATTAGTGTTCTATGGGTTTACAGTTCTATGTTAATAAACACGTAACCGTAATTATTTTATGAATAATATAGGTGTGTTCGGTTTTAAAAACTCGGAGCCGAGCGAGTAGATGCAGATCTTATACCACGTGACCATCGAGGCAACGGGGCGAAAATTATTTAAAGAACGCTTGTTCTGGAATAAGTTGACATTTATGACATATTTGTCAAAACAAAACAGAACCTAGTTCACAAACCACTTGTGGTTTGTGACCTAGTTTTAGTACTAGTTTAGTGTTTAATTATTCACGTTATTTTTCGTAAAAAAATGGCAAATGCTGAAGTAGGGATTATTATGTCGATGACAATGTGTTGGGAACTATTTTTCGAAGATAATAGTGATGACGAAGAAGAGTCAAAAATTTCACCAAAAGTTGATGACTTTGCAGAAGAGACTGTCCCTCGTTTGACTGATGCGCAATTCAAAGTTCATTTCCGAATCAAACCAGATACTTTTGAAGATCTTCTTCAAAAATTACATAATATTACTGCAGCTAACGAGGCAACACATAAGGGCCATCCTTCTATTCCTCTTGAAAAACAAATGATGATCACTATATGGTGTCTTTCAAATTTGGAATCATTCAGGTAATAAAATTTGTTCACAATTATATATAAGTCACATTTTGTTTGGTTTCAGATCTGTAGCAGATAGATTTGGCATAAGTAAAAGTACTTGTTGGGATGTGCTGTACAGAACTTGTAGAAATTTACTGAAATTAAATGCCTATTACAAAATAATTTCATGGCCAAACATCTTAAGAGCTCGTCAAATCAGTGACCAATTCGAAGCTATCAATGGATTTTCAGGTTAGTAGAAAATTATATGTTAATATCATGGATGTCATATTTTTTTTCTAGGGATTGTTGGAGCAATAGATGGTTGTCATATAAGGATTCTAAAACCAAAACATTATCCAAACTCTTATTGCAATCGAAAAAATTATCATTCTGTATTATTACAGGGTGTGTGTGATAACAGAATGTTATTTTTAGATGCATATGCAGGGGAGGCTGGATCCTTACATGATTGGAGACTGTTCACCAAATCAGATTTGTGTCAAAGAATTAATGATGGTGCTGCAAATATACCACATGATATGCATATGATTGGTGATCTTGCATATAAATTATCACCTAGCATAATGGTGGGTTTCAAAGATACTGGAGGACTTAATAATCTCCAGAGAAATTTCAATTTGAAACTTCACAGTGTCGTGTTGTTATAGAACATGCATTTGCATATCTAAAAGGAAGATTTTGTCGTCTTAAATCTTTAGAGACAAAAAGACTTGACCTAATATGTCTTCTGATTATTTCAGGTTGTATTCTCCACAATATTTGCATTTTAAAGGGAGATTTACCTGAAGAAATGGTTGATGAAAATAACTTAGGTGGACAGGTAAATGAGATCCATGAAAATAATCAAGAACCTCCTGAAAATATGGTAGCAGTAACCAAGAGGAATTTTATAATGCATTCCTTAAATGTTAACTAAAAAGTAGTTAAATAGATTATTTAATTTTGATTTAGACATTTATTTACTAAAAATCACAATACTCTGATAATATAATACTGGAAAATATATTTGATCTTGCAGTTTAAGATACATCAAAAAACAAACACCATCTCTTAAAGAAAAATATAAAACAATCAGCATAACTCCTGAAACACAAAAGAAATAACTAAACTCTGTAACAAAAAATAAACCTATGATTTCCCTTAACTTATTTAAACATCATAAAAAAATAGTGACTAGTTTTTACCACTAGAATTTATATATCACTGTGATAAGCAAAACAAATAACTACAGTAAAAAAAATGCTTGAGATCAAGAATGGCAATAAGGTGAAATTATTCATTCTTCAATTAGCAAGTAAATTCATGATTGCAGGGACACATATTTTTCACAAATCAGTGTCCAATTGTGCTATATTTTATCTTTACTTGTTAGTTGAAGTTTACTCTGTAAACACCTTATTTATTTTTGTATGTGTTAACAAAATCTTCAAAAATGTCTAAAAATCTGTCCTGCCTTTGCACTTTTTCCTTGTGTCGACGTTCACTTGCATTCAAAACCATTTTTCTTTTCTTTGAGAAGGAAGATTCAAACAGTTCACATTTTTTAACTGAAGATTCTTTAGTTTCTAAAGTATTAGGTTCATTTTCTTTATTTCCAGAAGTAGAACCCTCCTGACTCTTAGGTCCAGAAATCACCAGTCCCATATGGCTACTGCAGGTAGCTGGTGCATTGATTTCAGGTTTCTTGAAGAGTATGCCATCCATGACATCAAAATATTCCCATTTTCTTCTATTTTTTGCAGAACTGGAATTATGATCTTTTACATCCTTATAAGTCTTTTTCAGTGACTTCCACTTGGTATCACATTGTTGCCATGTCAATTTGCATTTGAATTTCTCTATCAATAATTTGGAAATTTTCATCCATACATACTTTTTTACTGAGGTTTGAAAATCATTGTCGTATTTATCAACTAAATTTATAAAACTGAGAGTAACTTCATGTGTCCACAATTTTCTATCAGGTTCAGTATCAGATTCTGTGATTGGACTTGTTAAAGAACTGGATTCTTTTTCAATTGGCAATTCTTGAATGGTATATGCTGACACCGCCTTCAATGCTTCACTTTCATCTGTTAGAAAAACATTTGTTCGTAAATATCAAAAAACTTTGGTAAGTAATTCAACTGATACTTACTTGCAAAAGTATGACTGGAATTTATATGATCCACCAATAATTGTAGATCATAACCTTTATGATTACATATATTACAAATGTATGTTAAATTTTCCTCTACTTCATACATTTTCCCCTATATTCATAGATCAATAATTATTGTCGGAAATACCACCTTTTCTTCATGTATTAGAATAAGATAATTTTACTTCTTTTTACTTTTAGATACTTTGCTTTAGAAAAGAGGTTGGTTTTTTCGCATTTTTTTCATTACTTTATTTAATTTATATTATAGATTATAGTAGTCTGTTGTAAAATTGAAAAATAATGACAGTTGTTGTCAGAATTTTAATTGTAATATGTGTAAAGAGTTTTAGTCTGATACACTTTTTGATTAAAAGATCATAAAAGTGCCGTAGGTGTATTATTTAAACCGTCTAGGCCGGGAATAACGGGTAGTTTGTCCATCGGCGAGACATATTTTGGCGACCGTGACAGGACCTACGGCACATTTTAAGTCAGAGATATAGTATTTATATCACGATGTCTGTTGAAGTAGAAATACTAAACAGCTTGAAGAAGTCACGTAAAGTGCTGAGATGTAGTTTTTCCAAAGCAGCAAATGAATTTGAAGGTTTTCTACGTGCTCAAGAACCATGTTTGCTGGATTTAGAGGTTTCTTGGGATATTTTGAAAACAAAATATGAAGATTTGCAAGTATGTGAAAAACGAATCTATGAAGCTCATATAGAGACAGCGTCAGAAGAAGACATGATACAGGATATGGAACAAGGTGATGTTTATCATAAAAGATACACCGAACTAAAAGTAAGATACACCCATTTTTCTAATCATAAATCTGATAAAGTAGGAATGCCTTCTGCAATTGTTGACGAAAATTCAACGAAAAGAAAGTTTAAGTTGCCGCGCATCGAATTTAAAATGTTATGATGGCAGTATCAAAGGTTGGTTGAGTTTTTGGTCACAATTTAAAAAAAGTTCATGAAGATCGTGATATTGAAAATTGTGATAAAATAGAATATTTGCTACAAGCTACAGTTCCAGGTACTAGAGTGCGTCAATTAGTAGAAAGTTTTCCCTTAATGAGTGAGAATTATGAAAAAATTATCCAATGTATGCAATCCAGGTTTGGTAGAGAAGATCTACAAATAGAGGTCTACGTACGTGAGTTATTAAAACTTGTTTTAAATAATTCTATTAGTAAACAAAAACTTGAAATTTCTAAACTCTATGATCAAATTGAAACCCAGTTACGCGCTTTAGGTACTTTAGGCATTACAGCGGACAAATATGCTGCAATTTTATTTCCGTTAATAGAATCCTGTTTGCCATATGATCTGCTAAGAATTTGGCAGCGTTCATCATTTAATACAGGGGGGACTACCACTAGTAATACCAGCAATATTTCTGAAAATTTTAATATTGACTGTACGCTAGAGAAAAAGCTAGAAAATCTTTTATCATTTCTCTGTTCTGAAGTGGAAAATGAACAAAGAATTGTATTAGTAAGTGAGGGCTTTGGACTGACATCTGATTGCAATAAAAGGTCGAAATCTGGCGAGACGTGCTGCGGAAAGAAAAAATCGTACCAAGGGTCTGTTCTACCTACCGCCGCAGGTTTACTGAACACAAACAGTGACAAAAATTTTCGTAATACTTGTATTTTTTGTAGTGGGTCACATAATGGAGATTCTTGTTTTAAGGCACAAGAAATGTCTTTGGAAGAGAAGAAAAATATTGTATTGGGCAAAAAGGGATGCTATCGGTGTCTTAAGGTTGGTCATTATGCAAAAAATTGCCGAAGCCGTTTAAAGTGCATAATTTGTAAAAAATCCCATTACCCTATTATGTGTCCCAATTTGACTTCTGATAAGGCTAATTCTCAAAATATATTTGAATCAAGGGATAGTAAACCTTCATCTACTTTGACAGATAACGACGAACTTTCCAATCATACAAATTCGAATGCAAATCATACCAGTAGTCATATATTTCTCCCGACATTACTCATCAGATTGATAGGTCCCAGTAGTTCTAAATTTGTTCGGACTTTAATTGACACAGGCTCACAACGTTCTTATATTTTGAAATCAACCGTTTCATTTCTTGGTTTGCAAGTCAAAAGTTCCCAGAATCTGGTGCATGGTTTATTTGGAGGAAAAGAGATTATAGCTGCACATAACTGTTATGATGTTAGTATTTCTGCTGATAACTTTTCATACACTTTTGAAGTTTTAGATCAAGATAAAATTTGTAACAACGTTAAACCTCTTATTAATGGGCCTTGGATAAGCGAATTGGATAAGTTGAATATCGCTATTTCTGATTTAAATAGTGAAGATCCCATTGAACTTTTGTTAGGTGCAGACGTTGCAGGGATTTTATATACTGGAAACAAACATAATTTAGAGTGTGGGTTGATAGCAATTGAAACGCTCATGGGATGGACTGTTATGGGAAAAGTACCTTGTCAAATTTCACATTCCTATTTATCAACTTCTGCTTTGTCTTTATTTGTGAATGCCTCTATCACAGACTTATGGGAATTGGACGTTTTGGGTATTAAGGATCCTGGTGAACAAAAATCTAAGGAAGAAAGAGCTTCTGCCACAATGAAACTATTCTTAGATACTATTATTGTAGATAACGAAGGACGTTATGAAGTAAGGTTGCCATGGATAGATGGGCATAATCCGCTTCCGACCAATTACAGAGTTGCACAAAAAAGATTACAAAACACTTTACGGAAACTGGAAAAAGATAATTTGCGAAGTAGGTATAATGACGTTTTCAAAGAATGGGAAAGTTTAAATATTATTGAAAAGATTGAACCAGACATACAGTGCGGACATTTTTTACCACACCGTCCTGTTTTAAAGGAAGGTTCTACAACGGCTGTGAGACCAGTTTTTGATGCATCCTGTAGAGAAAAGGACAATCCTTCATTGAACCATTGTCTTGAAAAGGGGCCGGACATGATTGAATTAATTCCTTCCCTGTTTGTTCGATTTAGACAATTAAAGTACGGTGTGATTTCGGACATAAAAAAGGCATTTCTCCAAATAAGCATTAATTCAAATGATAGAAATTTTTTAAAATTCCTTTGGGTAGATGAGAATGATTCGGAAATTGTATATAGACATAGGAGAGTAGTTTTCGGTGTTAACTGTAGTCCGTTTTTACTTGGTTCCACTATAGAGTATCACTTATCCCAGTGTTTGGCAGAAAATTCAGAAGACCTATCCTTTACAGCATCTACAGTTAAAAAATTGTCAAAAAGTTTTTATGTAGATAATTGCGTAACCAGTCTTTCTACTTCTGAAGAACTTGAGGCGTTTATTAAGGAAGCTGTAGTTGTGATGGCTAAAGGACAATTTGATTTACGAGGGTGGGAGTATTCCAGTGAAAATTGTACTCCAGATTATAAGGTACCTGTGCTAGGTCTATTGTGGTATCCTAGACTTGACGTATTGGCCATAAATTCTGATTTTCTTTCAGAAGAAATTAAAGACACAGCTGTAACGAAACGTCGTCTACTGTCGCTAGCTCAGAAAGTATTTGATCCAATTGGATTCACAGCTCCAGTCACTATTTTGCCTAAGCTTTTGTTGCAGCAGCTGTGGGAGAAAATAATTCCATGGGATGTTCCAGTAGATGAAGGTGTTGCAGATATTTTTAGAGCATGGTTGTCTGATTTATCTCATATATTTAAAATAAAGATTCCTCGTTGGATTTCAATTTCCAAAAATGTCGTAGATCTAAGTCTACATACTTTCAGTGATGCTAGTCAGAAAGCTTATGCTGCTGTAGTTTTTTGTCGAGTCGAAACAGCTAAAGAAGTTTCAGTTCATTTACTTGCAGCAAAGTCTAGAGTTGCTCCAATTAAAAAATTATCAATTCCCAGATTGGAGTTGTTGGGGGCCAATATTGCTGCTAGACTCTATAATCAGGTTGCAGGAAGCTTGGAGTTTGACTGTAAATCATTTTTTTGGAGCGATTCCTCCACTGTAATTTCTTGGATACAACGCGAAGAGCAATGGGCAACATTTGTTTTTAATAGAGTTAGTGAAATCCGACAATTAACTTCTTCCTCACAGTGTCACCACCTTCCTGGAAATTTAAACCCCGCAGATTTGCCTTCAAGAGGATGCTCTGCAAAACAGCTGTTGGATTCCAAATGGTGGGAGGGTCCTAAATGGTTGTATCTGAAGAAAGAAAATTGGCCTATTGAAGAGATGGATTTTAATGAGGCGGAAATTGCCACTGAAAGAAAAAAAAGACCAATCACAACATTAACTACTGTTGAACAATTTGATTTTTGGCACCTTGAAAAATTTAGTAAATTCTCGAAAACACTTAAGATGATTGCTTTGGTTTTTAGATTTATATACAATATACGTCATCCTAACGCAAAAAAGATAGATTTGACTACAGTTAATGATTTGCAGATTGCAGAAATGTTTATATTTAAGATAATACAAGGAAAGCATTTTTCTGGTTATGATGACAAAAGCATAATATGTTTGAATCCATTTTATGATGAATCTGGAGTGTTACGTCTGAAGTCTAGAATTTCCAACAGAAATGATACTAGAGATTTTCGTTACCCGGTTCTATTGCCAGCCAAAAACGCGACTGTGGATATCTTAATAATGGAAACACATCAAAACTTGTGTCATGTAGGAGTACAAGGTCTTTTGGCACAATTGCGTGAGAAGTATTGGATCATTGGCGGAAGACGTACGATACGAAAAGTGTTAAGAACATGTATCACATGCAATCGATTCAATTCGAAAGCTTATAAAGTAGAATCACCTCCTTTGCCAGTAGATCGAGTAAGAGATGCAGTAGCGTTCGAGATAACAGGTGTTGATTTTGCTGGGCCCCTCTTTCTTAGATCAGGGAAATAGCATGGGTATGCCTATTTACATGCGCGGTTTATCGTGCAATCCACCTTGAGTTGACACTGTCTTTGTCCACGTCTAGTTTTTTACAAATTTTACGCCGATTCATAGCCAGAAGAGGTAGGCCCAAAGTAATTTATAGCGATAATGCCATGACGTTTAAAGGAGCAGATAATGCATTTAATGTTTTGGACTGGTCTAAAATTTCGCAGGACACTTCTACCCAACGAATCATTTGGCGTTTTAATCCTCCAACCGGGTCGTGGTGGGGTGGATTTTTTGAAAGGTTGATTGGCATTGTAAAGAATCTATTAAGACGAATATTAGGTCGTGCCTGTATAAGTTATGAAGAAATGATGACTATTCTTTGTGACTGCGAATCTGTAGTTAATGCACGCCCTATAACATATCTTTCCAACGATCCCTGTGACTTACTACCTCTTACACCGGTTATGTTTTTACGTGAGTTATCCGATGATAACATACCCGATTGTGATCAGATGGATCGTAGTTCTCTATCCAAAATTGTCCGTAATCAGCAGAGGCTAAGGGAAGCTTTACGAAAGAGATTTCGACTTGAATACTTGGGTCAATTAAAATTGTTGACCAAACAAAAACCAACCAATAATCTGAAAGTGGGTGATGTCGTACTAGTAGGCAATGACAATACGAAACGCTTAGACTGGCCTATTGGTCGTATATCCGAACTTATACCTGGAAAAGACGGTCTGGTGAGGCTTGTTCGAATTAAGATGGCTGGAGGCGAACTATTACGCCCTGTTCAGCGCCTATATCCACTGGAATGTTTATCCGAAGAAGCTGGAGTTAACCAAGAGCAGCTAGTCGAGCAGCCTGATGAGCATCGAGAAAAACTTCCAATCGGCTATCCAACAGAGTGTGCGGAAATAAGTGCGGGAGTGTCTAATAGCAGAGTACCCGATATAAAAAAGTTCACAAAAAGTGCGGGAGTGTCTAAAAGCAGAGTAACCGATACAGTGAAACTTACGCGAAGTGGTCGCTTGATAAAAATTCCTAAAAGATATCTGTGATATCGATTATAGTTTTGTATTTCCTTTGTTTTGTGAAATAGTTTTGGTTAACAAACAATTTCAGGTGGGAGAATGTCGGAAATACCACCTCTTCTTCATGTACTAGAATGAGATAATTTTACTTTTTTACTTTTAGATACTTTGCTTTAGAAAAGAGGTTGGTTTTTTCGCATTTTTTTCATTACTTTTAATTTATATTATAGATTATAGTAGTCTGTTGTAAAATTGAAAAATAATGACAGTTGTTGTCAGAATTTTAATTGAAATATGTGTAAAGAGTTTTAGTCTGATACACTTTTTGATTAAAAGATCATAAAAGTGCCGTAGGTGTATTATTTAAACCGTCTAGGCCGGGAATAACGGTTACCGAGCAATTTTCGAAGAGTTCTGCATAGGCGTGATATTCGGAACTGATTTGGTTTTTCTTCTGGTTCCTGAAGAGGTTAGCGACATGGCAGAAGGAGGTAGTCCAAGTAGCACGTCTGAAAGTTCATCATCGCAGGGGACTCTGATGGATAAATTTATGGAGATGATGTTTACTATGGAGCGTAATAGACTGGCTTCGGAAGAAAAGTTTTTAAAATTGCTTGAAAGGTCTACTAACGCACATGGAAATAAAGAGTTTCATATAATTCCCGACTTTAGTAAAAGTATAGAAGATTTCAATGGAGAGAATCTAGGAAAACTTGCTATGGATTGGCTGAATAGTCTTGAAAGTGCAGCTGTTCTACACAATTGGCCGCAAGAGTTTATCTTGGAAACAGCTAAAATTAATATGATAGGCACAGCTAGAAAATGGTTCACTGAAAGAACTTCTAAAATTAGGAATTTTGAGGATTTTAAATTTTATTTTACGAAAACTTACGATTTAAAACTGAGTAAGGATGATCTGTGGGAAAAAATGAAGAAACGAGTACAAGGTAAAACAGAATCGGTGTATTCTTATTTTCAAGATAAGGTGTCACTTTGCAGAAGTTTAGGCTATGATTTTGATGAAATTAAAGAGCAAGTAGTTGTAGGACTACAAAATAAACATATAATTTCTGGTTTGATGGCTAAAGATTCTACAGATACCGATGAATTATTACACGATATTGTGAAATTCGACAAAATTAACAATAAAGCTCATTTCCACAATCAATATAAAAATCAAGCTCATCGTAGTTTTTGGAACAGAAATAAGAATTATTTGGGTGATTCGGATAATGCTATTAGGGATTCTACAGAAAGTAATGGAATTGAAACAGATATGGTTAATTCTATAAGGGAATTTCAAGATAGTGATAAAAAATCTAGACTAATTTGCTACAAATGTAAAGAAAGAGGACACATGAAAAGAAATTGTCCACAAAATAAAAATCAATCTTCAGTTGTTACTAACGTTTCACATGAAGGAAGTTCAAGTCATACACAATCTTTGGTTTGTGATAAAAATAATAAAGTTGATAATATACAAAAATTCATTAGATCAGTAAAGATTAATCACAATTTAAATATAACGGGATTTATAGATCCAGGTAGTGCAGTTTGTACAATAAAAGAAAAAGTAATATCTACTCACAATCTACCATGCAAACCAACTGATCAAGATTTATTTGGTTTTGGAGGCCAGAGCGTGAAGAGTAAGAAAATCACCAAGTTTGTGTTAACTTTGGATGAAGTTGAGGAGGAAATTGAAGCTTTGGTTGTTTCGATAGTTCTCAACCAATGGACTTAGTGATCGGAAGAACGTTTACCGAATTACCTTGGATTGCATATGTTAAAATTGGCGAACAACTACATTTTGGCTACAAACATGAAGATTCATTCAGAAACATGAAATGGAAAGAAACTCAACGAAAAACTGAAGTTATAATACAATCTGATGTTAATTTAAAAAGAAATACGTTGAATTTTGTTGATATTCGAGTTGGAGAAGAAGTTGGAAGTCTAGCAGTAATGACGAATCAAAATGTCTGTTTAAATTCGGGAGATCGTTTTGGTGAAATTCGACGTAATTGCAAAAATGATGCTAATTGCAAAACTTTTATCGATCATAAGCGAGTCAATATTACCTTAGACATGATAAATTTCGATAAAGAAGTATCTCTAGAAGACAAAAATAGACTTTTGGATTTGTTAAACGAATTTCGTGGATGTTTTGCGATGAATTTGTCAGAATTAGGCTGCACAGACTAAATGACAGTAAATATCAAAGACAACAACAAACCCATTAAGACAAAAGCTTATCGTTGTAATTTGGAAAATAGACAAATTATGAAAGAAACTGTTGACGAATGGCGAAAGTATGGTATAGTACGTGATACGAACTCATCATATGCATCACCAGCATTTCTTGTACCAAAAGCTTCTGGAGAAAAGAGACTCGTTGTAGATTTTCGAAGATTGAATGCTCAAACTGAAATTAAGAACTTTCCAATCCCTCATATTGACGATTGTTTTGAGTTGTTAGCGGGTTGTAAAATATTTTGTACTTTGGATTTGATGTCAGGCTATTTGCAAATACCACTTGACGAAGAATCAAAATCGAAAACAGCTTTTATATACCCCGATGGTACGGCTGAGTTTGAAAGAATTTGTTTTGGTTTGGTAAATGCCCCTTTTGAGTTTTCGAAGCTCATGTGTTTGGCTCTAGGACCTTTGAGAAATACGGTTGCTGTATCGTTTCTAGATGATATTTTAATCGGCGCTACAAATTGGACCGAAATGTTGGATAAACTACGACAAGTATTTGCTGCGATATTAAAAGCAAAATTAACTTTTAAACTTGATAAATGTGAGTTTGGTAAGAAATCTGTAAAATTTCTTGGTTTCCAATTGACTGCAGATGGCATATTTCCCGGAGAAAGAAAAATGAATGCTATTAGTGAATTTCCGATACCTAAAAATAAACACGATGTTAGACGTTTTCTAGGCTTAACTGGATTCTTTCGCAGGTTCATCAGGAATTATGCAGTGATAACAAGACCAATATCAAATTTAACAAAAGGAGACAGAACTTTTTCGTGGCAACAGGAACAACAAAAAGCGTTTGATGATTTAAAAGACTTGTTGCAGCAAGCACCAATTTTACAATTGTATAGACCCAAAGCAAAAACGGAACTTCATTGCGATGCATCTAGTTTAGGCATTGCAGGAATGTTATTACAAGAGGGTGCAGATGGTAAAATGCATCTTATATATTGTGTATCTAAGAAAACGAGCGATGTTGAGAAGATGTATCATTCCTCCAAACTGGAATTGTTGGCGATAGTATGGTGTGCTGAGAGACTAAGACCAATGCTGTTGGGTATAAAATTTATCACAAATTGCTAGATGGTATACTACTCTGTCAGAATATGATTTCGAAATTAGGCATAAAGCTGGTGATAAAATGTCTCATGTAGATAGCTTGAGTAGAGCACCTATTGAAGAACCATCCGAAGAAGGTATGATCGAAGAAGTATACGAAAATAGATTAAATATGTTTGTTATTATAACAGAAGAAGACAGAGTATTGATTCAAAAAAATGATAAAAAATTGAAACAGGTTGTCGAAATTATACAGAAAGAAAACAGAAGTAAAGAAGAAGAGAACATAATAAAGAACTATTCATTAGAAAATGGAAGGTTATACAAAGAAGTAAAAATAAACGGAGAAAATAAATGGCTTTATGTAATTCCAGATTCTATGAGGAAGGCAACAGTTGTAAAATACCATGATTTGATGGGTCATTGGGCTTTAGATCGTACGGTATCTGCAATTTTAAGAAAATTTTGGTTCAAAGGAATTCGAAGGTATGTAAGAAGACATATACAGGGATGTTTCGAGTGTTTTCTTACAAAAGTTCCCGGTGGAAAGAAAACTGGAATGCTATGTTCACCAAAAATCCCTGAAAGACCAATGATTAAAATTCATATTGATCATATTGGACCTTTTCCTAAAAGTTTTAGCGGAAAAATGTATATATTCGTTATCGTTTGTGCCTTTTCACGATTTGTCAAATTATATCCTTTAAAAAGTACAAGATCAGAAGAAACGATTAGACAAATAGAATTTTTAATAGATCAGTATGGAGCACCTGCAGTGATTGTAAGCGATCGAGGAACAGCTTTCACAAGCATTGAATTTACAAATTTATGTAAAAAATTTGATATTAAATTAAAGCTCATTGCTGCACACTTCCCGCAAGCGAATGGAATGGCTGAAAATAGAATGAAAACTATTGTACCATGTATTGTATCTTCAGTAAATTGTGAAGATGAGAAATGGGACAAAACTTTAAGTTCAGTAGAAAGAAAATTAAATAGTGCAGTTAATAAAACCATTGGGTTTACACCATTTGAATGTCTCTATGGATTTCAACCAAATTTCGAAGATGCAGGACTTGTACATTTTGCTGAAAGAAAAACTGAAGAAACACGACATGAAGAAATCAGTAATAAAGTAAAAGAGAATGCAGAAAAAAACCAAAGGAAATATAAAATATATTATGATAAAAGACGATATGAAGGTGTTAAGTTTGATGTGGGGGATATTGTAGCAGTACGTAAACCACATGTGGCTACTGGACAACCAACAAAAACTCAACTAAAATATCGCGGACCATATGTGGTAGTTGAAATACTTCCTGGAAATACCTACAAATTGGAAAAATTGAATAAAGAAGATGGAGGATCAAATTTGAATACAGTAGCTCATATATGTCAAATGAAAATCTATAGAAATGCAGAAGATGATTATTAAAGTGATGATCAAGAAGAACAGGAAGAAACAGAATTAGAAATCATTGAAATAACGGATCATGAAGATTAAGAAAACGACGATGTTGATGATAGCGGAGAAGAATGGAAACCCAAATCTGATGAAGAATCAGAAGATACGGTTAACGTCGAAAATATAAATTATAATAATAGGCCAAAAAGAAAAGTACGAAGACCATGCATATTAAACGACTATGTTTGAGGACAAACATAATGTTCAGGATGGTCGAATGGTGGAATTTAGATGTCTTCATTGTGTGACAGCAGTTGTCAAATAAATAATTTAATGTATTATCATCTCTAAGTTTTAATATAAATCTTTCCAGAAAGAAATTGTTTATTAACCAAACTGTGGTGATATTCTCCTTACACTAACTCTATGCTTTGACTATTATGTCATTGTGTGACAGATCTATGACGTGACGTAATACTGTCAGTGCTTGTTTATTTATTGTAAATGTTATTCACACAAAGTTGTGTTGTATTTTATGTTTATTAAAGCCTTTTATTATAAGGTTTGTTCGTGTATCTATTTCAATTTAATAAACATAAAAATATGGAAAGATTCCTAAGGCCGGAAAGATTTGACGCCGACCCGAGTTCGAACTCCAACTCTAAGGAATGGACGCACTGGAAAATGACGTTCGAGAATTTTTTGACAGCACAGTCTGCTACACAGCAAGTTGGACCAAGTAAAGAAAAGGGTTCATCACAAGCCGTAGCTATATGGAACTCGATAAAGTATCAACTCTTGGTAAACCATATTTCTCCGAGGGTGTACGCTAGCGTAAGTGAATGTACGACATATAATTCGATGATTTCTGCGCTGGACAAACTGTATGTGAAGCCTAATAATATTATACACGCTAGGCATCTACTCACAACCCGACGTCAGCAAGCAGACGAATCAATTGATGCTTACATCCAGGCCTTAAAGCAACTAGCCAAGGACTGCGACTTCACAAGCGTTGACGCTGAAACAAATAATAAGAATGACAGCATCAGAGGAGCCTTCATAGCGGGTATTTCATCAAAGAAAATTCGTGAAAGGCTACTTGAAAACCTGACACTTACCTTAGAGCAGGCTCACAATAAAGCCTCATCAATGGAGATGGCAGAGCGTAACAGTCAGAATTTCGAAATTGCTGAAGTATATTCGGTATCCGAGGACAACAATCCAACCGAGAGTGGCCCATCTGCAGCTGCTTCTGTTACAAATGCTTTAAAACGGAAATGGAGTGGAGAGACTGTTCATCCACGTAAAGACTGCCCTGCTCGCGACGCTACCTGTGTACAATGAAAGAGAAAAGGCCACTACGGAAAAGCATGTCGCAGTGGAAAAAGGCAGGTATCAGCAGCCTCTAGAATCCGAAGAATGCGACCACTGTTTCTGCATAACGGCCGCTGCCCCGATATCACTAAAGCGAGCCATGGTCGATGCATATATTAAAGGAGTCCGGGCCGAAGCATTAGTCGATACAGGAAGCTCGCTGAGCTTTGTCAACGAAAGCTTCGTTGATCTCTGTCAGCTCAAGAAAAGGAAATGCGATCAAACTATCACAATGGCTTCGCTTTCTCACAAATCGCAAGTCAGTGGTTCTACACTCCAAAATATTAAAATTGAAGATAACTTGTACGAGAATATCAATTTGTTGATCGTGAAGAACTAGTGTGCTGACCTAATTATCGGCCATGATGTTTTAGAAATGCACTCAAGCCTGGAATTTAAGTTTGGCGGGCCCAAAGATACCTTGACTATATGCAGTGTACCTGCAGCAACTGTACCACCTGTACCTTTATTTGCTAATGTCACATCAGATTGTAAACCTATTGCGATAAAGTCTAGACGACATAGCGTTGAAGACAGTGTTTTTATCGAAGCAGAAATAGAAAAGCTTCTGAAGGAAGGTATCATAGAAGAGAGCCAATCTCCATGGCGAGCGCAGGTTTTAATAACTAAAAACGTGAATCATAAAAAGAGAATGGTAATCGACTACTCGCAAACTATCAACAAATACACACAGTTAGACGCTTACCCGTTACCAAACATGGAAGAAACTATAACAAAGGTAGCAAAATACGCAATTTTTAGCGCTATAGATTTGAAGAGTGCCTACCATCAAGTTCCCATTTTGCCACACGAGAAAATCTACACTGCTTTCGAATCGTGTGGGAATCTGTATCAATTTTGCCGTATTCCTTTCGGTGTGACTAACGGCGTCTTAAGTTTTCAAAGGACAATAGACTGGCTCATAAGAACTGAAAACCTTCGCGGTACCTTCACCTACCTCGACGATATCACAGTATGTGGCAAGACCAAAGAAGAGCACGATGATAATCTTAAACGTTTCATTGATGCCGCTGAAAAGTATAATCTTACACTTAATAAAGGAAAAAGCAAGTTTGCACTATCATGCATCAATATTCTCGGCTATACTATTGAAAATCACGTAATCAAACCAGACAGTGAGCGACTCAGACCACTTCTTAATATGCCTCCACCAAATGATATGGCTTCCCTCCGAAGAACACTTGGTATGCTAGCTCACTACTCTAAGTGGATCCCCAATTTTTCTCAACGAATCCACACCATTGCTCATACAAAAGATTTTCCAATGAATCCGGCGGCAATACAATGTTTTGAAGATCTTAAATCTCAAATTGCAAAGTCATCAGTACATGCAATAGACGACAAGATACCTTTTACAGTTGAGACGGATGCCTCTGAGCATTCTATCACTGCTACATTGTCACAAAATTTAAGGCCTGTCGCCTTCTACTCAAGGACGCTTAATCAAAGCGAGAGAAATCACTCAGCTGTGGAAAAAGAAGCTTACGCTATAGTGGAAGCTCTGAAAAAATGGCGTCATTTCCTGATAGGTAGATCGTTTAAACTCATTACTGACCAACGATCAGTTACCTTTATGTTTGATGCGAAACATACAAGCAAAATCAAGAACGAAAAAATCCAGAGATGGCGGCTAGAGCTTGCGCCATACAGATATGACATCATTTACAGACCAGGAAAAGATAATCATGTCGCCGACGCTCTTTCTAGAGTGTGCGCCTCCATAGAATGTAGGAAAAGTAAACTGCAATCGCTTCATGATTCAATGTGCCATCCTGGAGTCACCCGCATGTATCACTGGCTTAAGATAAAAAACCTACCTTACACAGTCGACGAAGTAAGGGCGATGACTGCTAACTGTCGTGTATGTGCGGAGATTAGGCCAAGGTATTTTAAAAATTCTGACCCGGCCCCTAAACTCATAAAGGCTACCTCCCCTCTGGAACGCCTCAGTATCGATTTCAAGAGACCCATTCCGTCACAAACTAATAATCGCTACATTCTCACAGTAATAGACGAATATTCAAGATTTCCTTTTGCGTTTCCCTGTTCAGATATCAGTGCAAAGACGGTCATCAAACACTTAAATAGTATCTTCATGTTATTCGGATTCCCGTCGTACATCCACTCTGATCGAGGGACCTCGTTCCTATCGTGTGAAGTGAAGCAATTCCTACATTCACGAGGCATCGCGACAAGCCGAACGACAGCCTATAATCCACAGGGCAACGGCCAAGTTGAAAGACTCAATGGTACCCTATGGAAAACAATTCAACTGGCTCTACGTTCACATAATATGCCCACTGAGAACTGGGAACAATTTATCAATGTGGCTCTCCATTCGATACGCTCACTATTATGCACAGCGACAAACTGTACGCCGCATGAGCGGATGTTTAAACACCTGCGGCGATCGTTAAATGGACACCGCATTCCAACGTGGCTTACAAATTCTGACCAAGTTCTCATGCGCCGATTTGACCGTACCAATAAGTACCAACCAGTGGTAGAAGAAGTTGAGTTGTTACAGGCGAATCCTGATTATTCTCATGTGAGGTTTCGAGATGGGAGAGAAACAACCGTCTCCAACAGGCATCTTGCCCCAATGGAGGGAGGAGAAATTGTAACGAAACCGCTGGATAATCAAGAGACAGATACATCTACAACTAGACAGATACATCTTACCGAAAAATTGGAATATCTCTCTGGTTTGGAGAACCTTCTTCTAATGGGTGACTTTAATTTTAGAGATATATCTTGGCCTTTATCGGAAATACCTATCGATTTAACTAGTGCTAAAAATATATTCACAGATTTTGTTCTAAACGCTAACCTCCATCAATTGATAACTACCCCTACTCGCTTTAGAAACAACAATGTGCCATCAATATTGGACTTGGTTTTTACGAATGACGAACAATTATTAACTAGCCCTGTTATAACCTCACCAGTGGGGAACTCGGATCACGCAGTTATAACAACCCACATTCAATTTAATCTGGAACACGTTAATTTTACTGAGAATACTGTTACTCTTCAAATAGTTGATTTTGTTAATCTTAATCGTCAGTTATGTAGTGTTAACTGGGCTGATATCTTACAAAACCAAGACAATCTGGATGAAGTTTGGCATACTTTCACAGGAGTTATTGATATTTATAAGAAACGAAATACGTCACAAAGATCTGTTTATAGAAATAAGGTGAAACCGTGGATTAACAGTGAAATGATCAGTCTAATCAGGCATAAACAAAAGTTGTGGCGAAAATTTAGACGTACAAATAGTTCACATGACTTGCAAATACATAAAAATTTCACTAAAGAAGTAAAAAAATGTTTAAATGAATCTAGAGCTGCTTATGAAGAATCGATAGCAAATTGTAACAACTCTAAGAAGCTTTATAAATACATCCGATCTTCTTTATCGTCCAAGGTCGCAGTTCCGGTTTTAAGAAAAAATGATGGAACACTTTGCCATAACACTTTTGAAGTGGCTGATATCCTTGCTAGCACTTTTTCTAGTATTTTTACCCCTGAAATCTCTCAAAATCAACTTCCAGATATTCATCATATAAGAGTTGTTAATGCACTTAATAATATCGAGTTTTCAACTGATATTGTTAAACATCATTTACTTAAATTAAAAAATAACTCATCTCCTGGATTGGATCAAATTACACCACTACTTTTGAAAAACTGTTCTAAAGCTCTCGCTTTTCCATTATCGCTAATAATGACTTTATCCTTTAACTCTCATATATTACCACGAATCTGGAAAACCGCTGTAGTTACACCCATATTCAAGAAAGGCAATAAGCTTGATCCGAATAATTATCGTCCGATCAGTCTCACCCCCATTATATGTAAAGTAATGGAATCTATTATTACCAAGTCTATTTCGAAATTTCTTCTTGAGCAATCAATTATTCCTCAACAACAACATGATTTTGTACAAGGTCGGTCAACATTGACTAATCTTGTCTGGTGTGTAAACGAATGGTCTGCAGCTTTGGATGGGAAGCATCCTATTGATGTCATTTACTTGGACTTTGCTAAAGCATTTGATCGAGTACCAATCAATCTACTGCTATATAAACTTGAACACCTTGGCATCCGTGGAAATCTTTTAGAATGGATTGGCGCTTTTCTGACCGATAGAAAGTTTTGTGTTAGAGCTGGAAACTCGTTATCATCCGAACGAGAAGTGTTAAGTGGTGTACCACAGGGATCCGTGTTGGGTCCACTGCTATTTGTACTGTACGCGAGTGATCTTCAATTCCATATTAAATCTAAGTATGCTTTTTACGCAGATGATACCAAAGTATTTTCAAACCCGCTTTCAAATCATGTCATTCTTCAAGATGATTTAAACTCGATTTTCAAATGGTGCACAGATTGGTTGCTACCTCTTAATACAGATAAATGTGTTGTACTGCATCTGGGAAAACATAATCCGCGTCTTTCTTACTTTATCGACGGTCAACTTCTTGGCAAAGTTAGTTCTTATAACGATCTCGGTATTACAATTACGGAAAGTCTCAGATGGTCGGAACATATATCAAACATAATAAAAAAGGCTAACAGTAAGATTTACCTACTTCGTAAAGTATTTGCCAAAATGCCGTTCCGAACTTCCATTTGTTTATATAAAACGTACATTCGGCCGCTCATAGAATATGGTGGTCCTGTGTGGTGCCCAGACTTAGTTCGCGACAGAGATGCGTTGGAAAATATTCAGCGTAAAGCTACAAGGCTATCCTACCATCAGAGGAGACCGAATTATTCTCAGAGATTGGCTATGGCTGGATTATCCACCTTTGAAGATCGTCGACTCCGTGGTGATCTTATAATCACTTTCAGAATTTTAAGATTCAACTTTGGCAACTTAAAACATTTGTTTAAGCTGAACAGTGATGAAAGACTTCGGGGGCATGCGTTCAAGTTAAAAAAACAGTATTTTTCAGTGAAAACACGTCAACATTTTCTGTGCAACCGCGTTTTCGATGTATGGAACAATTTACCCACTGAGATTATAACGTCTCAGTCCTTAAATATATTTAAAAACAGACTGGACAGATATTTGTTTTCTCACTGACATCTATTTTATGTATTTTCTTTGTGGATACTGTATCTGGTTAGGTATTAGTATTACAGAATTTACTTAATTATTGTGTCTCATTTTTTCTTTACTTTTTTTTTATTAATGTATTAGTATTAATTTTGTCATAATGGGCTTATGGGTTTTCCAACCCCAGCCCTTATTTATTTGTAATAATAATAATAATAATAATAATAATGAAACTTCTCCCACGAGATCTGAAAGTCATGAACACAGAGATGAGCTTGAGACTGAAAGTTCGGTTAGCCATGATCCGTCTACTGTCGTTGAAGTTCCTGGACTATCTGCTCCACAAATGGGTACCGGAAGATCTACACGGAATAGAAGAAAACCCCAGCACCTAGAAGACTACGAAGTCTAGTCAATAGGCATGATGACTGATTTTTAAAAACTGATCCACGATGTTTTCACGTATATACTTTATCTAAGATAAATGTTATTTTTGCAAAAAAATAGTTTTTAAATGAGAAATTTACTTTTTAAAAATGCATTTTAAATTTGACGCCAAAACGCTAAAATAGTAATGGCGTCTATCTATGACATCATCGATTCGTAAATACCATTTATACTACACTGCGACCCGTGTGATCTGTGGTAAAAACGTCAAACTTCAAACATTTTGTAGGTTAAAAGAGGGTGGTTGAAAAAGTTTATTTTGTTTTTACTTATTTTGTGCGATTATAATAGTTATCATAGTCATGAATCCTAATGTGTATCGATGGTGTGCGGTTCCACAATGTAAGAATACATCAATAAAAACCCCGAACAAAATATTTGTTTACGTTCCAATGTCAATGTCAACAATATTTACGAAAGTACGACGTCACTCTCTTCTGATTGGTGTTTCAGCTAATATGGCGGATTGTTAAAATTAGTGCTTATATTTTTACTAAAATAAATGTAATCACAGATGTAATATAAAAATGAGTAAATTCTTTAGAATCTCCGTATCTTATATAATTATAACAAATCAATATTTTAATGATTTTTACTGACTGTCATCATGCCTATTAATAGAGTGCGGGAGAATGTGGTGATATTCTCCTTACACTAACTCTATGCTTTGACTATTATGTCATTGTGTGACAGATCTATGACGTGACCTAATACTGTCATTGCTTGTTTATTTATTGTAAATGTTATTCACACAAAGTTGTGTTGTATTTTATGTTTATTAAAGCCTTTTATTACAAGGTTTGTTCGTGTATCTATTTCACAAACATCTTGACACTACTAGTAATATCTTCATATAAACAGATTTACTACATTGGTCTACGTAGAAATTTAAAATTTGCACATTACTTAGAGGTATTATTGGAGCTCTAGAAATTGTAGAAGGTACACTGAATGAACCTACAACTTTAGCAGAAAATGCTAAGAAGGCAGAAGGTATCAAGTACAAAGAAGAGTTGAAAGAGTACAAAAAAGTAGAAAGCAGTGCAATGATTATCCTAACAACCAATATGACCGAAGATACTTTAAAGAAAATTATGAGATTTTCAACAGCAAAAGAAATATGGCAAGAATTACACAGACTATTTGATGGTGCAACAGAAGAAAAAGTTTATGATCTCTGTTTAGAATTCTTTAGCTTTGAAAAACAACCAAATGACGATGTAGCTACACATATGTCTAAGCTTAAAAATATTTGGAATGAATTGAAATTAGCAGTTCAAAAAGAAAATGCAATTGAACTACCAGAAGTGTTGCTAATTTGTAAAATTTTAGGAACATTACCAGACAATTATTTCTCATTTAGATCTAGTTGGATGTTAATATCCAAAAATAACAGAACAATAGACAACCTTACGAATCAATTGTGTGTTTATGAGAAAGCCTTGAATGAAAAGGATAAAAATAAGGTGAATCAAGAAGTTCTTTTTACTGGTACGTCTTTATATGTAAATAAAAATAAGTTCAAGAATTGGTATTGCAAATATTGTAAAGAAAAAGGTCATAAAGTTAAAATGTGTCCCAAATGGCGTGCTGATGGCAAACCCCCTAAGCCAAGTACTACAAATACGAAAGCTAACGTCATTCTAGTCTGTTCAAATGAATGTTTTAATTCAGAAGAACTGGTTCGTAACTGCTATGTAGATAATGGTGCTACAAATCACATTACATTTTGTCCAGAATTATTTGCTACTTATGAACCTTTCACAACAGCTCATCAAGTGATAACTGCAAATGGTGAATCAATTGAAGCCCTAGGAAGAGGAACAATAACTTTTGAAACATTGGTCAATAATAAAAAAGACACACTAACTCTTAGTGATGTTTGGCTTGTACCAAAAATCAAGAAAAATTTGTTTTCTGTTCTCACTGCTCAAGATAAAAAACCGAATAGTCAGTTTATCTCCAGAGCCACAAAATGTTTTCTAAAAATTGATAATATAGTTGTTCTTGAAGGTTACAGAAGCCAAAATTCCGGATTATTTAAACTAAATATAAATACTATTACGAAACTACCTGAATTGAATAGCATATCAAATCAATCTCAACTACAGTTATTTCACGAAAGACTAGGTCATCAAAACAAAAGACATGTGAAAAACTTAATAGAAAGAGAATTTGGAGTCAAAGTATATCTCTATAGCGAAATATGTGAAGGATGTGTGTTTGGAAAAGCCAATCGAAGAAAATTTGGTACAAGAGAACATGCAACTCTACCTGGAGAATGTATTCATACAGATGTATGTGGTCCATTTTTAAATTCTATGTCAGGGTTTAGATACTATGTTTTATTTAAAGACGATTTTACTTGTTTTCGTGAAGTATTTTTTATCAAACATAAATCAGAAGTTTCCTCTAAGCTACAAGAAATGTTACTTCAGATAAGAGCTGCAGGTCATACAGTGCAAGAACTGCTTTGTGACAATGGAGGAGAGTTTGATGATAAAGAAGTTAAAGATATTTTAGCCAAGTATGGAGTAAAACAACGCTTTACTATGCCGTATACACCGCAACAAAATGGTTCTTCAGAAAGAGAAAATAGAACGCTGGTAGAAACAGCTAGAGCTCTTATGCACTCCCATGAAGAAATTCCTCAAGGATTGTGGGCTGAGATGATAAATACAGCTAAATATATTCTTAATCTCAGTGGTTCTTCTAGAATAGAAGGAAAATCACCAATACAATTATGGACTGGAAAGAAACCAAGCCTTAAGCATGTTAGAATTATCGGAACTACATGCTATGCTCATATACCTAAGCAACAAAGGAAGAAAATGGATAAAAAGGCCATGAAAGGTATTTTAATTGGCTATGATGGTATAGATGGGTATCGCATATGGTGCAGAGAAAATAATAAATTAATAAGATCACGTGATGTAACTTTCCAAGAGAACATTCTCCCAATTAAAAGTAATTTCAAATTAGAAATTGATCGACAGGAAAATGGAGAGACTCAAGTGGAAAATCGAGACGTTGCGGATGATATTCAAACAGAAGAAATCTCAAAGAAGACTGAATTTATAAGTCAAGACGAAGATAATGATGATGGTGAAATCGAAAATTCAGAACCGCTAATAGATGAAAGAAGAAATCTACGAAATAGAGCATTAATAAAACCTCCACAACGTTTTGAAGACTTTGTAATGACTTCTTTAGCTAATATAACTGAATCCTTAGAACCATCTTCATACAGAGAAGCTATAAACAGCTCTGAGAAGGAAGAATGGCAAAGGGCAATGCAGATAGAGATGGAATCTTTACAAGAAAACCAAACGTGGACTTTGGAAGAACTCCCAGAAGGAATTAAACCACTTATAAAGTGAAGACGAATCCTGACGGCTCCATTGATAAGTATAAAGCTCGACTAGTCATAAAAGGTTTTGCTCAAAAAGAAGGCATAGATTATGATCAAACATTTAGTCCAGTTGCGAGATCTAGTACTATAAGACTTTTACTTAGTGTTGCAGCAAATGAAAAGTTGAAACTCACTCAGTTTGATGTATCAACTGCTTTTCTTTATGGAGAGCTAGATGAAATAATATACATGCGTCAACCTGAAGGATTTAATGATAACTCTCAAAAGGTTTGCAGATTACACAAGAGTCTATATGGGTTAAAACAGGCGCCTAGGTGCTGGAATCAACGTTTTGTTAAATTTTTAAAGGAATATGGATATATGAAGAGCGAAGCTGATCCTTGTCTTTTCGTAAAGCTACATGAAAAAATCAAACTTTTACTTGCTTTTTATGTGGATGATGTCCTGTTAGCTTCTAATCATCCTGAGCATACTGCAGATTTTGTTGAAAAGCTGAAGTCTGAATTCAAAATTACCCTCAAACCTGCTTTATATTTTCTAGGTATAGAGATATCTACTGAAGACAATGGTTCAATAAAAATACACCAAAAGTCCTATACTAAGAAAATTTTAGAAAAGTTTGGTATGAAAAATTGCACACCAGTTTCAACACCTATTATTCTCAATCAGGGAAAGATCAAGATGAATCTCTAAATTTTCCTTATAGAGAAGCCGTTGGTTCATTAATTTATCTCATGGTATCTACAAGACCAGATATATCTTATGCACTAGGAGTTGTTTCTAGATCGTTGGAACATCCCAGTAAAGAAGATGTGATTAAGGTGAAACGAATATTTAGATATTTCCAAGGAACATTGGATTATGGAATCATTTATAAACCAGACCAGCTGCAAGGAATCATAAGAATATACAGTGATGCTGATCATGGTGGTGATACACTCACTGGTAGATCAACATCAGGAATTGTTTGTATTTATGCTGGAGGTGCGGTATCATGGTTAAGTCAAAAACAAACTTCAGTAGCAATTTCCACAACCGAATCAGAAATAGTTGCTGCAAGCGAGGCTGCTCGAGAAATAGTTTGGATTAAACGTCTCTTGACAGAAATAACTAACTTATCAGCTGTACCAGAACTTCATATTGACAATGAACCAGCATTGAGGTTAGCTCAAAATCCCGAATTCCATAAACGTACCAAACATATTCGAACAAGACACTTTTTTGTACGGGAATTGGTATTAGAAGGAGAAATCGTTGTTAAGAAAGTACATACTGAGCATCAGTTGGCTGATATGATGACCAAAGCTCTTCCGAAACCTAGATTAGTACAGCTTTGTACAAATATAGGATTAAACTAACTTATTGAAAACAAAAACCACTCAATGAGGGAAAGTGTTGAAATAGTATCATTTTCTAGGTTTTTACTTCACTGTTTACTAGTTGTTATGTACTTGTTTATAATATAACAAAAAGATACTTGTCATATATATTTATATAAAGTTGTCATCAATATAATTTTATTTCAAACATAAAATTTTTTAATAGAGTATTTCTGTGTTATTGGGTGTGCTTCAAGACTTCCAGCATATATATATCACAATATATATGCTCTAAGATTTTAATGCCCAGTTGTACCATTTTTATTATAAAAAGTGATTAACAAAACAATGATTTATTTTCAATCAGTGATTAATGCAAAATGAAATTCTATAACATTTCTGTAAGCAACGAGAGATCGTAAGTTTATGATTTATCGTAAATATTAATAGGGACAAGTTATGTGTATGTAAGCGTAAGTAACGACTCCCACTTCTGAGATTGTAGTCCAAATAATCAATACTACTTCTTCCTTTATAATATTTTATTTTCATAAATGGTAACAATTATAACTTGACAATAAAAATTAATTGGCCATGATGGCACCATAAAACTTAAAACTAGCGAGGGTTGACAGCTGTCAAGAAAACAAGTGACGTCTGTCAACCGAAACAACATGAAATTGGGTACTATTACTAAAGGCCTATTCACATATTATATTTACTACATATATTTATTTTGTTTTCAGATTATTTATCAAATCTATTTTATTTTGTTGGTTTATAAATTGATGTATTTGTTATAATATGTGCAATCAAAAATAAATCTTTAAAAATGTTAACGTTTTTTTTAGTAAAACTTTTCATTTCATAATTAAAGTTCTATCTGTACCGTCCTAATTTTTGAACGTTTTATTTTTAATTTATATATCAACAGAAGTTTTTAAGATTAATAATTATGAATATTGAATACTCTACTGAAATAATAAACTACTAACTGTCGGTTAAAAAAAAATTCGACGGAATGTCGGTTGAATAAAAATCGAGCGACTGCCGGTAAAATAATAATCGACCGACTGTCGGTCGAATAGTCACTTCCTAAAGAAAATTAGGATCAGAAATTATAGTTTTGTATTCACTTTATTTTCACACGTTTTAAACAGATTATTAACAGCTGATTTATGTTGATCACGTCTTCTCCAGTTGCTAATTACTCCGCTAGAAGCCAACACCTGCTGTCTTACAAGTTCCCAAAAGAAGTCTCTTATTTTTTGAGTATTCCAGACAGTTCAGCTTTTTCTGAGAGTTTTCTCTTTATCTTCAATAAAGTGGAGGGATGAAAGAAATAGGTGTTCTTTAGAACTAATTAAAGCCGAACTGTTGATAAACAGAAAATTGTGACCAATTTATTAAATGTTGCTAGATCGAACAAATAAACATTTTTTTTCTGTCCCCATTGCGAGCTTTCTTCATCCTCACCTATCAGAAAAGATTGCAATCCTAAATGGAATGTTTTTTCGCCGGTGTGTGAGCGCATGTGCTTAACTAAACTGCTTTTTCCGAAATAAGATTTAGAACAAACATAACATTGGAATGGTTATTCGCCGATGTGTGAGCGCATGTGTAAAACTAAATTGGGTTTTGCGGCATAAGATTTAGGACAAACATCACATTTGAATGGTTTTTCGGCGGTGTGTGAGCGCATGTGAATAACTAAAGTGCTTTTTAAAGCATAAGATTTAGAACAAATATTACATTTGAATGGTTTTTCGCCGGTGTGTGAGCGCATGTGCTCAACTAATCTACTTTTTGTGGCATGAGATTTAGAACAAACATTACATTTGAATAGTTTTTCGCCGGTGTGTGAGCGCATGTGAATAACTAAACTGCTTTTTAAAGCATAAGATTTAGGACAAACATCACATTTAAACGGTTTTTCGCCGGTGTGTGAGCGCATGTGCTTAACTAAACTGCTTTTTCCGAAATAAGATTTAGAACAAACATCACATTTGAATGGTTTTTCGCCGGTGTGTGAGCGCATGTGCCCAATTAATCTGCTTTTTAAAGCATAAGATTTAGGACAAACATCACATTTGAATAGTTTTTCGCCGGTGTGTGAGCGCATGTGAATAACTAAACTGTTTTTTGTGGTATAATATTTAGAACAAACATTACATTTGAAAGGTTTTTCGCCGGTGTGTGAGCGCATGTGAATAACTAAAGTGCTTTTTAAAGCATAAGATTTAGAACAAACATCACATTTGAATGGTTTTTCGGCGGTGTGTGAGCGCATGTGAATAACTAAAGTGCTTTTTAAAGCATAAGATTTAGAACAAACATTACATTTGAATGGTTTTTCGCCGGTGTGTGAGCGCATGTGCTCAACTAATCTTCTTTTTGTGGCATGAGATTTAGAACAAACATTACATTTGAATAGTTTTTCGCCGGTGTGTGAGCGCATGTGAATAACTAAACTGCTTTTTAGGGCAAAACATTTAGAACAAACATCACATGTGAATGGTTTTCCGCCGGTGTGTGAGCGCATGTGAATAACTAAACTGCCTTTTAGGGCAAAACATTTAGAACAAACATCACATTTGAATGGTTTTTCGCCGGTGTGTGAGCGCATGTGCTTAACTAAAATGCTTTTTGCGGAATAAGATTTAGGACAAACATCACATTTAAATGGTTTTTCGCCGGTGTGTGAGCGCATGTGCCCAACTAAAATGCTTTTTGCGGAATAAGATTTAGGACAAACATGACATTTAAATGGTTTTTCGCCGGTGTGTGAGCGCATGTGAAAAACTAAATTGTGTTTTAGGGCAAAACATTTAGAACAAACACCACATTTGAATGGTTTTTCGGCGGTGTGTGAGAGCATGTGAGTAACTAAGTTGCCTTTTAGGGCAAAACATTTAGAACAAACATCACATTTGAATGGTTTTTCGCCGGTGTGTGAACGCATGTGCCCAACTAAAATGCTTTTCGCGGAATAAGATTTAGGACAAACATCACATTTAAATGGTTTTTCGCCGGTGTGTGAGCGCATGTGGAAAACTAAACTCCTTTTTGCGGAATAAGATTTAGAACAAACATTACATTTGAATGGGTTTTGGCCGGTATGTGTACTTATATTTTGTACTAAAACGTTTTTTGACGATTTGGTAAAAATATCTTTATGTTCATTGTTTGCATTAACGGTTGCATTAATTCCTTCTTTACGCGTATTTCTTACTTTTTGTACAAAATGCTGTGCAGCATGACAAAGCATTTCAAATTTTCTGTTGAACATATTTCCACAGAAATTACAAATTAAAATACCGTGTTGTGAGACCCAATACTTCATATGCTTCCTCCTTGCCAAATTTCCTACAAACAATAATTATGATTGTATTAAAACTAATTTCTAATGCAAAACAGAGTGCAGTCATTTAAAAAATGATGATTACAAAATATCTTTATTTATTTCTCAAAATTTCATTAATTTACCTAGGCTAATACAATTTGTGGGTCTATTATTTAGCTGCCCAGAGTAACAGAAAAATGTTTGGACAGACCAAAATCCTACCAAGTTATAGATTACATAGCAGCCATGTCATAGGATTATTATCAATAATTTTTTATTTGCAAAATAAAGTTTTACACTTTACTGTTCTATTATAATTATTCTTTGTAAACCAAATTAACTACTTAAATATCTTATAAACTTATTTTATAGAAAATGTGATTGCAGGTTTTTCCATTTTGTAGGGAGGTACAAGTTGTGCATTTTTAATTCTTAACAGTTCACTAAAAGAAGTTGCAGTCTATTATGAATTATTCTAGTGTTATGGAAAATTTAGTAGTGCTCTATAAACGCAGAAAAAATAGTCCTTTAACATTAATATTTAATTGTTTTAAACCACATTGTTCTTGTATTAAAAAGAAAGGTTTTATTCAGATGTAAAATTCAGAAATATATAATAAAGCAGTTTTATTAATAGTAAGATGAGTTTTTATTTTTTTAACAAGCAGTACACTTGGAAAACAAAACATTCATTTAGAATATCAATTAAAAGAAGGTCAACACTTCAAATTCTTTCCTCAATTTAAGATGATAAGAATTACCCTGAAATGAGTTGCACACTACCCATGTGAACTTTTAAAGGAAATGGTTTTCTGGTGAAAAAGCATTCTAGGCAGTCTATTTTATAAGAAAGAAGCAATATTGTAATATGTCTGAGACATTTTCTCATGCAGGATCATAAAAGAAATTAGAAACCAAAAAAGAAAAATATTTTATCTGGATAAATTTTGGATAAACAAGGGCCATGCATCAAATAAATTTTGGCAGGATAAAACTGTTACAAGTTGAAGAAGGGCTTTTGAAATTATTGATCCACTGGTTTAAATCCACCATCAGGAAAGGTGTGCAAACTGATAATAGCACACATTGGCAGTTCAGAGGCTAAGAGGTAAAGGCTTATGGCCACCTAATAAACACAATCTATCTATCTTAACCCAAGTTCTATCACCTGATATTGCACAGGCCTTAGAACCCTGTTTTTATAAGCTGTTTAGAGCAAAATCAACTTGTTAATTTTAAAATGCCAGGTTGATATGATAAAAATGCAGGTTTCTTGAATTGCTGGGCAACTGGAGTTATTTACTAATTTACAGCTGTAGACACATTTGAATTAAAATTAAAACATTGCTTTGTGAAAGTCTGGTTGTTAATTTTTAATTTTCAAAATACCAAAGTATAAATAAATGTTCATACCATACCTTTTGCAGATTGTTTTTTAAAATTTTGATGCATCAACTTGTACTTCATGTCTGCTGCATCATTCATATCCCGACTACAGTCATTATCAGCGTCAATAAATGTTTGTTGTAATCTCTCTGAATACTCTTCAGTAGAATGTTCTTGTTTTATTGGAAATATCTCAGTTTGTGTGACATCAAGTTGATCATGCTTTTCATTAAAATTAATTTCTTTTTTAACTATTTCAGTTGGAAGAAAGTGCTCTATTATTTCAAGCTTTAGTCCATCAAAAACTGTATCGGATTCTTGTTGCACATTCATTACTAGAAACAGGTTTTATATATTTTTCCTTTATGTTTAAGTTAAAAAGTTAAATTGTGATTAAATTACCAAATTATTTATATATGATACCAATTTATCTTATAATTATCAATAAAAGAAAGAAAAACTACAAGGTTTCATCCTACTATAGATACACACTCTGTAACGAGTTATTTTTACTTACAGTTATTTTGGACTATGTTAATTGGTTTGTTTCATTAAAATTTTGATTTTTAGTACTTTGATATAACTCGTTACTATATTTCTGCCTTAATTTCGGGTACCGTTGTAATATTTTAGTATTAAGTTTATTTCTCCGGTAGTTCAATTCCATGAATTACATTTAATTAGTACCTATGTAAATGTATATTATATTAATTTTTAATTTTCAAGTTTAAAAAAACTAAAGGACATCCGGTACAAAAGAGTTTTAATTCAGACAAGAGCCGCCTAGTACATTAGATTTTTTTTCCTTTTCTGTTTTTTTAATGTCATTAGTCGAAAATTGTAGGTAGGAATGAAAATATAAATTTGAAAACAATTTTATTTAAGGGCTCTTGTTCCTGATACAGTTAGTTCGCTTTTGTCCGAATATTACCGACCAGTTTTTTTTGAGTTTGAGAATTTTTTCTTTGTTTTCTATTTTTTTTGGTTAGAATTAAGTGATTTGCCGTCCGAAATTGTTTTTTTTTGGTAAGTCAACCGAATTGTATTTCTTTTTTTTAAAAGTATTGTGTGAAGCATTAAACCGCCGTTAGAATTTTACTTTTTTTATGTTAATAATTATTTTGATAATTATTGATAACTATTTTCCAAATTTGTTTGAAACGAATTTAATTTATTATATTCACTATTAATGTTTGATCCGTTTTCCCTAACTCCCTACCGTTTAAAGTTTATTAGTTAGTTTATCCGATAATTTAACATTAAAGCTGATTGTGGAACGGGGGCGAGGCCGATGCCATGCGTCGTTCAACTTTCAGACGGTAAAATTTCATTATTTTCAATAGAAAGCTTATTAACAAATATACGATCTTCAGACAAGGCGGAGGCTGTTGCCATAGATTGTTTGAACATCGAAGTTTAATTTGTTATAATTATTATTATTGTCTGGTCCGTTTTCCCTACCTCCCTACCGTTTAGAGTTTATTAGTTAGTTTTATCCGATAATTTATCATTAAAGCTGATTGTGGAACGGGGGCGAGGCCGATGCCATGCGTCGTTCAACTTTTAGACGGTGAAATTTCATTATTTTCAATAGAAAGCTTATTAACAAATATACGATCTTCAGACAAGGCGGAGGCTGTTGCCATAGATTGTTTGAACATCGAAGTTTAATTTGTTATAATTATTATTATTGTCTGGTCCGTTTTCCCTACCTCCCTACCGTTTAGAGTTTATTAGTTAGTTTTATCCGATAATTTATCATTAAAGCTGATTGTGGAACGGGGGCGAGGCCGATGCCATGCGTCGTTCAACTTTTAGACGGTGAAATTTCATTATTTTCAATAGAAAGCTTATTAACAAATATACGATCTTCAGACAAGGCGGAGGCTGTTGCCATAGGTTGTTTGATGATCTAAGATTAATTCATTATAGACAATTCTGTTATTCTAACGGGTTTCCTTACCTACTTACCGACCATAGTAACTTTCCATGGTGAGCTTAGCCGTTAATTCTGATATTTATTTGTTCTTTTGTTACGATAGAATGTGATTGCAGTTTTTTTTCTCTGCTCCCCGATTGCTTACACACTGCTTTTATCAAAATTTACTTGTTTACGTACGTGCCACTTGGCATAGTACATATATTTTTTTTTTATATAAACCGTTAAATTTGATGCCGATATACTAAAATGTTATTTTGATTGCACTTGCACTTCGTACCTACGGAAATTGTTCGTAAGCGCCGGAACTATAACTGTTCCTCATTTAAAGTTGTATTTTGTATATTTATCTGTAATATTGAATATTATATTTGTGCCTTTGTATTTGGCTTATAGTCACGAAATACATTCGTTGTTATATACTTATTAAAATCGGTGTTTACTTATTATCCCGTAACAAAGCCATAAGGGTTTAAAGTTTTATTAAAGTGTTGAATGAAACAAGACCCCTAGAATTTTCCGTAACCTCCATCTGAGGCTACCTGGAACTCTTGACGCTCAGGGTCAAGGGGCCGTGGAGCATACCACGTTAAAACAACTGGCGCCCGAGCATTTATTGGAGAGATTTTGCATCGAGGGTGGCCATTGTGACGTGCCCAGAAGGTAAGAACCAGTGGGCGGTAGGAAAAAGCGTCACAACTCATTTCGAAGTTCAATCACTTGAATATTGAACCAACTTACTTTTTATAATATTTTAGGTCAAATTATATGCGAAAAATTGAGTTTTATAAGCCTAATTAATATTGCAATAAATTTTAAAATACCCTCAGACAAAGAAGTCTAAAAATACATTAGGGCAGTTTTAGCGAGGATACCGTTGAAGCAATTCAGTAACCGAACACTAACCGCGTTGTTTTAGCGACAAACGGTATCAGAGGGGAAGGTGTTATGACGTAGTACGCTGACGTCATTGTTTGATACCGTTGAACTGAAATAGTTCAACAGGTAAGAAGGTAGGTTAGTGACGGTTATCAAGAATTTTGGTCTAAAAACAAACAACATAAAATGGATGAATCCGATTTAGTAGAAGTTTCAATCAACTACTTGGGTGTAGATTACACATGTGTAGTTGTTTTTGAAGAATTTCTTGTGTATCAGTCCTTAATAAAACTTCAAAAATCTTATGAAATGTAGTTTTTTTAATATAAATAATTCGTAAAAAGCTATGTTATTATAACTGTTAAGCCAAACAAATTCATTCATGGGCATTCTTCTTTGTTTCTCTCTTATTGCAGACATTAAGTAAACAATATAATTTTCAATTTGAAGAATATATATTTATTAAAAACAAGTTTTCGTCTATAAATATCTCCCAAATTACTGGAAATAACTGCGGATTTATTTCCATTTCCAAAATAAAAACAAATTCCCTAATATGTCAAATTTCAGCTAGTAACCGTAACCGTTTGTTGTTTTAGCGATCTCTTCCAGTTACCGCTATTGGGGATAACAAATCATATACCGGAACGAGACCGACAACGGTTACTCAGGCTTCAACGGAATCCTCGCTAAAACTGCCCTCACGAATACATATAACAAGGATGTGAAACTCCTATGCCGAGCTATAAGCGCCCGTGGCTGAATTTACGGCTCCTATCTAGGCGGAGTCTAGTCCACGGTCGTTGCGTACTTTGTACTGCGCATCAGTTCGAACATCATACGATCATAACTATTCGAAAACACATGCGGTTGGTTATCTCGCTCGTACAAAGAAAAAGACAGCCTGTTGCGCAGTACGGAGTACGCAACGACCGAGAATTTAACCCTGCCCAGATAGGCGCCTTTTCTCCTGCTACCCTCTCCACTCGAGTTTCACATCCTTGTTATATGTATTCGTGACTGCCCTATTGAAAAACATTCGTTAACCTCACTTTTAGTTGCTAATACCCAAGAATGATAAATATTTACCAGGATTGCTTAATCCCATAAGACGCACGTGGTCGCACGTGGTGGCCTCTGACGTCACTGCAGTCCTCAGCCGTATTATTCCTATCTTGACAGTGCATTTTAGGTAGTTTTCAATCGTCGTTTTTAGATTTATTGTAAAAATATTCAATATTTTGACTGGCATTTATTATGGATACATTAGTGTACGTTGCATTTTTGTGAAAAATATTTAAAAAACTGTTTGTTTAAACTCCAGTTCGGACTTTTAAATTTCATGTGTTACACTGCTTGGCTGGACATTGCTTGGTTAGTATCGTTGAGTGTCAACGTTAATATTCAGTTAATACATTTTTTATTTTACGTTTTTAGTGAGATAGTTTACTTACTTACTATTTTTTTAATATGTAGTATTTTTTGTTAATTTTAAATTTGTAATTAAAAATTCTTTATAGAATACATATTATGTCGCTCCATAAAAGATTCACGGATTGTACTACTAGTAATATGCTGCAAATTGTTTATTATGTTTCTTTGTTTGTCAAAAAACATTAGTTTTAGGTATGATTTTGTGTAATAATAAATTTATTTGAATGTATTTTTTTAAATAAAAATAGAACTAAATATATTTGAAATAGTGTTTTCTTTACCTATTTCCCAAATAATATTCAATAAATTAATTAAATATAAGTATTAAAACGATTTTATGGGAAGATTTATTATAAATTATAAGTGTTTAATCTTTAAAATCCAAATAGTGGTAAGTTAGTATTTCAGAAATCATAAAAATACTGTCTAATTCCTATTATTTCCATGCATTTATATGGTAAACGTTGTAATGAAGGACTGCAGTGACGTCACACAGCTGGCGGACAAATCAGGCATGGTAAATGTTTATCATTCTTGGCTAATACCGTTTTCTTTTGAGACCAGAGCAACGCACTGAGTGCACACCGAGAGCGAGTTGTGTGTTCTATTGAAATGTCATTAGGGAGAGCAATCAGTCACACATGTTCTTTTGAATAGACTGCTCGCTCTCGATGTGACCTGAGGGCACCAAAATCTGCTATGACTATTCGACTCAGGGCAATACCATGGTACAACAAATTTATAGGACAGGACAATACGAATAGGTAAGGTTCAAGCGTTTAACGGTCAAGTTCAAGTTGAAATTGGTAACGTAACCATAACGTAATTATGGAGGAGGTAAATAAGTGCAGAATATATAAAACGTTTCTTTATTTTATTTTATTTTAGCACGCCTGTAATCTCATATTCACCAAAACAGCTCTATACTTTAAGTTCTCCTTCAACGTATAATCGCCTTCGGTAATTTCAGAAAAAAATTTCTAGTACGAATAATAACCAAAAAAGTGCACTATATCATTCTTTTGAAATGTCAAAAACACACAGTTCGCCCTGAAAACGTCCGTTGCCAGTGCACAGTAAAAACTGGGGCAGTGCAAGAGCAATTTCAGTGCGCACCGAGGGCGCACTCAGATCACTTCCTACTAATCTCAAAAGAAAACGCTATAACACTTTATGTTATATTATAGAGGTTTTTTGGCGGCGGATACGCAAGATACTTGAGTATCATGCACTAATGACGTCATAAGTATCAGTTGCTCTAACCTTGAAATCTTTTCAAGAATTGCGTATTATTTATTAAGAGTATAGATATTATAACCTAAAATGGATGTGCCTTAGAAAGAGATAGTATGGGACCCTAGCAACCAGACAAAGATAGATAAAGAAGTGTGGCAAAAGGAGCGCGAAAGCATTGTGAGTAGTGGCTTATTTGTGCTTTTTAACTAAGGAATAGCGTAGCTGATGCTATTGAATATTGTGATAAGGAATTAAATATTTCAGAATTATCTCAAAGTGAAGCCACTGTCAGGTTTTGTAAAACAATTAATAACACTTTTGATATTTTAAATACAAGGTACTTTTTGGGTAAAACTATTTACAAACTATATACAATTTGAAGGAGCATATAAGCGACTGCTTATTCACATAGAAATAAAAGCTCCTTATAGTGCCAATTGTTTGGCTCAGGATGAAACAAGTATTTTGAATGTCGCTTCAACATATAAAAGTAGTAATAATTTAGATACATTAAATTGTGATTTAGATAAATAAAAACCATTGACGAAAAAAAGCAACAAAGACATTTTCAAATATTTCCAACTGTTTATAGGTATTTAAATTATGTTATTGGGTATATAGCTGGATTTGTTCGTTGGAAAATTATAAAAACTATAAATTGTGAAGAATGTGCACATGCTCTCCAATATGCCCCTGAAACTAGCAGCTGCCAAAAAAGTGGAAACAGAAAACACGAGTCAGACAATCTTCGATTAATGATAACTGATTTCCTAGTGTTCGTATCACTGCAAGACGAGCATAGTCATCTTAAGTGGACTGTTTATAATTAATTTCTTGATTTTTAATGATTCTAGTAAATGCAAAGCAATTTAAGAAAATTCTTCGACATAAAAACTTCCCAAAGACTCTAGTCCGGCGATAATAATAAAAATTTGATGAATAATACGTTTTTTCTATTAATTAGTCATTAGTTATTTCTATTTTAGACTGATACCGTCAATAGAAAAAAAGTTATTAACAATTAAAGATGAACTTTTAACTGCAGACCGCGATCTCTACAGAGTTGTCATGTTCTAAAATTCTTTTCGACCTGATTGCATTCGTTTTAATTATTAAGAATCATGGGGTAGACTAAAAAACGTGCGACAAAAACAACTAGATCAATTTTGAAGTGATACCGTCAATAGAAAAAAAGTTATTAACAATTAAAGATGAACTTTTAACTGCAGACCGCGATCTCTACAGAGTTGTCATGATCTGAAATTCTTTTCGACCTGATTGCATTCGTTTTAATTATTAAAAATCATGAGGTATACTAAAAAACGTGCGAGAGAAACAACTACATCAATTTTGAAGTGATACCGTCAATAGAAAAAAAGTTATTAACAATTAAAGATTAATTTCTGACTTCAGATCGCGATCTCTACAGAGTTGTCATGTTCTGAAATTCTTTTCGACCTGATTGCATTCGTTTTAATTATTAAGAATCATGGGGTATACTAAAAAACGTGCGAGAGAAACAACTACATCAATTTTAAAGTGATACCGTCAATAGAAAACAAGGTTATTAACAATTAAAGATGATCTTTTAACTGCAGACCGCGATCTCTACAGAGTTGTCATATTCTGAAATTCTTTTCGACCTGATTGCATTCGTTTTAATTATTAAAAATCATGAGGTATACTAAAAAACGTGCGAAAGAAACAACTACATCAATTTTGAAGTGATACCGTCAATAGAAAAAAAGTTATTAACAATTAAAGATGAACTTTTAACTGCAGACCGCGATCTCTACAGAGTTGTCATGTTCTGAAATTCTTTTCGACATGATTGCATTCGTTTTAATTATTAAAAATCATGAGGTATACTAAAAAACGTGCGAAAGAAACAACTACATCAATTTTGAAGTGATACCGTCAATAGAAAAAAAGTTATTAACAATTAAAGATGAACTTTTAACTGCAGACCGCGATCTCTACAGAGTTGTCATGATCTGAAATTCTTTTCGACCTGATTGCATTCGTTTTAATTATTAAAAATCATGAGGTATACTAAAAACGTCCGAGAGTAACAACTACATCAATTTTGAAGTGATACCGTCAATAGAAAAAAAGTTATTAACAATTAAAGATGAACTTTTAACTGCAGACCGCGATCTCTACAGAGTTGTCATGTTCTGAAATTCTTTTCGACATGATTGCATTCGTTTTAATTATTAAAAATCATGAGGTATACTAAAAAACGTGCGAAAGAAACAACTACATCAATTTTGAAGTGATACCGTCAATAGAAAAAAGTTATTAACAATTAAAGATGATCTTTTAACTGCAGACCGCGATCTCTACAGAGTTGTCATGTTCTGAAATTCTTTTCGACATGATTGCATTCGTTTTAATTATTAAAAATCATGAGGTATACTAAAAAACGTGCAGAAAGAAACAACTACATCAATTTTGAAGTGATACCGTCAATAGAAAAAAGTTATTAACAATTAAAGATGAACTTTTAACTGCAGACCGCGATCTCTACAGAGTTGTCATGTTCTGAAATTCTTTTCGACATGATTGCATTCGTTTTAATTATTAAAAATCATGAGGTATACTAAAAAACGTGCGAAAGAAACAACTACATCAATTTTGAAGTGATACCGTCAATAGAAAAAAAGTTATTAACAATTAAAGATGAACTTTTAACTGCAGACCGCGATCTCTACAGAGTTGTCATGTTCTGAAATTCTTTTCGACATGATTGCATTCGTTTTAATTATTAAAAATCATGAGGTATACTAAAAAACGTGCAGAAAGAAACAACTACATCAATTTTGAAGTGATACCGTCAATAGAAAAAAGTTATTAACAATTAAAGATGAACTTTTAACTGCAGACCGCGATCTCTACAGAGTTGTCATGTTCTGAAATTCTTTTCGACATGATTGCATTCGTTTTAATTATTAAAAATCATGAGGTATACTAAAAAACGTGCGAAAGAAACAACTACATCAATTTTGAAGTGATACCGTCAATAGAAAAAAAGTTATTAACAATTAAAGATGAACTTTTAACTGCAGACCGCGATCTCTACAGAGTTGTCATGTTCTGAAATTCTTTTCGACCTGATTGCATTTGTTTTAATTATTAAGAATCATGGGGTATACTAAAAAACGTGCGAAAGAAACAACTACATCAATTTTAAAGTGATACCGTCAATAGAAAACAAGGTTATTAACAATTAAAGATGATCTTTTAATTGCAGACCGCGATCTCTACAGAGTTGTCATATTCTGAAATTCTTTTCGACCTGATTGCATTCGTTTTAATTATTAAAAATCATGAGGTATACTAAAAAACGTGCGAAAGAAACAACTACATCAATTTTGAAGTGATACCGTCAATAGAAAACAAGGTTATTAACAATTAAAGATGAACTTTTAACTGCAGACCGCGATCTCTACAGAGTTGTCATGATCTGAAATTCTTTTCGACCTGATTGCATTCGTTTTAATTATTAAAAATCATGAGGTATACTAAAAAACGTGCGAGAGAAACAACTACATCAATTTTGAAGTGATACCGTCAATAGAAAAAAAGTTATTAACAATTAAAGATTAATTTCTGACTTCAGATCGCGATCTCTACAGAGTTGTCATGTTCTGAAATTCTTTTCGACCTGATTGCATTCGTTTTAATTATTAAAAATCATGAGGTATACTAAAAAACGTGCGAAAGAAACAACTACATCAATTTTGAAGTGATACCGTCAATAGAAAAAAAGTTATTAACAATTAAAGATGAACTTTTAACTGCAGACCGCGATCTCTACAGAGTTGTCATGTTCTGAAATTCTTTTCGACATGATTGCATTCGTTTTAATTATTAAAAATCATGAGGTATACTAAAAAACGTGCGAAAGAAACAACTACATCAATTTTGAAGTGATACCGTCAATAGAAAAAAAGTTATTAACAATTAAAGATTAATTTCTGACTTCAGATCGCGATCTCTACAGAGTTGTCATGTTCTGAAATTCTTTTCGACCTGATTGCATTCGTTTTAATTATTAAAAATCATGAGGTATACTAAAAAACGTGCGAAAGAAACAACTACATCAATTTTGAAGTGATACCGTCAATAGAAAAAAGTTATTAACAATTAAAGATGAACTTTTAACTGCAGACCGCGATCTCTACAGAGTTGTCATGTTCTGAAATTCTTTTCGACATGATTGCATTCGTTTTAATTATTAAAAATCATGAGGTATACTAAAAAACGTGCGAAAGAAACAACTACATCAATTTTGAAGTGATACCGTCAATAGAAAAAAAGTTATTAACAATTAAAGATGAACTTTTAACTGCAGACCGCGATCTCTACAGAGTTGTCATGATCTGAAAGTCTTTTCGACCTGATTGCATTCGTTTTAATTATTAAAAATCATGAGGTATACTAAAAAACGTGCGAGAGAAACAACTACATCAATTTTGAAGTGATACCGTCAATAGAAAAAAAGTTATTAACAATTAAAGATTAATTTCTGACTTCAGATCGCGATCTCTACAGAGTTGTCATGTTCTGAAATTCTTTTCGACCTGATTGCATTCGTTTTAATTATTAAAAATCATGAGGTATACTAAAAAACGTGCGAGAGAAACAACTACATCAATTTTGAAGTGATACCGTCAATAGAAAAAAAGTTATTAACAATTAAAGATTAATTTCTGACTTCAGATCGCGATCTCTACAGAGTTGTCATGTTCTGAAATTCTTTTCGACCTGATTGCATTCGTTTTAATTATTAAAAATCATGAGGTATACTAAAAAACGTGCGAAAGAAACAACTACATCAATTTTGAAGTGATACCGTCAAAAGAAAAAAGTTATTAACAATTAAAGATTAATTTCTGACTTCAGATCGCGATCTCTACAGAGTTGTCATGTTCTGAAATTCTTTTCGACCTGATTGCATTCGTTTTAATTATTAAAAATCATGAGGTATACTAAAAAACGTGCGAAAGAAACAACTACATCAATTTTGAAGTGATACCGTCAATAGAAAAAAAGTTATTAACAATTAAAGATGAACTTTTAACTGCAGACCGCGATCTCTACAGAGTTGTCATGTTCTGAAATTCTTTTCGACATGATTGCATTCGTTTTAATTATTAAAAATCATGAGGTATACTAAAAAACGTGCGAAAGAAACAACTACATCAATTTTGAAGTGATACCGTCAATACAAAAAAGTTATTAACAATTAAAGATGAACTTTTAACTGCAGACCGCGATCTCTACAGAGTTGTCATGATCTGAAAGTCTTTTCGACCTGATTGCATTCGTTTTAATTATTAAAAATCATGAGGTATACTAAAAAACGTGCGAGAGAAACAACTACATCAATTTTGAAGTGATACCGTCAATAGAAAAAAAGTTATTAACAATTAAAGATTAATTTCTGACTTCAGATCGCGATCTCTACAGAGTTGTCATGTTCTGAAATTCTTTTCGACCTGATTGCATTCGTTTTAATTATTAAAAATCATGAGGTATACTAAAAAACGTGCGAGAGAAACAACTACATCAATTTTGAAGTGATACCGTCAATAGAAAAAAGTTATTAACAATTAAAGATTAATTTCTGACTTCAGATCGCGATCTCTACAGAGTTGTCATGTTCTGAAATTCTTTTCGACCTGATTGCATTCGTTTTAATTATTAAAAATCATGAGGTATACTAAAAAACGTGCGAAAGAAACAACTACATCAATTTTGAAGTGATACCGTCAATAGAAAAAAGTTATTAACAATTAAAGATTAATTTCTGACTTCAGATCGCGATCTCTACAGAGTTGTCATGTTCTGAAATTCTTTTCGACCTGATTGCATTCGTTTTAATTATTAAAAATCATGAGGTATACTAAAAAACGTGCGAGAGAAACAACTCCATCAATTTTGAAGAGATACCGTCAATAGAAAAAATGTTATTGACAATTAAAGATGAATTTCTGACTTCAGATCGCGATCTCTACAGAGTTGTCATGTTCTGAAATTCTTTTCGACCTGATTGCATTCGTTTTAATTATTAAAAATCATGAGGTATACTAAAAAAACGTGCGAAAGAAACAACTACATCAATTTTTGAAGTGATACCGTCAATAGAAAAAAGTTATTAACAATTAAAGATTAATTTCTGACTTCAGATCGCGATCTCTACAGAGTTGTCATGTTCTGAAATTCTTTTCGACCTGATTGCATTCGTTTTAATTATTAAAAATCATGAGGTATACTAAAAAACGTGCGAAAGAAACAACTACATCAATTTTGAAGTGATACCGTCAATAGAAAAAAGTTATTAACAATTAAAGATTAATTTCTGACTTCAGATCGCGATCTCTACAGAGTTGTCATGTTCTGAAATTCTTTTCGACCTGATTGCATTCGTTTTAATTATTAAAAATCATGAGGTATACTAAAAAACGTGCGAGAGAAACAACTACATCAATTTTGAAGTGATACCGTCAATAGAAAAAAAGTTATTAACAATTAAAGATTAATTTCTGACTTCAGATCGCGATCTCTACAGAGTTGTCATGTTCTGAAATTCTTTTCGACCTGATTGCATTCGTTTTAATTATTAAAAATCATGAGGTATACTAAAAAACGTGCGAAAGAAACAACTACATCAATTTTGAAGTGATACCGTCAATAGAAAAAATGTTATTAACAATTAAAGATTAATTTCTGACTTCAGATCGCGATCTCTACAGAGTTGTCATGTTCTGAAATTCTTTTCGACCTGATTGCATTCGTTTTAATTATTAAAAATCATGAGGTATACTAAAAAACGTGCGAGAGAAACAACTACATCAATTTTGAAGTGATACCGTCAATAGAAAAAAAGTTATTAACAATTAAAGATGAACTTCTGACTGCAGACCGCGATCTCTACAGAGTTGTCATGTTCTGAAATTCTTTTCGACCTGATTGCATTCGTTTTAATTATTAAAAATCATGAGGTATACTAAAAAACGTGCGAGAGAAACAACTACATCAATTTTGAAGTGATACCGTCAATAGAAAAAAAGTTATTAACAATTAAAGATTAATTTCTGACTTCAGATCGCGATCTCTACAGAGTTGTCATGTTCTGAAATTCTTTTCGACCTGATTGCATTCGTTTTAATTATTAAAAATCATGAGGTATACTAAAAAACGTGCGAAAGAAACAACTACATCAATTTTGAAGTGATACCGTCAATAGAAAAAAAGTTATTAACAATTAAAGATTAATTTCTGACTTCAGATCGCGATCTCTACAGAGTTGTCATGTTCTGAAATTCTTTTCGACCTGATTGCATTCGTTTTAATTATTAAAAATCATGAGGTATACTAAAAAACGTGCGAAAGAAACAACTACATCAATTTTGAAGTGATACCGTCAATAGAAAAAAGTTATTAACAATTAAAGATGAACTTTTAACTGCAGACCGCGATCTCTACAGAGTTGTCATGTTCTGAAATTCTTTTCGACATGATTGCATTCGTTTTAATTATTAAAAATCATGAGGTATACTAAAAAACGTGCGAAAGAAACAACTACATCAATTTTGAAGTGATACCGTCAATAGAAAAAAGTTATTAACAATTAAAGATTAATTTCTGACTTCAGATCGCGATCTCTACAGAGTTGTCATGTTCTGAAATTCTTTTCGACCTGATTGCATTCGTTTTAATTATTAAAAATCATGAGGTATACTAAAAAACGTGCGAAAGAAACAACTACATCAATTATGAAGTGATACCGACAAAGCGAAAATAGTTATTAACAATTAAAGATGAACTTTTAACTGCAGACCGCGATCTCTACAGAGTTGTCATGTTCTGAAATTCTTTTCGACATGATTGCATTCGTTTTAATTATTAAAAATCATGAGGTATACTAAAAAACGTGCGAAAGAAACAACTACATCAATTTTGAAGTGATACCGTCAATAGAAAAAAAGTTATTAACAATTAAAGATGAACTTTTAACTGCAGACCGCGATCTCTACAGAGTTGTCATGATCTGAAAGTCTTTTCGACCTGATTGCATTCGTTTTAATTATTAAAAATCATGAGGTATACTAAAAAACGTGCGAGAGAAACAACTACATCAATTTTGAAGTGATACCGTCAATAGAAAAAAAGTTATTAACAATTAAAGATTAATTTCTGACTTCAGATCGCGATCTCTACAGAGTTGTCATGTTCTGAAATTCTTTTCGACCTGATTGCATTCGTTTTAATTATTAAAAATCATGAGGTATACTAAAAAACGTGCAGAAAGAAACAACTACATCAATTTTGAAGTGATACCGTCAATAGAAAAAAAGTTATTAACAATTAAAGATGAACTTTTAACTGCAGACCGCGATCTCTACAGAGTTGTCATGATCTGAAAGTCTTTTCAACCTGATTGCATTCGTTTTAATTATTAAAAATCATGAGGTATACTAAAAAACGTGCGAGAGAAACAACTACATCAATTTTGAAGTGATACCGTCAATAGAAAAAAGTTATTAACAATTAAAGATTAATTTCTGACTTCAGATCGCGATCTCTACAGAGTTGTCATGTTCTGAAATTCTTTTCGACATGATTGCATTCGTTTTAATTATTAAAAATCATGAGGTATACTAAAAAACGTGCAGAAAGAAACAACTACATCAATTTTGAAGTGATACCGTCAATAGAAAAAAAGTTATTAACAATTAAAGATGAACTTTTAACTGCAGACCGCGATCTCTACAGAGTTGTCATGTTCTGAAATTCTTTTCGACATGATTGCATTCGTTTTAATTATTAAAAATCATGAGGTATACTAAAAAACGTGCGAAAGAAACAACTACATCAATTTTGAAGTGATACCGTCAATAGAAAAAAAGTTATTAACAATTAAAGATGAACTTTTAACTGCAGACCGCGATCTCTACAGAGTTGTCATGTTCTGAAATTCTTTTCGACATGATTGCATTCGTTTTAATTATTAAAAATCATGAGGTATACTAAAAAACGTGCGAAAGAAACAACTACATCAATTTTGAAGTGATACCGTCAATAGAAAAAAAGTTATTAACAATTAAAGATGAACTTTTAACTGCAGACCGCGATCTCTACAGAGTTGTCATGTTCTGAAATTCTTTTCGACATGATTGCATTCGTTTTAATTATTAAAAATCATGAGGTATACTAAAAAACGTGCGAGAGAAACAACTACATCAATTTTGAAGTGATACCGTCAATAGAAAAAAAGTTATTAACAATTAAAGATTAATTTCTGACTTCAGATCGCGATCTCTACAGAGTTGTCATGTTCTGAAATTCTTTTCGACCTGATTGCATTCGTTTTAATTATTAAAAATCATGAGGTATACTAAAAAACGTGCAGAAAGAAACAACTACATCAATTTTGAAGTGATACCGTCAATAGAAAAAAGTTATTAACAATTAAAGATTAATTTCTGACTTCAGATCGCGATCTCTACAGAGTTGTCATGTTCTGAAATTCTTTTCGACCTGATTGCATTCGTTTTAATTATTAAAAATCATGAGGTATACTAAAAAACGTGCGAAAGAAACAACTACATCAATTTTGAAGTGATACCGTCAATAGAAAAAAAGTTATTAACAATTAAAGATTAATTTCTGACTTCAGATCGCGATCTCTACAGAGTTGTCATGTTCTGAAATTCTTTTCGACCTGATTGCATTCGTTTTAATTATTAAAAATCATGAGGTATACTAAAAAACGTGCGAGAGAAACAACTACATCAATTTTGAAGTGATACCGTCAATAGAAAAAAAGTTATTAACAATTAAAGATTAATTTCTGACTTCAGATCGCGATCTCTACAGAGTTGTCATGTTCTGAAATTCTTTTCGACCTGATTGCATTCGTTTTAATTATTAAAAATCATGAGGTATACTAAAAAACGTGCGAAAGAAACAACTACATCAATTTTGAAGTGATACCGTCAATAGAAAAAAAGTTATTAACAATTAAAGATTAATTTCTGACTTCAGATCGCGATCTCTACAGAGTTGTCATGTTCTGAAATTCTTTTCGACCTGATTGCATTCGTTTTAATTATTAAAAATCATGAGGTATACTAAAAAACGTGCGAGAGAAACAACTACATCAATTTTGAAGTGATACCGTCAATAGAAAAAAAGTTATTAACAATTAAAGATGAACTTTTAACTGCAGACCGCGATCTCTACAGAGTTGTCATGATCTGAAATTCTTTTCGACCTGATTGCATTCGTTTTAATTATTAAAAATCATGAGGTATACTAAAAAACGTGCGAGAGAAACAACTACATCAATTTTGAAGTGATACCGTCAATAGAAAAAAAGTTATTAACAATTAAAGATTAATTTCTGACTTCAGATCGCGATCTCTACAGAGTTGTCATGTTCTGAAATTCTTTTCGACCTGATTGCATTCGTTTTAATTATTAAAAATCATGAGGTATACTAAAAAACGTGCGAAAGAAACAACTACATCAATTTTGAAGTGATACCGTCAATAGAAAAAAAGTTATTAACAATTAAAGATTAATTTCTGACTTCAGATCGCGATCTCTACAGAGTTGTCATGTTCTGAAATTCTTTTCGACCTGATTGCATTCGTTTTAATTATTAAAAATCATGAGGTATACTAAAAAACGTGCGAAAGAAACAACTACATCAATTTTGAAGTGATACCGTCAATAGAAAAAAAGTTATTAACAATTAAAGATGAACTTTTAACTGCAGACCGCGATCTCTACAGAGTTGTCATGTTCTGAAATTCTTTTCGACATGATTGCATTCGTTTTAATTATTAAAAATCATGAGGTATACTAAAAAACGTGCGAAAGAAACAACTACATCAATTTTGAAGTGATACCGTCAATAGAAAAAAAGTTATTAACAATTAAAGATTAATTTCTGACTTCAGATCGCGATCTCTACAGAGTTGTCATGTTCTGAAATTCTTTTCGACCTGATTGCATTCGTTTTAATTATTAAAAATCATGAGGTATACTAAAAAACGTGCGAAAGAAACAACTACATCAATTTTGAAGTGATACCGTCAATAGAACAAAAGTTATTAACAATTAAAGATGAACTTTTAACTGCAGACCGCGATCTCTACAGAGTTGTCATGTTCTGAAATTCTTTTCGACATGATTGCATTCGTTTTAATTATTAAAAATCATGAGGTATACTAAAAAACGTGCAGAAAGAAACAACTACATCAATTTTGAAGTGATACCGTCAATAGAAAAAAAGTTATTAACAATTAAAGATGAACTTTTAACTGCAGACCGCGATCTCTACAGAGTTGTCATGATCTGAAAGTCTTTTCGACCTGATTGCATTCGTTTTAATTATTAAAAATCATGAGGTATACTAAAAAACGTGCGAGAGAAACAACTACATCAATTTTGAAGTGATACCGTCAATAGAAAAAAAGTTATTAACAATTAAAGATTAATTTCTGACTTCAGATCGCGATCTCTACAGAGTTGTCATGTTCTGAAATTCTTTTCGACCTGATTGCATTCGTTTTAATTATTAAAAATCATGAGGTATACTAAAAAACGTGCGAAAGAAACAACTACATCAATTTTGAAGTGATACCGTCAATAGAAAAAAAGTTATTAACAATTAAAGATGAACTTTTAACTGCAGACCGCGATCTCTACAGAGTTGTCATGATCTGAAAGTCTTTTCAACCTGATTGCATTCGTTTTAATTATTAAAAATCATGAGGTATACTAAAAAACGTGCGAGAGAAACAACTACATCAATTTTGAAGTGATACCGTCAATAGAAAAAAAGTTATTAACAATTAAAGATTAATTTCTGACTTCAGATCGCGATCTCTACAGAGTTGTCATGTTCTGAAATTCTTTTCGACCTGATTGCATTCGTTTTAATTATTAAAAATCATGAGGTATACTAAAAAACGTGCGAAAGAAACAACTACATCAATTTTGAAGTGATACCGTCAATAGAAAAAAAGTTATTAACAATTAAAGATGAACTTTTAACTGCAGACCGCGATCTCTACAGAGTTGTCATGTTCTGAAATTCTTTTCGACATGATTGCATTCGTTTTAATTATTAAAAATCATGAGGTATACTAAAAAACGTGCGAAAGAAACAACTACATCAATTTTGAAGTGATACCGTCAATAGAAAAAAGTTATTAACAATTAAAGATGAACTTTTAACTGCAGACCGCGATCTCTACAGAGTTGTCATGTTCTGAAATTCTTTTCGACATGATTGCATTCGTTTTAATTATTAAAAATCATGAGGTATACTAAAAAACGTGCGAAAGAAACAACTACATCAATTTTGAAGTGATACCGTCAATAGAAAAAAAGTTATTAACAATTAAAGATGAACTTTTAACTGCAGACCGCGATCTCTACAGAGTTGTCATGATCTGAAAGTCTTTTCGACCTGATTGCATTCGTTTTAATTATTAAAAATCATGAGGTATACTAAAAAACGTGCGAAAGAAACAACTACATCAATTTTGAAGTGATACCGTCAATAGAAAAAAAGTTATTAACAATTAAAGATGAACTTTTAACTGCAGACCGCGATCTCTACAGAGTTGTCATGATCTGAAAGTCTTTTCGACCTGATTGCATTCGTTTTAATTATTAAAAATCATGAGGTATACTAAAAAACGTGCGAGAGAAACAACTACATCAATTTTGAAGTGATACCGTCAATAGAAAAAAAGTTATTAACAATTAAAGATTAATTTCTGACTTCAGATCGCGATCTCTACAGAGTTGTCATGTTCTGAAATTCTTTTCGACCTGATTGCATTCGTTTTAATTATTAAAAATCATGAGGTATACTAAAAAACGTGCGAAAGAAACAACTACATCAATTTTGAAGTGATACCGTCAATAGAAAAAAAGTTATTAACAATTAAAGATGAACTTTTAACTGCAGACCGCGATCTCTACAGAGTTGTCATGTTCTGAAATTCTTTTCGACATGATTGCATTCGTTTTAATTATTAAAAATCATGAGGTATACTAAAAAACGTGCGAAAGAAACAACTACATCAATTTTGAAGTGATACCGTCAATAGAAAAAAAGTTATTAACAATTAAAGATGAACTTTTAACTGCAGACCGCGATCTCTACAGAGTTGTCATGATCTGAAATTCTTTTCGACCTGATTGCATTCGTTTTAATTATTAAAAATCATGAGGTATACTAAAAAACGTGCGAGAGAAACAACTACATCAATTTTGAAGTGATACCGTCAATAGAAAAAAAGTTATTAACAATTAAAGATTAATTTCTGACTTCAGATCGCGATCTCTACAGAGTTGTCATGTTCTGAAATTCTTTTCGACCTGATTGCATTCGTTTTAATTATTAAGAATCATGGGGTATACTAAAAAACGTGCGAAAGAAACAACTACATCAATTTTAAAGTGATACCGTCAATAGAAAACAAGGTTATTAACAATTAAAGATGATCTTTTAATTGCAGACCGCGATCTCTACAGAGTTGTCATATTCTGAAATTCTTTTCGACCTGATTGCATTCGTTTTAATTATTAAAAATCATGAGGTATACTAAAAAACGTGCGAGAGAAACAACTACATCAATTTTGAAGTGATACCGTTAATAGAAAAAAAGTTATTAACAATTAAAGGTGAACTTCTGACTGCAGACCGCGATCTCTACAGAGTTGTCATGTTCTGAAATTCTTTTCGACCTGATTGCATTCGTTTTAATTATTAAGAATCATGGGGTATACTAAAAAACGTGCGAGAGAAAAAACTACATCAATTTTGAAGTGATACCGTCAATAGAAAAAAGTTATTAACAATTAAAGGTGAATTTCTGACTTCAGATTTCTGACTTCAGCATTTAGGATGTGGGAATGAAGCACTAGCAAATTATCTACTGTGCTTCGCAGAGGTCTAAATCCCGATTGAGAAGAAGAGAGAAAATTATGTTTTTCAAGATACCACATGAGTCGGTTGTTAACCATTTTCTCCATTAGTTTGCACATAGTGCATGTTAGTGCGATAGGCCTATAGGAATTTGCACTGCTAGGGTCTTTATCAGGTTTTTTAATAGGAAAGATAGTTGATAATTGCCACATTTTAGGAAAGTCTTTTTGGTCCAGATTAAATTATATAGCTCTAATAGTTTATGGAGACTATTGGTGGACAGATTTTTTAGAAATATGGAAGGTATATCATCAGGTCCTGCTGCTGAAGTTTTAGTAGATGAAAGAGCTACAGAGAGTTCTTGGAACGAAAATGGAGAATTTAAGAGATTGCTATTGTGACTGACGGTAGCAGTTAAGGGATAATTGGACATGACTGAGTTTTGAGGATTAACTTGAAACATATTTTTAGATCTGCACTGAAAGGAAGAGGATAAGATTTCAGTTATTTCTTGACTGTCTGTAATAGTACGATCTTGTTGAATGATGGCTGGAATTTTTGTGAAGGTCCTTTTTCCTTGCATTTGCCGAATTTTTGCCCAGACCTGGTTAGGAGAAGAGTCAGAAGTTATGGAGGAAACATATTTATTCCAACTGTCTTTTTTACTCTGTTTTATTGTTCTTTTAGCTCTTGCTCTTAGTTTTTTAAACTCAATAAAGTCATATTCGTTCCTCGTTTTTCTATATCTGTTTAATGCCTTTTTACTTTCTTGAATCGAGGTTTTGCACATCTCATTCCACCAGGGAACCATTTTTCGGGAGGGAGATATCACAGACTTTCCAATATTTTGTTCAGCAGCAAAAATAATACAGGAGCTAAAAGCGGAGACGGCAGCTTCGATGTTATCCGGAAGATTTAATTGATCTGTTTGATTTTCTATGCCACATCTAAAGGCTTCCCAGTTGGCATGAGTTATTTTCCATTTCGTTACATTTTCAGATGGTTTGGGAGTATTGTCAGTGATTAGAATGGGGAAGTGATTACTGTCATTGAGATCGTCTATTGGGTTCCATGTGAGCAAGGGAAAAGTTTGTGGGTCGCAAAGGCTTAGATCAATTGAAGAAAAAGTTTGGGAGGAAAGATTAAAGTGAGTGCTTGTACCATTATTTAGAAGACAAAGGTCGAAGTTCTTAAAAACGTTTTCTATGATTTTACCTCTACCAAAGGTTTTTTGTGAACCCCATAAAGAATTGTGGGCATTGAAGTCTCCACAAATTAAGGAGGGATGTGTTAGCTGAGAAATTAAATCTATAAGTTCTGCTTCTGAAAATGAAGCATTAGGTGCAATGTAAATACTACAAATAGTAATTTTGGATGGACACCAGACGGTGACTGCTACAGTTTCTAAAGATGTATTTAAGGGGTAAGCAGATGAGTAGAGGTCTTTTGAGACAAATACTGATGTTCCGCCACTAGCTCTTTTACATTCAGTTCTGATGTGGTGATAGCCTTCAAATCCTTTAAGGTGACGTTTGTGAGATTCGGTAAAGTTGGTTTCTTGCAAACATAAGATATCTACATTTAAGGTGGAAGTTAGTTGTTGGATACGTTCTAAACGAGGGTAGAATCCATCACAATTCCACTGGATAAGAGAGAATGTTGAAATAGAGATTTATTGTGAAATTTGTGAGGTGTCTGAGTGGTGGTCATCTTCAAGAGAATCTAGGGATGACTGAGATGCCAGGCTTTCAGCTTCTGAATCTTCCGTATTTAGTTCCTTTTTTAACTTTTTGCTGTCTGGTTAGTCGGTTCTTGATGAATCTTTCAGTAAGGAGGGGATAAATATTGTGTAAATCTGAAAGCAGGGATCTAACATCTGTAGTAAACCTTTCAGCTTCCAGTATGGGACTGGAACTGCCAAAAGAGTTTTCAAGAAAAGCTATAAAGTTTTCTGCTGTGAGAGTAAATGTATCTTTTGAATCTCTGTAGATATTTATAATGGCTTTTCTTGTGGATTCTGGCAGCTTGGTTTTTTCGGTGGAGAGGTCCCTCTTCAATCTCTTTTTGGTAAGTTTGGTAAGTGCTGGGTTGGAGTGTGGGGTGGCAGGCACTTCAGATGTAGTTGGTGTAACAGAATTTGGGGAAATAGTTGCGGATGTAATTTGAGTGGGAGTCTTTGACATATCTGGTTTAGTTGGAGGTGAAGGGATATGAGTGTCAGCGGAATAAACTGTTAATTGGGTAAAATGAGTTGGATGAGTATTTGGACAAAGACTTGCGATATGGCCGCACTGCTTACAAATGAAACATTCCATTTTATCAGTGGATAAAAATATTCTGTAAGAATTATTATCAAAAGGAATAACTAGTGAAGTTTGTAGTTCGTAGCTGTCAGTAGGTGGAACAATGTAGACTTGTCTTCTGAACGAAAGAATATGATTGTATTCATCTCCTGGGATTCCAGCTTTTAGGAAAGATATTTGCGAAGTAAGTTGTAGTCCGTAATTTTCAAGTGCTGTTCGAATTAAATCGTGAGGAATGGAAGGGCACACATTAGAGATTAAAACCCTTTTTGCTGGTGTCACTAGTCGTCTTATAGGTAGGTCCAGGTCGCCGATATGAATGACAGAGTTATTTTTAATCAGCTGGTCCACAAGTTCAATTTTACTTAAATATATACAAATTCTATCGTTAGATATCCTAGATACGAAAATGATATTCTTTGGCCCTATTAAGTCTCCAATAGCTTTTGCATAATCGAGCAGTTTTAGACTATCCACTGAGTGAAAAACTATTGCTTGTTCTTTCTTTGGAAAGGATGGTTTTGGCGTTGATTTAGCAGCAGCGACGTATGAACTAGGTGAAGCAACATTATTACTTGAAGTTGGGGTGTTAGTTACTGTAGGAGAACTCATTGTGTTGCCCTCGTAGTCAAAAGCAACAGATGTATTAATTAATCTTGAAGTTTTCTACTTTTAAGGAAGGCAACCAGTTATACACCATGCTGTAAAACTGGTTGCTTAAATTGTAAACGAACAACGTAGCCCCAGATACTAATTCGAAACTCGTTATCGTTATCAGATTATAAAAAACTTCTAAACAAGATGTTGTTTCGATTTAACGTAGTTTTTGCACGCTCACAATGCACTTATTACAAAAGCACGTTACGTTTGAGACGTACAAAGTTCAATATATTCAGTGGTTCAAAAGTTTAAATTTACACTAGGAATATCCGTTGTAAAACACGAAAATTTTACTAGTCGACACAGAGCGAACTTAACTCGTTCAGGTCACAAACCGGTCCCATAAATGTAATTATATACAATTACAAACTAAAGTAAAATGTGCTTATAAAAAATTATCAATTAAGTTTTTAGGTAAACATAATTTAATTGTAAAATTTCTACATTTATTTATGTTTAGAAAATGAAAAAATAAAGATTTACGCGTGGAAAAATTATTCTAATTAATTTCCAAACCAAACTTCTTAATAACTTTATAGTAGACAAAATTAATTTGAATTTTGTATTTATTTTACATTGCCAGCTCGCGTTTTTTGCCACCTTTCTATCTCCATCTCTCTTGCACTGCTAGTGCGACACACGGTAGTATACTCTGTGTATTGACAGGGCACATCCATTTTAGGTTATAATATCTATAATTAAGAGTAATAAAGGTGCAAGAATACATCCAGCACCGGATTCCGTAATGAGGTTAAAATAAGCCAATTAAAATGATGCTTGTGGGCGGAGTTCCTACCGTTGATATTTTACGTGACGTTTAAACTAGGTATGACTGAAAGTAATTTTTAAGGTTTTAAGCAGGTATTTATTATATTTTATGATTGTTTTCCTTTGATCTTGTCTTCATTTCATAGTCTTTAAAAGTAGGTAAACACAAGGTATTGTGTTTTCCTCGTTAAATGAATTCATTAATGTGAGTATCAAATCAAATATCTATTTTTGGCGTATAGGTAGTAATAAGAACAATTATTAATTATTAAATCTACCAATTTTTTAGTCTGTTTTGCCACCTGGCTGGGGAACAAAAATTATGGAGAAAAAGATAATAGAAGGTGAAGACAAGTTCCCTAACGTTCAGTTGCAATTTTTTGTTAATTGCTCGAACAAAGAAGAGTTTAGTAAATGGTTAAGTGAATTTGAAAACTTAACCAATTCATCATACGTTATAAATAATACGGTTATTGAGGATAGAAAACGGATTAAACTTAGGTGAAATACCACCACCACTTTACTCGGTGCTCAAAAACTTACGAACCATCTTCACAAATTAAAACGAGAAATACCAACTGCCCTTCAAAATTAACAGTAAAAATTCATGTTATTAAAAAAAAATACAGGGGCATACAAGAAAAATTCCAACTTTTACAAGAAGCACCTTGTGAAATAACTATTATTGTAACACACAATCAGGCAATTCAGATTATTTGCGGTTTCGGAAAGTTAGTAATGATGTAAGAGAACAGTTATTACGTCTCTACAAGAATGGACATACAGCAGGAACAGCATTAGAAATGATTAAGTGCAATATCCAGCTAACTTGTGATGACTACAACACAGCTTTAGCAGATAGGAATAGATGCCCAAGTTATAAATATTTGATAACTGGATTGCATTATGGATGAAAACTATACAATAATTTGCCCAAATCTATGAAATATTTCAACTCTCGGAGGTTGGAGGATGGAAATAAAAAATAAGTAATAAAAAATCCTCAGTATTTTTACTCTTAATTTAGTTACTGATAACCAAAACTTGTATATTAATTAAATTAATTTTTTTTAAAAACCTGAAATTATTCCCTAGCATAATAAAAAAATACACCTTTATAATATATTTTTACATTGCAATTATTTTTTTTTTAATTTCTAGCCTAGAAAGCAAAAATTGAAAAAGTGCGCCAAATATCCAAGCCACACCTGCTAATATTTCTATTGGCCTATTTTAGCCTCATTACGGAATCCGGTGCTGGATGTATTCTCGCAATAAAGGTTAGGTTAGGCTGATACAAAACGCGATGTCGGTACCATTTATTATGAATTTCACTTCCACCTAAAGATAACAAAATCCCTTCTTCTTTACACGTTCACGAACAAAATTTAAAATAAATCAGACCCTAGAGAAATAATAGAGAGTTATCGGAAACTTCAAAATACTGCAGTGCAGTAATAAAAGACGACGTTATTTAAATACTGCATGACCTTATTTATTTTGTAAAGTATGAGTTATCGGTAAGCATTGTAACATGATATGTTAACTAAAAACGTAGTATTTTTAAATTAATTATATGGCTAACACTAACACCATCTATTGTATAGAGTTCTTAACATGTTAATTATTATAAACGATTCCTGTCAGTAATTCAAACTTTATACACGATCTTTAATGTGGCATGGTCCAATACCTTAAACCACGATTGATTCTCTTATTGTCATTGGTGTTATACACAGCATTGGAATCAATACCAAAAGACGTTACAAATTTCAAGTCAAAAGACGTTACAAATTTCAAGTCAAAAGACATTACAAATTTCAAGTTCAAAGACATTACTGGGTTACTATCGAATTACCGCTGATTGGTTCTACATTGGTGCCCTTCACTGGACCACTCTCTCCTGGATCAACCAATGGATCAGATGTAAAAAAAGATAAGTCGACCAACGTAAATGCATTTATAATATTATACAGCTGTCTCTTTTTTCTATATTTCTTAAACGTTATATCAAAATCATTTTCGTATCGTCAACTGTATTAGAATAAGTTTTTGTAAGGGACTGTTTGCGGATTATTTTTTTGTAACGTATTCTCAACTTCATTCATTTTAGCACCAAGGAAATCTATTTATCTTTTATCTGTTTGTACATTTTCATATCATTTTTTTATCTTCATAGACAGTTTTTTCTGACATCTTTCTGTCATCTTACGATACTTATTTAAATAACTCAGCTTAAAACAACTTTCTTTAGTAGTATCATAAAAAATAAAAAGATTTCAGTGGCGCCCTTATAATTTCTTAAAGAAACAAATATTGTACAATAGTCAGAGCTAATGAACTTACTCACCCCTAGCCGAGGTATTTAACTATCATAATTTTTGCTGTGATAAACATTTATAAATTTTGTTAATTATTGAAGTATCTTTTACAACTAATTAAAGACGAAATTAAGATTAATGGTTGTTTTATTGTAAATTACATTTTTTCTTTTGGTATATTGTTATTTTTTAAAAAAAGTTAACTAAATATTTTTATAAATTCACTATCAATCATATTACAAATTACAAATTGACGCCCAACGTAATAATATGGTTACAAATTGTCGCCCAACGACCAAATAATATTACAGCATTTGATGGTCGTTATTATTCCTTTATTGATAAATTTATTTCTTGCTCGAGTTGGTAAAGATTGAGATTTATCATTATCTTTGGTAGTGGTATAAGTATGGAAAACGAAAAGCCACAATTTCCCTTAATAAAACCACATCATCATCAAACGTAAACCGAAGGCGTTTGCTCTTTTCCTTTACCACCGACATTTCTATTTAGCTATCAATAAACATTACCAGAATATGTAATCTTTTATCTATGAACATTACTATCTCACTACAGGTCTACAGCGAACATAATATGCTATCAAACGACAAATAACAACTAAAAATGAGGTTAATAACACAATCAAGAGAACTGGCGATTGCCTTGTAGCAAGGCCATTAAACGAAAGAAAAAGAAGAAAGAAGCAATAAGGGAAAAATAAGACCAACATTAAACCAGTATAAATAAAGTCAGGCACTATTTTTAATAAGGGAAATATAAAGTTGGGTACGAAAGCGCATGCTCAGATGTCAAAATAAGGGCAACATTAATACTGCCTTCCTAAAATGCACGCCCGATAACTCTCTAATCAATCGACATTAAAAATATAGGAGATCTAATGTCAAAATGTCAAACTATGCTTCTTCTAGTAATTTAATCCAGCTTTTAGGATTTGCACTGTTGCCAATTTTTAAATCTACGATAATATTAGTGAACGTAAGTTCTGTTGAACTACGTCAAAATCAGTATAGAACAACGGACGTTTCCTTGAATAGGTTCAACAGTGACTGCTGGTTCAATAGATCACTAGATGAAAAGATATTCGTACAACCGGGTCAAGGAGTAAACTGTAATGTATCAAATACAATCAAATTCCTTAAGGACACACGTTTACTACACAAAATTTAAGTTATATTATATATGTATCATTTTGTAATTTGTAATAATTTGTAATTTAATACGCAATTTGTGACTAGTATATTAATTAATAACTGTAAAATCTGTAAAACCCGCTAATAACCTTTAATGGTTGATGCGGAAACCCTAAATAAAAAAAAAATTAAAAAAATCTATTTTATTTTGTTGGTTTATAAATTGATGTATTTGTAATAATATGTTGTGCAATCAAAAATAAATCTTTAAAAATGTTAACGTTTTTTTACTAAAACTTTTCATTTCATAATTAAAGTTCTATCTGTACCGTTTTATACTATAATATATTTTATACTTATGCAACTCAATTTTCCTAGTTATAAAAGTGCGCCGTTTATAAATCATTTGGAAGGGATTAACAAAAAAACTGAGTAGTCAAATAAAACTAATTGCTAATCCTTCGAACGAGGATTTTTGCCGGTCAATGTTCAGAGAAAGCAACAAAGTGGTGTTTTTGATTTTAACAGTGTTAACCCTTTTTTATAAAGCGTTGGGCTCGTGCCTGCATTTTAGGTACTTAGGTGAAACTTATTTTTCTAAATTATCATGTACTAAGAAATTTTTAAATTAATGATACCTAAGAAAAAGATTATGACTAGCTAATTTGATATATAATCGTCATTTATTTGACCCAGTGGCGTGGTACATTTCATAAAAGTTTGTAATTATTTTGTAATTTTAGTCACTTATTGTATGAATAAACCTTGAAAGTCCACCACAACTTGTTTTTCCTGTACCAAAACCATTATTCATATGAGAACACACCCCATATTTTTGATCTAGAAGATGTCAAGGAGGAAGATAAACTAAACTACTTACTGCTCACACTCCCAGAAAATTTGTCTCACATAGTAGCACATATAGTGGATGCATTGCCAGAAAAAGATAAAACAACAGAATATGTTAAGTCAAAGTTATTACTAGATTTTCAAAAAAAGTAGGAAAGTAGTAATGTCAGTATTAAAACTACTCAAGCATTCAGTGTAAACATATCAGAAACCTATAGAGGAGGACCAAAACAATATGATTCACAACCAGGTACATCTGTAAAGTCAAATGGTTCAGAAAAGAGGCGTTACAAATTAATGTAACTGTATTGGGCACTTACAGAAATTTTGCACAACATATAAATCAAGAGGATATTTTCATATAAGTAGGTACCTAATCATCATCCACTGAGAAATCCAAGTTTCAGAAGCAGTAATGAACAAGGTTCCAGAGCTAATAATAGTGAACACATTGCAGGAAATTCTACAGTTCAAGATGAACAGTTTTCTTTTCAGGTAGAAGTTTTAATTTCAGAAAAAGAACATCAAATTGAAAAAGAAGGAAGCTTAAGATGGTTGCTTGACAGCGGATGTTCAGATCATATTTATTGTGAATAAGTACCTACTTTAATAATTTTATAGAGTTCCAGAACCTCATAAAGGTAAAAGTAGGTGATGGTTTTGAATTGATTGCACAAAAGAAAGGTACCTAACATAAATGTCATATTTAAGGTAGGTGATAATTTAATCAGATCAGAAATTAAAAATATATTATTCTTTGTACCAGACATGAAATATAATTTGTTAAGTGTATCATGTATTACAGTATTATCAAAATTTATCAGTATTATACAGTAAAGAGAATGCGGAAATTGGGGACAAACAGGGTAAACTTATTGCCATAGCTTATAAGAAAAATAAATTATATGAGGTACAAAGTAACACGTAGAAAAAATAAACACTAGGCACTGTTTTTTTCTTGTATCAGGGAAATGTCAAAGAAAGAAAAATGGCACCGCATGTTAGGTCATACAAATTTTGAAAATCTACAAAAATTGTGTAATTTAAAATTACTTGATGGTGGTCTATCTAATAAAATTGAAAATGAATTTTTAAAAAGTGAAATCTGCATACTTACAAACATAAAATGACAAATTTAAAATTTCAAAATAATAGAAATATAGCAGAGGATATTTTGGAGATAGTGCGCATACTGCTGATGTACATGGTCTTATTAAACAGGAATAAGGTTTTAGAGGGGAGCGTTATTTTGTTAGTTTTATTGATGACTTCAGTAAAATTGCAGTGTTGTTTATTGTATAAAACAAAAAAGTGAGGTGCTGGAGTACCTATTTCAAACAATATGTTAAATTAATGCAAAACATCTTGGGTAAAAGAATCAAAGAAAAATTCATTGCGATAATGGAGGGGAGTACTTATATTAACAAAGACTTTTACAATTTTGCACGAAATGAGAGTATCTATATAAGACCAGAATCAAAGAATTATTGTACACCTATGGAAATGAATTTAAAACTTGAACCTGCAGAAAACCCAGAAACACATTATAAATTTAGAAACTTGATAGGAGCACTTTTGTATATCAGTAGTGGCACTAGACCTTACGTATCCTTCGCAGTAAATTATCTCAGTCGTTTTCAAAGTTGTTATAATGGCGCTCATTTTAAATATGCAGAACGAGTTTTGAAATATCTGTATTCCACACGTTTTCATAAATTATTTTATAATGTTAATTTAGAATATGACAAAATTGATGCATTCGTTGATGCCGATTGGGCTGCAGACATTCTAGATCTTGTAGGTACTTGGAAATCCTGTAATGTGGAAGTGTCAAAAACAAAAAGAAAGTTGTATCACGTGCCTCCACTCATGCAGAATTTTACGCTTTGGCAGATTGTGTGCAAAAAGTTTTACCAATTAAAGGTATTTTGTTTGATTTTAATGTTATTATTTAAAAACTTATTAAAATATTTGAAGACAACACAAGTGCCATTGCCATTGCAAAACATGGTAAATTTTCGAAAAACTCTAAACATATAGATGTGAGTTACCATTTTGTAAATGATTTTTAAAATCAAAAATTAATTGAAGTTGTTAAGGTGGATACAAGTGATCAACTTGCTGAAATTCTAACAAAGCCCTTAGGGAGACTTAAAATTGAAAATTTAAGAAATATATGTTGTAATTGTTAGAAAATTAATGATATTTTTTTTTATTAATAATGTGTGGTATTTAATATACCTGTAGTTTGTTTTATTTTAAAAGTAATTATTTAAGTTGAGAACAAAATCAAAGAGGTGTGTTAAAAGTGGTCCTCTGTCTTTAAGTGTCAACAATAAAAAAAGAATATGTTTTGTGTTTTGGCGGTAGAATAGAAGCCACGTTATTCTTGTATTAAAAAGAAAGGTTTTATTCGGATGTAAAAGGATGTAAAATTCAGAAATATATAATAAAGCAGTTTTATTGATAGCAAGATGAGTTTTTATTTTTTTAACAAGCAGTACACTTGGAAAACAAAACATTCATTTAGAATATCAATTAAAAGAAGGTCTTTCCTCAATTTAAGATAAGAATTACCCTGAAATGAGTTGCACACTTCCTATGTGAACTTTTAAAGGAAATGGTTTTCTGGTGAAAAAGCATTCTAGGCAGTCTATTTTATAAGAAAGAAGCAATATTGTAATATGTCTGAGACATTTTCTCATGCAGGATCATAAAAGAAATTAGAAACCAAAAAAGAAAAATATTTTATCTGGATGAATTTTGGATAAGCAAGGGCCATGCATCAAATACATTTTGGCAAGATAAAACTGTTAAAAGTTGAAAAAGCGCTTTTGATATTATTGATCCACTGGTTTAAATCCACCATCATGAAAGGTGTGCAAACTGATAATAGCACACATTGGCAGTTCAGGGGCTAAGAGGTAAAGGCTTATGGCCACCTAATAAACATAATCCATCTATCTTAACCCAAGTTCTATCACCTGATATTGCACAGGCCTTAGACCCTGTTTTTATAAGCTGTTTAGAGCAAAATCAACTTGTTAATTTAAAAATGCCAGGTTGATATTATGATAAAATGAAGGTTTCTTGAATTGCTGGGCAATTGGAGTTATTTACTAATTTACAGCTGTAGACACATTTGAATTAAAATTAAAACATTGCTTTGTGAAAGTCTGGTTGTTAATTTTTAATTTTCAAAATACCAAAGTATAAAGAAATGTTCATACCATACCTTTTGCAGATTGTTTTTTAAAATTTTGATGCATCAACTTGTACTTCATGTCTGCTGCATCATTCATATCCTGACTACAGTCATTATCAGCGTCAATAAATGTTTGTTGTAATCTCTCTGAATACTCTTCAGTAGAATGTTCTTGTTTTATTGGAAATATCTCAGTTTGTGTGACATCAAGTTGATCATGCTTTTCATTAAAATTAATTTCTTTTTTAACTATTTCAGTTGGAAGAAAGTGCTCTATTATTTCAAGCTTTAGTCCATCAAAAACTGTATCTGATTCTTGTTGCACATTCATTACTAGAAACAGGTTTTATATATTTTTCCTTTATGTTTAAGTTAAAAAGTTAAATTGTTATAAGTTACCAAATTATTTATATATGATACAAATTTATCTTATAATAATTATCAATAAAAGAAAGAAAAACTACAAGGTTTCATCCTACTATAGATACACACTAATTTCGAAGTTCAATCACTTGAATATTGAAGCAACTTACTTTTTATAATATTTTAACACATCAGAGATAACATATACACATTTAAAAAACATTCGTTAACCTCACTTTTAGTTGCCAGAGATCTAAGCCACAAGAACGATAAACATTTACCAGGATTGCCTAATCCCATAAGACGTACATTCGCCAAAAAATCGATTGTACGTGGTGGCCTGTGACGTCACTGCAGTCCTCGGCCGATTTTTTCCTATCTTGACAGTGCATTTTAGGTCGTTTTCAATCGTCGTTTTTAAATTTATTATAAAAATATTCAAAATTTTGACTGGTAGATATTGTGGATACATTAGTGTACCTTGCATTTTTGTGTAAAATTTTTAAAAAACTGTTTTTTTAAACTCCAGTTCGGACTTTTAAGTTTCATGTGTTACACTGCTTCAGTGTTGTTCCGCCTATTACTTTTGTAATAGATCTATTACTATTTTAAACAATCTAGTACGTTAGTACGCCCAAGGAAAAATCTATTACTTTTTCTGATTTTTTCTTACAACCATAGAATCTCTATCAACCAGCGCCAAACTATATGATTGTTCTGTGATACACTGGAGAAATAATTTTAAATTCTGTGTTTATTGTTCATTTTTATCACAGAATACTCGGTTTAAGTATTCTGTGATCTTTATGTACGGAACGGTAACTAACAATTTTTAATGTCACATTGCACATCCAGTTGTGCGCAGTCAGCAAATCGTTCTCAAACCGTCCGAAAAACGAAACCCGAATAAAGCTAATGTATACGTATGTGACGTCATTACTTTTTAACAGAATGATCGGATTTTCTCGGGAATAGGGATTTAATTAATAGTAGTACCTATAAGCAACGTATATTACAATATATTGTCGTTTTTATGCACAGTTCTTTCCAAAGTAAAATTGTTTATTTTTTGGAAATCTATTACTTTTTGCCTAAAATCTAGTACTTTTTTGTAGATTATTATATTACCAAAAATTTTCCCTTAGGAACAACACTGCACTGCTTGGCTGGACATTGCTTGGTTAGTATCGTTGAGTGTCAACGTTAATATTTAATAGTGAATACATTTTTTATTTTACGTTTTTAGTGAGATAGTTTACTAATTTGAAAAGAAATATGCCTGGGATGAGATGTGCTATATATGGGTGCGATAAAAGTTATTTTGATGACAAAGGAAGTATTGCATTTCATCGCTTTCCTAAGGGAAACGATCTTGTCTCTAAAACTATTCGAAATGAGTGGATGGCTCGATGTAAAAAAAAGGACAAGTTTAATGTAGATACCAGTTATGTCTGTTCAGTTCATTTTACTGAAAATGACTATGAAAGAGACTTAAAGAATTAGTTATTAGGTAATTTTTAATATTCTATATACTAAATATTTTATGTATTATTTTTTAATTTAAATTTTAGGTCTGCCTATAAAAAAGATTTTAAAAAAGACTGCTGTGCCCACATTATTATTATTTAATAAGAAGCCAATAACAGAATCAGAGTTATCAAGATCCAAAAGACTGCAATTCAAAAATGCCAGACAGAAAGCTCAGCAGGTATTGTCTGAGGTTTTAGCAACAGCATCAAATATACAGAGTGAAATTCTTGAAACCCCCAGAAAAATCCATCACCAGAACCTGAGCCAGAATGTTCCGCAGAACTTCAAAACATAAATTACAAAGCTAAGTATATGGATTTGTTAGATAATTTTAATGATTTAAGAAAAAAATATTCTCTGTTAAAAGCCAGCTCTTTCAAAACTAAAGCTCAATGCATTAAAATTACCAAAAAGAATAAAATTCTTAATGACCAACTAAGATACTTCAAAATTAAATATTATAATTCCCCAAATTGTAAAGTACCCAAAACAGCTCCCATGGTATTATTGAAGACTGTACTTACTCAAAATCAAATTGATTTATTGTCAAAAAATTAAAAATTGAATTTGTAATTAAAAATTCTTTATAGAATACATATTATGTCGCTCCATAAAAGATTCACGGATTGTACTAATAATATGCTGCAAATTGTTTATTGTTTGTTTGTTTGTTAAAAAACACTAGTTTTAGGCATGATTTTGTGTAATAATAAATTTATTTGAATGTATTTTTTAAAATAAAAATAGAACTAAATAGTGTTTTCTTTACTCTACCTATTTCCCAAATAATATTCAATAAATTAATTAAATATAAGTATTAAAACGATTTTATGGGATTATTTATTATAAATTATAAGTGTTTATTCTTAAAAATCCAAATAGTCGTACGTTAGTATTTCAGAAATCATAAAAATACTATCTAATTTCTATTTCTATTTTTATCGTTCTTGGTAATTACCAAACCTCTCGCTTGAAATCGATTAATGAAGGACTGCAATGACGTCACACAGCTGGCGGACAAATCAGGCCGATTAGGCAATCCTGGTAAATGTTTATCGTTCTTGTCTAAGCCATAGATATTGGGTGTGTTCGGGGAGCACGCTATTTGCGCCATTTGGCGCTATCTACTACTATTCCTCGTTTGCGTTATATGGCTCTTGGCGCTACATACCTCGAAAGCGTGCTCCCCGAACACACCCATTATAACCTAAAGTGGATGTGCCTTAGAAAGAGATAGTATGGGACCATAGCAACCAGACAAAGACAGATAAAGAAGTGTGGCAAAAGGAGCGCGAAAGCATATAGTGTGTTCTTTTTACATCATTCTGTTCAGCTCTGTTGAAATAATTTTCAAATTGAGCGGGTGACCAAAGTGAGCAGGAGATCCTAAAAAGAATGCACAAAAATAATCGACAGGAAAGTGCATCATAAAATTTTAGGTTAGCATATTGTTTATTATTTATTTTATTATAAAAATATTAAAAAAGATGCAAGTAGAAGATAAGTTATTAGTATTGGCGTATAAGTGCTCACACATTTTGTATCCACTTCAAAATAAATCCAAATTGTGACTGTTTTCGTTATGTATTGAGGTTATGATCAACTGAACGGAGCAAGTAATCCGAACCGAGCCCCCTCTAGAGGTAGTGCAGTTAGGGGCAAGGGGGGAAGTGATAGTTCAGTTCTGATCAAAGCGAGCGCTTAAAAAGAATACGCAAAAATATTTAAGTGAACAGAGCAGCTGATCTGCTCGAGCAAATGCCGTAAAAAGAACACACTAATTGTGAGTAGTGGCCAAGCACGATAAACATTTACCAGGATTGCCTAATCGGCCTGATTTGTCCGCCAGCTGTGTGACGTCATTGCAGTCCTTCATTATAACGTTTACCATATAAATGCATGGAAATAATAGGAATTAGATAGTATTTTTATGATTTCTGAAACACTAACGTACCACTATTTGGATTTTTAAGATTAAACACTTATAATTTATAATAAATAATCCCATAAAATCGTTTTAATACTTATATTTAATTAATTTATTAAATATTATTTGGGAAATAGGTAGAGTAAAGAAAACACTATTTAGTTCTATTTTTATTTTAAAAAATACATTCAAATAAATTTATTATTACACAAAATCATGCCTAAAACTAGTGTTTTTTGACAAACAAAGAAACAATAAACAATTTGCAGCATATTACTAGTACAATCCGTGAATCTTTTATGGAGCGACATAATATGTATTCTATAGAGAATTTTTAATTACAAATTTACAAAAAATACTACATATTAAAAAATAGTAAGTAAGTAAACTATCTCACTAAAAACGTAAAATAAAAAATGTATTCACTATTGAATATTAACGTTGACACTCAACGATACTAACCAAGCAATGTCCAGCCAAGCAGTGTAACACATGAAATTTAAAAGTCCGAACTGGAGTTTAAAAGAACAGTTTTTTAAAAATTTTACACAAAAATGCAACGTACACTAATGTATCCACAATATCTACCAGTCAAAATTTTGAATATTTTTATAATAAATCTAAAAACGACGATTGAAAACGACCTAAAATGCACTGTCAAGATAGGAAAAATACGGCCGAGGACTGCAGTGACGTCACAGGCCACCACGTGCAATCGATTTTTTGGCGAATGTACGTCTTATGGGATTAAGCAATCCTGGTAAATGTTTATCGTTCTTGAGTAGTGGCAAGAACGATAAACATTTACCAGGATTGCCTAATCGGCCTGGACCCCTATTTTCGAACGTGTGATGTGAAGTGAATGTGATGTGAGTAGGGAAGTGATCGATCCCTGGACCCCTATTCTTGACGGTGATAGAATAGAGCTCTCCCTAGGGAGCACTCCCTACTTTCATTCTATCACCTTTCTATTGGTTACATGAAACTGTATTCTTGAGTTCGATAGAAAGAAGTACAGTCGCTGTAGAAAGAAGCAAATTAGTAAGAATGTTTGAGCAGGGTTGCCAAATAGTTAAACCAATCGGAATAAAGAATTTTTGACAATTGAAGATCATGCAAACGTGGTTTATTTTTTACGGTCTCTTTTAATTTACGACGCTATACAAAATGATATACGAGAAGCAGAAGAGGATATCAATATCAGGACCCCTATTCTTGACGGTGATAGAATAGAGCTCTCCCTAGGGAGCACTCCCTACTTTCATTCTATCACCTTTCTATTGGTTACATGAAACTGTATTCTTGAGTTCGATAGAAAGAAGTACAGTCGCTGTAGAAAGAAGCAAATTAATAAGAATGTTTGAGCAGGGTTGCCAAATAGTTAAACCAATCGGAATAAAGAATTTTTGACAATTGAAGATCATGCAAACGTGGTTTATTTTTTACGGTCTCTTTTAATTTACGACGCTATACAAAATGATATACGAGAAGCAGAAGAGGATATCAATATCAGAAGAGAAGTTTTACCCTTGGTAAACCCATTTGATGAATTAACAGATTATAGGTTTACAAGGCTTTTCAGATTGAACAAGGAAGTTTGTCGCGACGTTATAGTGTTTCCATTTTTTCTTTTGTATAGGACTGCGTTAATTTGCCGGAGTACATTTCTTCTCTTGCAGAAATAAAGTCCACAAGAATCTGCTTTTGTTGGGTGTTCATAGGAGCACTCTTTTGTTTTTTATTTTCTGCCATTTTCACTACACTATATATGTCTTATCTATGTTCACTACTGTTACTTTTGATTAAAAAAAATAAATAAAAGGTTGATAATGGACGAACAATTATTTTTGATTATCTAAGCATGAAACACATCATATAAAACCAAGAAGCATATAACTACTATAAAAGAAATGGACTGGGAAAGTGTGACGTCAAAATTTGTGTTCTGTGCTGGGAAATGTCAACGAAATGATTCCAAACGGTAACATAAATAACTTTTGTTCGAGTTATTTTGCTATTATTATACTTTGAAATATAACGGAGGTATCATAATTAAATACATATAAGCAAAATCTTTCCAAATTCCATTTTTAAAATACTATGTTAGTAAGTATTCTCACAATTTATGATAATGCACAACTTTGAAGGTTATGTTATAATATTTTTACGGAAATTGTTCATCTATCTACTTTAGTGATATGTAAATCATATGAATGAACACTTACCAATGAAAAAACAGTAATTAACTCCCAAAAATCAAGAAAATACAACAAAATAGTTAATACCACCTGTAAAACATACCATAAAGAAATTGTTTGGAATCATTTGGTTTGACACTTACGTCACTACTTTCCCAGTTCATTACTTCTATACTATTTTTGGTTCGAAAATAAAAATCCCTAACACCTTCTCTCGGTGTTATAACGGTTCCTTCAGAAATAACCAATAGAAGTAATCGTTCTCTCGGGGAGCAACCCTTCTATCGGTACAGTGAGAGAACGAATTTCAAGAATACGGTTTTGGCATTTTCAATAGAACCACGCCCACTTTCTATTGGCTGTTCTATTCTATCACCGTCAAGAATAGGGGTCCTGACAAAACCTTTCATGGGTCGTATTTTCGATATCACAACGTTGCCTCGTTATATTTATGAAAAATGAAAGAATTTTGACGTATAACGTACATACTAGAAAGTTGGCAACGTTTGATAAATTGGGTTTGAGGCAGTTCAAACTGATAACTATATTCTTTTATTTATGATAACAACCATATTCTTTTATTTATGAAAGACGCAAGTTTCAAAACAAAACTACGGTAACAACTCTAATGAACATATGATTTTGACAATACGCTGACGCCTGAATAATAATGCGCATGTTTCACTACTTCGACTGGGTCTGACCAAGCGAAGTGTGATGTGAGCTATCAAATAGTCGAAAAATACGGTTCACCGTATTTTTCGACTATATGATAGCCACAGAAATATATAATTCTGTGATGATAGCTCACATCACACTTCGCTTGGTCAGGGCTCTGATTCTAAGTGAAAATTTCGACTCGAAATAATTTCGACTCGAAATTGTCGGCCATGACAGTCGAAATCTTTAGCGATTCCAAGTGATTTCGACTTTTGGTAATATCTGGGGATAATTAATTTATGTCATTGGCATTGCATAAATATATGATTGGCACACATTTTTATTTTGGGATTTCAAATTAAGATTTCAGCGCCCGGGCGGCGGACAGATGAAGTACTTTCTACCACATTGATTTCTAACCTTGCTTTTTGTTTCATATCGATCTCATTGTTTACTTTGTTTATTTCGTGTTTAGATTATTTGAAGCATAGTTTATTCCATTTAAACGTTGTTTAAATTTATATATTGTTGTTTATTTAGATATAATAATTATTGGCGTAAGATTCAGTGTTAAGTTATAGTGATATAATACTGTAATCGTATTCTTATAAACAAAGACTAATGGCCCAATTAAAATTAAGTTTATTGGAATTTCTGAGGTATGTTGAAGGTACCGAAAGTTCTCGGTGTGTAATAGAAGGTGAAGAGGTCCTCAATGCAGATCATATAATATTATATGGGAAAACTGAATGGAACTCTTCAGTGACAAGCGCTCTGCAATCGGAGCCTCATCAAGTGAGTGGAGAACTCCAAATTATAGATGGATACATTAAGATTAAGCAAATGTTTTGTTCTTGCAAAGCAGGAGCTGGTGGCCGATGTAAACACATTTCAGCTTTTCTAATCCTTTTAAGCAGGTAGGTTATTGTGAATTTACTAATCAACTTTATACAATTTTAAAAATAATTTTAGAAAAAGGTTGTCAGAGTTGGAACATGTTTCCAAAACCGAATTAAAATGTGCTTGGTCATCAACAAAAGGATCAGTTAAAGAAAAATATAAGGCCATTCCAACAGCCGAAATGCCTTGCATCAAGAAAAAGAAGAATTCCCGATGTGACTTGATTCTAGCTGATAATGACTCAGTTTTGGAGTACTATATTAAAAATTTACATAACTCCACAATTGCAAAACATCGGTAAATATATCATAAAATTTAACAAAACCTGTTTTATGTGATTGTATTTTTTCAGAAAAGGACGTACTTCTTCAAATGTCTTTGTACCAACAGAGATACTAATGACAAAACTAAGGACAAAACTTCGGTAATTTTAAATCATGCCTGTCAATCTGTAATAATGATGGAGTTATCATCGATGATATGTGAGTTTCCATCAGTTTGTTGTGAACAAACTTTTCACAATATCATGAATGAAGAAACTGAAGAAATGATGGGCATGTGTCAAAACTCATCTGAATGGCATAGAGCCAGACAATTTAGGATCACTGGATCAAGGTGCTATGGAATATTTACTTTCAGTAGATCTGACTGGGAAATGAAAAGCAAAAAATATTTTTGGCCCAAAAGTTTTAGCAATAAATTTACAAAGCATGGATTAACATATGAAAATGCTGCAAGAGCTTTATTTATTGCAAACCATTCTAAAGAAGTCCTAGAGTGTGGAATGATTTCTTTTCCTCAAAATAAATGGTTGGGATTTTCACCAGATGGTGTAATAATTGAAAACGGGAAACCAGTAGCATTATTAGAAATCAAATGTTTGTATTCTGGTAAGTAACAGTATGCATTGATTAATAATCAAATAATGATCAGACTATATTTATCAATCAACCAACCAATGCCTGGAGCTCCTATGTCAACAATAACACCAAGACTAACTTGTTATGGAAACAATTAAACTGTGATATATATATTTATATTTGTTCGTAGGTTCCACATCACCTATTGAAGATGCCATTTTATCATGTAGTTACATTGTCAAAAGATGGTGCATACACTTTGAAAGAAAAACATCAGTATTATGGACAAATACAACTGGGGATGAGCATATTAAATGTGCAAAAATGTTTTTGTTTTTGTATGCATCATTTAATGATACATCAATAACAGTCGAAGTATTGTTTGATTACAATTTCAGCAAAATGATGCTGGAAAAAATAAAATTCAATTATTATACAAAAATGCTCCATGTATTATGTGAAAGTGGAGGTAGTTACCAATAGTAATAAAACAATATATATCGAATAATAGTTTTATACTATTAATGCCTTACAAAGTTTTCAAAATATTGGAGAATATCTACCTTGTACTGAGGTGAAAATACACAGAAATCGGTTTACAAGTGATATTGTCCCTTCTAATTGCAAACCAGAATGGTTGGTGTTAAATATATTTTAGATATACCAAACCGTTTGACTTTGAAGTGTAATTCATTGTCTGCATGTAATCTAAGAAGTAGAAGTGAATGATCACGTTTTTGAAAATATTTTCAGGCGTTAATAATATAAAACTGTTTTTCTACTCCTATATAATAAGTTGTCAATTAAATGCCAATTTTCAATTCCATAATGATACTCATTATAACACTGGTTTCCATTGTGAAACTGAAAAATTAACCAATAGAAATCTAGATTTTCAAATGACCAAGTAGGCAGATCCAATATTTTCTGTAGAATGTTTGACAGTTTCTAAGAGATTCGTGAGATTTATGACAGTTTGAATCTTTTGCGTTAGTTTTTGAAAGAAATCAAGCACCATAATATACTAATTTTATATCTATTGGTAACGCGCTTTACTAAACAAAATAATGTTACAGAAAACTAATAATCTATTAATAATAAAACATTTTTTACAAAAAGACATTTATTTATTTATAAAAAGCACTACACATGATAAAAAAATTGAGTAATCCTAGCTAAATAAAATTAGATAAATCTTTCATCTGTCAGTATAGGACTTGAAAGATTTGTTATACCACAAATAATAGTGAAGATTTCATCAATTTTGGGTACAAGGGACCACTGAAGCTTACCATTAACTATTTTAAAAATTTTTAATCTTTGATTTGATCTCTCAATATGTACCCTTGCTGCAGCAATTTGCTGGTTAAGAATAGCCTCTTCAGGAGAAAGTTGTTTCTTGTTTCTTACAAATGGAGGACGTATTAATTTAATTTTATACATTGCACATATGTCATCTATCAAAAACCCTTTATCAACCATAATGGAGTCTTTGTTAGGACATAATTTGTTAATGAAATTGCTCTGTTCAAAAATTAATTTATCAGATGCTCGTCCACCATAAGATTGACTAATAAAGGTTATCATACCTGCTGGAGAAACACCAGTCATAAATTTGATTGTCGTATTACCTTTATAATGTGAATAAAATTTTATGCGACAGCAAAGGCAACTAGTTTTTTGTACAAATATTTCGATGCAATCCAAAACAGCTCTACATGTTGAAAAATTTTTAAAGCACTTAGGAATATTTTTAGAAATTTCTTCACAGGATGGGAAATAAATGGTAGGCTTAAGAACTGCACTAAGTATAGGGAGCATATCGAAGAAATAAGTTTTACAAAGCTGACTAGATATACCAAACAAGGTGGCAAGAGTAACATAACTGAGATCCAACTTTAATTTAGTCATTGTTAAAATTATTCTTTCTCTAATACCAAGTCTATGAGACCTTGTGTCATGCAGTACCTTTCTCGCCATCTCTTCCAAACAGTTTAAAATTTGGAAATTATTTAAGCCTGTGAAACTTCTCAAAGCACTTTCTGAATTTAAAGATCACTTAATGTATTAATTTTGTCCATACTAACTTGAACTTCAAAATCATGAACTAGCTTCTGTATTATGTCAGTAGAACTGGCAATATTAGGAATACTTTCACTACTTGTCTCTTGTTCACAAACACATTTTTCTTGTTCTTTTATGTCGTTGTCGCTCTGGCTCCTCTCAGTACTTGTTCCCGCTTGGCTACATACCACTCTTGTTCTTTTAGACAGCCTTTCTGCACGTTTTGAATCTGATTTTTCAATTGATGGTACAACAGACGACGGCAGATTCTGAGATGGTACAGCTGTTTTTTTCAATACACGACCTCGTCTTGTTTTTCACCTATAAATAAATTATATTTGAGTAAATGAAAACAACATACCATAGACAAAATTATATTTCTCTATGCAACATACCTCCCTACCTTTGTTAATATAATCTTCTTGTTTAAAATGGAGTGAACACACTTTCATAAATTTGCTGATTGGTTTACCAATCCGAACCTTTAATATCCAGGCTTTTCTTCTCGATATTAATTCTCGTCCCATCTCCGTTTCAATATAAACCCTTTGGTCATTTTTATCGGGAAATCTATGGAAAGTTAATTTCTTTTCAGTATCTCTTTTGGCCCAGGAATTGCACTGCGGCACTGAACAATAATCATTATTAGACGCCATTATAAGATCGGAGGTATTGCTTTGCCTTTAAAAGGGCAATTTTTTGATAAATGATAAAATAAGATTAAATGAAAACGATTTAAAGATGGTAAACAAACGATAGGAAAGTGTGGTTAGAAAACAATGTGGCGGAAACTAGTTCACATTAGAGCCACCAGAGTGCGTATCGCTTCTCTTGAAATGCCAATTTTGATCAGCTGTTTGTAGGCAGGTTAAGATCATTAGTTTGTTGTGTTCCGGTTGTTTAAATTTATTATTATAATAATCAAAATGAATTATTTGGAAGACGAAAGTGATGGTGTAACCAAAAAGTGTCCTTTCAGCAAAAGAAAATGATGTTGGCTTTTATATAAAAGCATCTGGATTTTATAAACAATATTCTGGGAGAGAAATGCACCCTGTTAAACGGGATGAATAGGGCAAGGAAAAATAAGCCAAAAATGGCAGCAAGTAAGTACCTACATCTATTTTACATGTATAAAGCAATAATGCCATTACCTGCTTAAAGGTATAATTAACATTTTAGGTATGTATTGGTTTGAAAAATTAAGTTAAAAGGAAAGCTAGTTCCATAAAGAAACCTTAAGACAAACAGCAAGGGGCATCCTTTAAAAATTATATTAACAAAAAACAACAAAAATTATTGATAAGTCCTGTATTGATAGCAGTCAGCCAATTTGGACCACTTTGTCATCTGGCATAAATTTATGCCCCTATTTTACTAAAATAGTGATGCTCTGGAAGATCAATATTATTATTATGTAAGTTTTCACATTAATTTCTTGATTATGAATTTATTGTTAAAGCAAAGAGCTTGGTAAAGAGATAGGTTATTATATTATTTATTTTTATTGACAACAGTTTCAAAAAGAAGTTTAAATATTATTGGTAATCTCTTTAAGGACCATCTTTTTAATTTTCATAAATTTACAAACTTGTGCTTTCATATTAATTTTATTTATATTTTTTAGTTGGGTGACAAATATCAGTTTCATCAATGGCAGAAAGATTTGACAAAACTTACAATACCCTGAACGTGGAAAGGGAATCCATAAATTCAAAGCTGTACATTAACTCAAGAGAAGCAAGAAACAAACAGCATACTCAAATTTTTTTTAAAATAATGGTTATAGTATCTAGGTTAACCCTAGGATACTTTTAGGTTTTCTATGAAAAAATTCTTTAATAAAACATGCCATAAAATGCTATGCTCTTTTAATTTTTTACCTGATGCAGAGATAAATTAGGTATGTTATATAAACTTAATTTATATATTGAACATGCCATGCCACCAACTACATCTAAGTAAATGTTGGGCTTATAAGCCTACCTATTTGAATCAAAACCTGTTTATTTATGTGGATGCTAGGATACATATTTAGATATTATACCTAGCATTAGGTGAAAAGTTTTAAGTATTAAGAAAAATCTTAATCAAAGATAGACTTTGTTGATCTGAGACTATTTTTTATTAAAAGTCAAATTTCTGTGCAAAAGAAATATTGTTTGATAAAACTTATTAATAAAATAAAACAAATAGTTATTCAGCACTGTTAGCACAGGAAAAACATCACGACACTATGACTAATGGCAGGATCAACCAGGGAGCTGCGCTGTTGTATACTAGTGTATACTAGTTTCGTTGAAAAAGAATACATATTGCCCAAACTGCCTATCATGCAATGTAGAATGTATTTTGAGCGTCTCGTATAATTCCGGATTTCTTCTGATTCCAACTCCGCTATCATATTACTACTTGTTCAAATAATGCAACCATTTATTTATAATAACCTAATTAATGTACAGATAAAGCTAAATGCTCGGTATAATTGATATATTCACAAATTAACACCACTAAAAATTGTATATATCATACTGATACTAACTAAACTGACGAGTAACCTCAAAAACAGATTTATGCCTGTATGCACCATTTTCACGTTTAATCGTAATTAGCTAACCATGGCTAAGTGTCTAATCACGGTTAAAAAGTCTATTCGATGCACCAAAGAATTTTGCACTCAAATTAGCTAATCGTGATTTGGTAATTATGGCCAGCTGGCAACATCGCAATTTTCCTAGGAATCCGTCATGTCTGTCACAATTTGATGTTGATTAATATGAAGGTTACGGACAAAGAGGGATTCGGGTGTTTGAAATTTGTTGTAACTAATAACATTACATATTATTTAAAAGAATGTATTTCGATTGTACATAAATTAATGACAGAACTTCAAATCGAATCTTCATGACACATGTTATTCTTAACTACTAGATCTCATCAATAAATATATAAATAAAAATAAAATAAAGGCGCGATTACAGAACACAACAAAATTATAGGTAATTGTCAGCTTTAATTTGTTTCCTTTTGTTTTAAGAATACAGTTTAAAGTGCAATTCCACATAGTTATTGGAGACATAAAATTGCATAGGGTATACTTACACCCTATTATCATAAGTTAGGGATTCGCAACCTCTTCAAAAAGATCTACCTTTGTTGGTTTCGTGAGGCGGAAGCGACGAAAGAAACTAAGGTCATCCAGGGCTTCGAAATAATTTTCTCTCTCATTCCAACGACTAGGAAACCCATCTAACACTATGTCATTAATGTCTAGTTCATCATCAAATAATATGTCTTCCACTTCCATAATTATTTTTCACTGCCACAGTTTATCACTACTCACTATTGACAAAAATACTTGTAAATGAAATCAGAAATCAGAACCAAACAAAACATCCTAACCTCACTTATTAAGTAACCGCGGTTATCTAGTCTTAATCCCAGGCCATCGGGCGGTTAAAAGTTAATTGCTGATTAGGAGAAAAAAGGCTTGGTGCATAAGAAAAACATTAAGTAATCACGGTTAAAGTCTTAATCAGAGAAATTGTACAATGGTGCATACAGGCATTAATGTAATTGCTAAATGTCATAATTTCGAGTCGAAATTCTTATTTCGACCTAAATGGTCTAGTCGAAATTAATTTCGACTTGTCGCGTTTTCATGACGTCATATGCTCACTTTGCAATACCTTCGCTAGGTGCGCACAGTCGCATTTCGACTCCGCCATGACGGTCGAAATTATTTCGAGTCGAAATTGTGACTTAGAATCAGCACCCAGACCCAGGGTGTGTTCGGGGAGCACGCTATTTGCGCCATTTGGCGCTAACTAGTACTATTCCTCGTTTGCGTTATATGGCTCTTGGCGCTACATAGCTCGAAAGCGTGTTCCCCGAACACACCCCCAGTCGAAGCAGTGAAACATGCGCATTATTATTCAGGCGTCAGCGTACTGTCAAAATCATATGTTTATTAGAGTTGTTACCGTAGTTTTGTTTTGAAACTTGCGTCTCTCATAAATAAAAGAATATTCGCGATTTCGACTACCGTTGAGGGCGCTAAGAAACGTAAACAAATATGGAGGATTGTGAGTAATCTTTTTGTTTGAGGTGTCGAACTTTGTGGTTGAGTTGTGTGTTTTAATTGTTTGGTGGTAATTTTACAAATACAAATAAAAGAATCAAACATCAACCTCCACATAACAATCCAAAATAAAATTAAAAATAATTTGCGATTACTCATAAAGTAGGTTTATTATTTATCCTCCAGAGGGCGTCTAGACTTTCGAAAAGGCGAATAGTTGTATCATAAATAAAAGAATATAGTTATCAGTTTGAACTGCCTGAAACCCAATTTATCAAACGTTGCCAACTTTCTAGTATGTACGTTATACGTCAAAATTCTTTCATTTTTCATAAATATAACAAGGCAACGTTGTGATATCGAAAATACGACCCATGAAAGGTTTTGTCAGGGATCGATCACTTCCCTACTCACATCACATTCACTTCACATCACACGTTCGAAAATAGGGGTCCTGATTTGTCCGCCAGCTGTGTGACGTCACTGCAGTCCTTCATTACAACGTTTACCATATAAATGCATGGAAATAATAGGAATTAGACAGTATTTTTATGATTTCTGAAATACTAACGTAACACTATTTGGATTTTTAAGATTAAACACTTATAATTTATAATAAATATTCCCATAAAATCGTTTTAATACTAATATTTAATTAATTTATTGAATATTATTTGGGAAATAGGTAAAGAAAACACTATTTCAAACATATTTAGTTCTATTCTTATTTTAAAAAATACATTCAAATAAATTTATTATTACACAAAATCATACTTAAAACTAGTGTTTTTTGACAAACAAAGAAACATAATAAACAATTTGCAGCATATTACTAGTACAATCCGTGAATCTTTTATGGAGCGACATAATATGTATTCTATAAAGAATTTTTAATTATAAATTTAAAATTAACAAAAAATACTACATATTAAAAAAATAGTAAGTAAGTAAACTATCTCACTAAAAACGTAAAATAAAAAATGTATTAACTATTGAATATTAACGTTGACACTCAACGATACACCAAGCAATGTCCAGCCAAGCAGTGTAACACATGAAATTGATTGTACTAACCCTTACTTTTTGGAAGTCCAAACAAACAAAATGTAACTTAAATGTCAATCTGACGATGCTTCATAGCGAAACAGCTGTCATTGAGCCTTTAAAAAAGCAATTTTTTAATAAATATTGGAAGTTTTGTTAAAACGAAGAGTTTTTTATTATCCTTAGTAACACATGAAATTTAAAAGTCCGAACTGGAGTTTAAACAAACAGTTTTTTAAATATTTTTCACAAAAATGCAACGTACACTAATGTATCCATAATAAATGCTACTCAAAATTTAGAATATTTTTACAATAAATCTAAAAACGACGATTGAAAACGACCTAAAATGCACTGTCAAGATAGGAATAATACGGCCGAGGACTGCAGTGACGTCAAAGGAGCCAATGTACCAATAAAGCATTATATTATAATAATACAACACTATATTTATATATTTTTTAATTAACAATTATTTGATTAGTCTTATTATTTTTAAAACAACTCTGTAGTAAGTACATCTTTTTGAACAGCTGTGTTGTTCGCGCTCTTTTTTGAACAATTGCCATATTATCCAGGTACCTTTCTTACCTCTGTATCTACATGCGCGCCATCTACCCACACCTTTTATTGCAATGGACCAGTTAAGTATTGCGATCTAAAATTTTGCATGTAGTTGGGCGTCTCGGGGGTTGTCTCTGATAATACGGCCGAGGACTGCAGTGACGTCACAGTCCACCACGTGCGATCGATTTTTTGGCGAACGTACGTCTTATGGGATTAAGCAATCCTGGTAAATGTTTATCATTCTTGGGAATTGCGTAGCTGATGCTATTGAATATTGTGATAAGGAATTAAATATTTCAGAATTATCTCAAAGTGAAGCCACTGTCAGGTTTTGTAAAACAATTAATAACACTTTTGATATTTTAAATACAAGGAACTTTTTGAGTAAAACTATTTACAAACTATATAAAATTTGAAGGAGCATATAAGCGACTGCTTATTCACACAGAAATAAAAGCTCCTTATAGTGCCAATTGTTTGGCTCAGGATGAAACAAGTATTTTGAATGTCGCTTCAACATATAAAAGTAGTAATAATTTAGATACATTAAATTGTGATTTAGATAAATAAAAACCATTGACGAAAATAAAGCAACAAAGACATTTTCAAATATTTCCAACTGTTTATAGGTATTTAAATTATGTTATTGGATATATAGCTGGATTTGTTCGTTGGAAAATTATAAAAACTATAAATTGTGAAGAATGTACACATGCTCCTCCAATCACATCATTCACTTTCTCGATTGCTTGATAAAAATAATAGAGGAACACTTTGCAAGCCTTCAAAAGATGTTTTAAAAAATATGTACTGTTGCAGAGAGTGTAATAACAGCTGCAAATCTATCAAACCCAAATATTTTAAATCACTGCTTGATAATATTTTTTCTGTGAGAAAATTGAACATCTCTCACAACTTTTTGGGATCAAGATCCCCTTTACGGGCATATTTTACAGTTAGTTAAACTTGTATTTAAATTATATTTCACAATCAGACTGCATTATTACAATCTGTTGATTGTATTAGTCATAAATGTAAATATATACAATTACAAACAAAAGTAAAATGTGCATATAAAAAATTATCAATTAAGTTTTTATGTAAACATAATTTAATTGTATAGTTTCTACATTTATTTATGTTTAGAAAATGCAAAAATAAATATTTAAGCGTGGAAAAATTATTCTAATTCATTTCCAAACCAAACTTCTTAATAACTTTATAGTAGACAAAATTAATTTGAATGTTGTATTTATTTTACATTGCCAGCTCGCGTTTTTTGCCACCTTTCTATCTCCATCTCTCTTGCACTGCTAGTGCGACACACGGAAGTATACTCTGTGTATTGACAGGGCACATCCATTTTAGGTTATAATATCTATGGTTACCCCTTTTAGTGACCACCATTCTTAGACTAGGAAAGAGAGAGGACCGCGCATGGCAATGAAAACCTTATGCGTGTGAGTGAAGCCAATTTTCAAACGTTTGGTGGCAAACAAATTTGGAACGTCGAATTGCATTTTTTTAGTTTTTTTATTAATTTTCACCTTTTTTAATTACCTGAATAGACATTTGAAAATGGTTAATTGTGTAGTTTATAACTGCAACAGTCAGAGTGCTAAAAAAGAGGAAGGAATTTCATTTCATAGGTAAAAAGTATTTTAAAACTATTTCCTTGAAATTTATTTTTATTAATATTACAGCTTTCAGGTAATAGAAGTTTAACTAAATCACATATGTTATGTATGATAACTTAAATTAATAGTACATACATTTTGAAAACTGTTTTCATTCAGTTTTAAAGATTATTTTTCATTTAATTGTTATTATTTGCTCATAGATGTAATAGTTTTGCAGTGGCGTGGAATAAACATATACTCGTATATTTAAAATAGATAAAATGGATTATAATTGTAATATTTATTAAATAAATATGTTTTAAAATGAGTGTTGTTTTTTTTGGAGCGGTATAAATTTAAAGACTTTTTTAAATTAGATTTGTAATACGAAATAATGAAAATTATTATTTAATAATCGTATAAGAAAAATCGTATGATACGCCTATGTCAATATTGTCCGCCATTAGTTTGGTGGTAAGTGGGTTACATAAATTGATTCCAATGCGCAGTCCCTTAGACAATATGTTTTCCTAATCTAAGCGCAGTCCCTTCGCAGTCCTCTCTCTTTCCTTGTCTAAGCCACCATTTCATACTTCTAAGATTTCATATGTCATTTTGGTATTTTTATTTTATTCTGTTGGCTAAGTTGGCCTTATATAGAATCTTAGAACATAAAATAGTATATAATATACTATTTTTTGTTCTAAGTATAGAACACATCATAAACATACTACGTTCGGTTGTATAACATACAACTTGTATGTTCTTACTTGTCTCTGGTCAGAGCTCTAGTACTGTTTACACTTTTGCTGTCACAAAATATCAAGAACATGTTCAGTAATCTGTCCCTTTTCCCTTGACAAACATGATAATTTTATGCCTATTGGTTTAAATTATTAGTGTTCTATGGGTTTACAGTTCTATGTTAATAAACACGTAACCGTAATTATTTTATGAATAATATGGTGCAAAGAAAACTATTTAAATTGTAGATACAGCTTTTTTATTTTAACTCTTTAATAGCAATTGTTCATTATGGTAGCATTATAACCTTAGACCATATACAAATAGACGTCAATTTTCTGTCCTTGTTGTGAAGCCAAAATAACTTTATGTTGTGTTCTATAACTATATGTTTACAAACAAATCCACGTTTGAATAAAACTTCTTCGGTTGTTTTCGTATATCTTCGACTGCACTGTCTCTTATAGCATGGAACATTGCGAATCATATGTAAACATTAATCTTACCCTGTTCATAAACTATTTGTGTTATTGTTTTCGTTGTATTAATTTTGGGTTAAAGTTATGATTTAAGAATTTTGATTAGAGTTAAAACCTTGTTAGGTACCTATTAAAAGACCTTTGCGCCGCTGGTATTTGTTGTTTGTAAACAGTACTGCCCACACACCTCATCCCGTAGCTCCACGAACTTCATGCGACAAAGAGAGATAATATTGGCTTCAGTATGTTGTTCAGAAAAATGACGTCAAAGCCAGTCTATTTGTATATGGTCTAAGATTATAACCAACAATGGCGAAATGTTGGAAATGACAGAACTACAGAATTTTTATTTTGGTTTTTTGTTCTGTGCTTGACACACCTTATTTCTGTTTTATGCTCTGTACTTTCTTTCTCTTTCGCCATTTTTAATAAACTACCTAAGTCTGACGTCACTGGGTGGAGCTTATTTTTCCAAACAAAACAAAAAATTTAAAGCCCATGCATTTAAAGCACCTTTACTCATTTTCTTTTCAATTTATTTCTTATTGTGAGTTAAATAAGAGAGGTTGTAATTTGTTCTGTTGAGTGTGTGTGTATATATTTATTGAAAACTTCAAGAATTTTTAAAGGTAGGTGTAATACGATTTTCATAAAATTAAGGTTAAGTTTTGTTTAATTTATGAAATATTTTTTATATTTTTAGATTTTGTGATTAAAATATGGCTTTTGAACAGGTTTTAAAGCTTTCAAATATTAAGGATTTTTTAAACAATGGTAATAAGATAATTAAAAGAGGTGAAAATTCATTGGAGTCGAACCATGTAAAAAATATGCAGTTTGATGCTAATTTGATGATGATCAGAGGGGATATATATGCCAGTATGAAAGAAAAAACTTAAAAAGCTGAGGTAGGTTTGGATTTTTCTATATGATGGTAATATCTACTAAATATTAACTTATTTCAGATTACATTGAATAAATTGGGTGATATTGTTTCCGCAACTTGTGCTTGCCCTAGAGGAATAAAATGTCACCATACAGCTGCATTGACTCTATTTGGACACTATAATATTTCAGTAACAGATAGATAATGTACATGGAATGTGCCAAAACAAAAATATTGAGCAGTAAAAACTACAGAAGAATTATATCCTCAAAAACCATATACTGCTGTTGAAGAGCCTTTAAGTCAAGAGCAAATGACTGCATTAAAAACAAGTTAAGTGTATATGGTAATACTGTGGGCTTTAGTTGGCTTTTTCAAGATGCTGCAGATCAAGGTACTCAATATAATTTGCCCATTATTGAAGATATCATTTCATCTGCAGAATTCAATTTGGCCTCAAATAAACATTAAACATTAAAAATATTGCTGCTCTAACAGTAGGACAAGTTACCAATGAACACTGGTTTTTAATCAGAAAATTTAGACTTACTGTTAGTAATTTTGGAGTAGTTATTTCTTCATGCAAAAGACAGACAGTCTTTATAAAACTCTAATTGGTGAGTATATACATTTGCTACATAATTATATTCACAACTTTTGAAAACAATCATGAAACATTAATATCCTTTTATATTAATTTTTATTTTGCTATTGTAGGTGCTCATTATCTCGATGGCATTCAGTGGGGAAGAAGTCATGAGAAGCATGCTTTGAAACATTTAAAAGAAAATTTGAATTTAGATATTAATCCAACAGGTATTTGGCTGACAAATTCAGAAATATTAGGAGCAAGTCCTGATGGCTTGGTTGGTGATGATGCCATTGTTGAGGTGAAGTGCCCATATTCCTTTAAAAATGATATTTTGTCAGAAAAACTTAAAAATAATAAAACATACATTATATATTATAATGAAGAGGGAGATATATGCATTAATAAAAATCACAATTATTATCATCAAATTCAAGGTAATCTACATATTTTAAAAAAATTAAAATGTTATATATGCATATGGACTCCACTTGATGTTGTAACAGTTGTAGTAGATTATGATGCTTCTTGGGAAAAAAATGTATTATTATTGGAAACATTTTATGTAAATTATTACCTCCCACAACTATTAAATGGTTAAATTTAATACCTAACAGAAATAATAGGTAGTTTGTAGTATATATAAATTAAACATTTTTTTATTTATTATAAATATATTGGGTCTGACAATGTATACAATTATTTTTATGATTTTTTATACTGTTTATAACATTTGTAAAATATAATATTTTTCATAAGGGTCTGTTTTATTAATTTAAAATAATACAACAAAAAATGTTTTATGAACTGCAATTAAAGCACATAGCTAGATCTTCATGTGACAAGTTTAAACATAATTTCATTAATGTCATTAGTATTTTATCAATTTTTGGCAATAATTTTACTTGCTACCCAGCATAATTATTTTCAAACTGTCAACTAATTCAAATAGAATCGTGTATAAACTGTGTATGCCAGTATACATAAGTGTGTGAATCATTATTTTTTATATGTTCAAAACTGAAATGGGTGCTTAAGTTATTCAGTTTTTTGGTAACTTCTTCCAGTTTTTGTTTTAAGAAATAATGTTCAGCATCCAATGATGCCCCAGATAATCTTGAAAAAGAACACAAATCATCATCGGTGTAGATGAACTTGCAGTTTCAGGAGGGTGTTTAGAAGTGGATGGTTCTGAAATTAAAGTTGGCACTGAAGTTGAAGGTCCTGCTGGTTCCATATTATCAGTTAATGGTGGATTTCGTTTACTGCAAAAAAAGTACTTGTAAAACAAACCTCCCTTATTAAAGGTAGAAAAAGTACCTACCTATATCTTTATATTATTGTAAAAATATAAATGTACTACATACCGTTTTTCAGGGGAATCAAAGATTAACCTCCTTTTAGTTTTGAAGTTGGCCCATTTTTTTTGTGACTGCAAACTAATGAGGATTTTGATGGCTCTCTATCTTGTCTCCTATTAATATTTTTTAATTTTATTAAAATTTTACTAAATTTAAACATATTAGTTACCTACCTTATCAAAGAGATCCATTACTCTTTTTCTTTTGGATGGGATGGAAAAGCAAAGTATTTGCATATTCTCTGCTCACTGTAATGGTTACAGTCAGGTACAAAACACATAATCATTGCGAAAAAGGCTCTTTCTAGAAATAAATTATAATTTTATACATAATTCAATCCAATAATATGTTTTAATTAAAATCTTTATTATTAAAAACCATTCTAATCCATAATATAACCTAAAAAAGCTTCTTAGTGTTAAAATAACAGAAAAACACCTACCTTTAAAAATTCTTGAAGTTTTCAATAAATATACACACACACTCAACAGAACAAATTACAACCTCTCTTATTTAATTCACAATAAGAAATAAATTGAAAAGAAAAAGAGTAAAGGTGCTTTAAATGCATGGGCTTTAAATTTTTTGTTTTGTTTGGAAAAATAAACTCCGCCCAGTGACGTCACGACTTAGGTAGTCTATTCTAGAACGAAGGATGAATTATTAATTATGTGCATATTTATAATTCTTAATTACATTTAGTTTATTATTATGGCAAATGATTATAAAGCTTAAGTAGATATAAGGCACAATGCCAAGATAATACACATTTTATGAATTTATGAAGATATATCGTTGCTTTGACGATATAAAAATGAAACTGGAAATCAATCAAACATGGAATCTTTGCAGAATAGAAATTTTCTCCAGTCAAAAAACTAAATCGTAAGTGCTGCAATATAGTTGAAAATTTATTTATACAATTTGATTTATCGGTAAATTATTTTAGCTGATACATATTTTATATTATTTGGATTATATATTGATTTTAAATGTAATTATTTTTTTGTGATTTAATATTGGGCGTACCGATCTATAGATTTCCTGTTTTTTATTACGACTATTTAATTTAAAACTGTAAATAAAATAAGACCGTCAACTTTTAAATAATGTTGCTTATATATATACAAACAAAAAATGTAATATATAAAAAAAATGCTCAAAACTACTTTGCATTGTTGTATGCTAATGAAATAGATATTAAGAATTTGAATTATTTTTTAATACATTTTACAAAATAACTGCACAACCTTAATCAATTGTAATAAACTTTCACTCTGCTTCTAGGTTTCGCAAACAAAGGGAATTGTTTGTAAATTATAAAGATGTACTTTTTGCAGTATGTACTTATTAGCATGTTTGGAAGAAAAATTCTACATAAAAAGGTTAGTCTATTTTTATACTTAAATTTAAAGATACAACTAGTTTATTAATCCTTAACTACTGTAGTGTAGTCACCATGACAGATGCTTATTTGAACATCACTAGTATTAAGCCCTTCCTTAGTTGTATAGCCATGGGGTCTCTGTACCATCAAATTAGTGCATTTTAAAAAAGTAGCCAGGTGTTACTCACTTTTGTTTTTAAATTAAGTAAGTTGAAATTATTTTGGGGCTCTGGACAGCATTAATGTTACTTATTCTTGCTATTTATTTAACAATAGGAATACAATACGGGACAAGCCCAGTAACAGTATTTGCTTTTCAACATATAAAGATAGTAGATTATAGATTACAAACAAGAAGTTATGAATTATTATAAATTATAGAATCAATAAGTGTAGGATTTACAGCAGCAATACAGTGGAGAACTGTAATGATAATTAGTAGAGCTTTGATTGATGTTGTCCAATGTTATGAATTGGAACATTTATATCTATTAAGTTAACGATATCTACACAATCAATAAGATTGTTAAAAATTTTGAATATAAATTTTATATCATACAATTGTCTTCTATCTTTAAGTGATATCAAATGGAGATTTGGTTATCTTCCAGTTTAACCATCCGCTAAAAATTCTCTGCGCATGTACAACATTTGAAGTATCAATGATAATTTTATTGGTTGATAAGGAGCGGCAAACTTTAAATCTTGAGCTGCGTTGCCACATATGTATGAATAAATAAAGTGAGTGAATAGACATTGGAAAGACGAAAATTAAGTTAATGTTCATCATAACATACAAGTTTTTTACTAAAAGTAATGAATCAAAACATATATGAAATCATTTATGTTGACCTATATGATTGAAACTTTATGATAACATCAATGTTGAACGTACAATATGCACATTTTGCAGATAACGTTAATTTGTAATATAATAATAATAATAATAAGCTTTATTGTCGAAAAATTTTTTTAAATTTGTGGACAAAGCTGTTTAAAAAAAAAGCAAATCACATAGAACAAAACAGTAATACAAGAGTATTTACAAGTAAATAAAACATACAAACATATAAAACTTCACAATATAAAACATTGCGAAAGGTCAGTTAAAAAAAATAATAAAAAATAAAATAAAATAAATGTATACTTTATGTATACATTATACAATGAGAATGATAAATAATAAGTAATATAAAAAAATTAAATATAAAATAAATATAAAATATAACAAGCATATTCAATATTTATAGGGCTGATTTTGGTTTCAAATTTTATATGCATGTAAACATAATATGCCTTAAATAAATCTGAAGTCGTAATATAATATTTTAATTATATATTATTTAATTTTAATATAATATGCATTATTTAAAATGTTTTTTCCGTATAGTTTCTACTACATTTATTGTGATAGTTCATATCTTTCATTAATTTAAAACCATAATAAATTAAAATCACAGAAATACCATTAAAACAACATAATATGTTAATATTTGAATTAATTAAAAAATAACACCTGTTTTACTTCAATTTTTTAAACCATTATTATATAAGGTTTGTTCTTTATAGCTGAACTCAGTGCCCCATTGCTCTAAAAATGAAAACCACAGAATACCATGAAAACGTGAGATTTATATATTCGCATTTTACAATATCTTTATTTCGAAATAACGAAGGGAAGTACCTACCTACGTTCTTATTCATATTTTCAACTGTTGTTCTTAGCATATTAATTATTACTTATGAATTTTAGCAGTAACGCTCCTTATTAACGTACGTCTTTTTTATAATCAAATTTACTAAATCAAAACTAAACTATTCGCTTTCAGGAAAAAATATTTGAACTGACAACACTGTGCGGCTGTCCCGCTGTTAATTTCGAATATTTTTGTACATGCGCAGAGAATTTTTAGCGGATGGTTAAACTGGAAGATAACCGGAGATTTTTTTTAATCATATAAAAACTGCTAGTTTAAGGATAAAATTTGAAGTTTAAATATTTTATAAATTTGTTTTGATTTTGTTAATGTATATATTACTCGTATATAGAGGGTTCCAAATGACTGATCCAAAACAAAGTGAACTATTAACATACGTACAGCATACAAATCGATTCTACCCTTTTAAAGCTTTTACAAGTTTTAAATATGAATCCAAATACTTTATAGGCCTTAGTGCAAATATATTGGATATGTTGGACATGTTTATAACACATGGCATATCATTTAATGTTTGCTTATATATTTTATACAATATTACATTATTTTTAACTTATCCTATTAGTTTACATATTTTAATAATAAACTTTATACAATAATAACAGAGCACAAAATAGCTTTTACTATTTGCCATTTATAAGATCAATATTAAATTTATTATATCCTAAAATTGAAACCTTACTGCATTTGTTTACAAAAATATTTTAGTTTTTGTTCCATTCATGATTAATTTTGAAATATAAATCTTGAAGTAAAACTACTTATAGTTGGTGTAATATAAATCTCAACCCATGTGACAAATGTCTAAAAAAGTCACGTCATACATTGTTGCCAATAACAACAAAATGTCTGAATATATGAATTATTTTTAAACCGGAAATAAAATTTGCAGAAGTGGATTGTATATATTGTACATTTTAAATATAAATACCTACATAAACAAATAAAAAATACAGAATCTACAATATATTCATAATATTATCTACCTCTCTAACCGCAGTCAAGGGTAGAATTGGACCATTATTATCGCGTTCTAGTGTAAAATATTGAATTAAAGAAGCTACTAGCTCTTTGCAATGACTATTTAACTTCTTATGCGACATACTGAAATTAAATCACAAAATATTGTTCTAAAAAGAACAGATTTTACTAATAAATAATTAAAATTAATTTCGCTTGACAAATAAACAAAATGGTGACAACGTCGTAAATGTAAAAGAAGTTTTACTTTACTAATTTATGTCAAAATGTTACGTTTTTTCGCATTGTACCTAAACTGCTTTCGATTCAAAAATGTTTGACAGAAACTATTTATAATCCGCTTATATTAATGAAATTAGCCGAATTATGATTTATTTTCTTAAATATACATCAATACAAATCTTAAAATATAATTTCTTCGTGAATATATTAAAATATGACTAGTTACTTTAGCTCCAGTGCACTCAAATTAATGGTTATACAAGCGAACCGACCTACAGACGAAATTTATCGAAACATTTTGGGTTGGTATAATTTCACGTAATTTTTTTAGACATTTGTCACGTGGGTTGAGATTTATGTTACACCAACTATAAGTGTTTATGTTATTGTAAGCATGATTAATTCAAAATTATTAATAATTGTTTATCATTCTTATTTAAAATTATCAAAATTTGAGGTAAAGGATATTTATTTTTATTTATTTAATTTTTATAACACATGTTATATGTTCCAGTTTACTGTTGGCAGATTTTAAAGTTGACTTTTTAGCAATCTATAATGAAATTTATTCTATGGAAGTCCATCTTATTAAGAACATTAAAAAATAAAATTTTTGATCAAACATTTACTTTTTATTTAGAAAATAGCTTTTTAAATGAAAACAAAGTTTTGTTCAAAAGTATATTCTTAATTTGTTTTAAAGGTTTTTTATGCAAAATCTAATAAATAATTCAAGAAATGTTCAGCTTTGTTAATCTTATTAAGGAGAGTAGTGACCTAATTTTTTTAAAAAACAATTTTTGCATATGATTGGTTAAACCAACATAAAATACAGACAGGGTGTGCCTTTAATTTCACCATTACCAACAGATTTACTCATAAATGTGTACAATAGCCTGAGAATATATTGGAGATTTTACCTCAAAAAGATTTATTTTGACAAACTATAACTAGTCTCAAAAGATAATTTCTATTAAATACAGATATTCTTAGGTCAAAAGTGTTGTTGTTTCGTCCCCACCCAGCACCCCTATTCACTCCACCGTCCCGTAACTATGTTTTCATTAATAATAAATTATAGAAATGAATTTTTGAAAACGCGCACACAGATTTGTGTCATAATCGACCTATAGAAACGCCCTGAAAAAGAATTTTTGCAAAATCTCTTATAATAGCGAAAACCGCTATACCGAACTTTTACCTCAATTTCATTATGAAAGTTAATTTTGTCCATTGGAATTAAAAATGGCCTATGTATCATACAATTATAAGCTGCTAATTTATGTTATGGGATGATTTGAATTATATGGTATAGTTACATTGGTATTGCGTGTACTGAGATTTCAGTCCCTATTCCACATTTTTGTGTTATTAGAGAATCTAGGAAAACCACAAACACTTGTTTTATCGATATTTTTATTTTTTCAATATGTACTCCCATCCTATGTAAAATAAGCTTCAAGACTTTGATACTGTTAATGAGACCCTTAAATTTGGTGTTGTGTTCAATCACACAGTTTTATAGTTTCATCATGCAAATTAACATTTAATTTGTAGAAGAAAGGAAAAACCAATGTCAATGTCACAAAATATTTATTGTTATATGAATTTGTTGAAGAAATAATACATTACATAGCTCATTGAGAAACAATTTACAAAACAATTCTTACCTATTAAAGTTAAATACAATTTAAAGTTAAAGAACCATTCCAAAACGATTGCAAGCATTGCAGTTGAAGGTATGAAATTAAATTTAAGCACTTATACCAAATATGGTGACCACAGATGATCAAAACCAAGGTAAAGAACTGTAGATGAAGTTGGAAAATGTAGTGGGAGTCAAAAAATTGTTTTGGATATTGAAAAACAAAAAAGAAAGGAGAAAATGAAGAGGGGTTGGTGTAGAATGAGATTAAAAGAGCTCAATGTAGATAATTATGTAATAAGTTTGGAAACTTGAAGAAGGGTTGAAGAACCCCTGATATAGATTTTTCCAAAAAGGAAAGATCTATATAGTTAGAAATATTGTTAAACCGATTACAAAAAAAGGTTTTTAACCCGTTTAAAACAGGTACAAAAAACCAAAAGACATACCTCTTGTGTCTCAGAGAAAGGTTTATAGAGCACAAAAGGAAAGAAAATTGGAAAGGATTCCACAAAAATATGGAAAACCAAATTAGGAAATGTATCAAAATTAACATCAAATTATAAATAAAATGCATAGTCAACCAAAACATCAAAAACATTGTCCATAACAATATAAAGGTTAAATGCATTGAAATTCACCAAAAAGCACTTAATACATACACTTAGGTACAACAAATTCATATAACAATAAATATTTTGTGACATTGACATTGGTTTTTCCTTTCTTCATTTAAGAAGAGTCACATTTGAGATATGGATGATTTGCTTCATTTAATTTGTAGTTTAAAATGAAATTATCTGATGGACTGTGTTAATATTCATTCTAGGCTTATCTGAGCACCTTTTCCTATTGCGTATATATCTGCTTGAAAAAATATTTGCCAGTTTGTTCAAACTGTCTGACCTTTTAGTTTTTAGTCTATATATTCTACTTTCAATTCTTTTTGTTGCTTTGGAATAGTTGTGTACCATTTTATCCTGAGGCATTTTAGAGTACCAACTTTTTTAAGGTAGTCTAGAAATTTGATTTTATACCTTCTCTACTCATTTTTTACCTGGTTTTTACAGTTACATGTTGCAGGGTGAGATTCTGGATAACCTCTATAGCACCTATCGGACAGGTCTTCTTTGCCCTTGTTATGTACACATCGGCTAGTTTCATTTTAAGTGGGTATTCCCAACCCTGGCTTTATTTCTCCAAGCTACTGCATAGTATGTGATGATTGTTTCCACTTTGGCAGGATTTTACCATTATTAGTGCTATGGTTGTTGCCTTTTTGTGTATACTAGTTCCTTTCTACTCTAGTTAAGTTTATAGTAGTATAATAATATAATGCCCCTGTTTTCCATGGAATTTCGTTTTCCCGTTCTCTAATCGCCCTAAATTGGTTTTTACATGGGTTAAATACCATTATTTGAGAATATTCCCTTGGTTATTATTTGGCATGGTATATCGAGATATTTACACAGGATCGTCAAGACGAGTAGAGTGTTTTGTCCTACTTTCTATATTCTTGTAGAATGTAGCTGTCACATTAAATTGGTTTTTACAATATCTACATTTACATTTCTTTAGTGCCTGTGTGACTAACTCATAAGGCACCTTTTATGTCTAGAACAACATGGTCCACCGTTACTGTATTATCTGAGGTGGGTAGAGAAAAGAAATCTCTACATGTGTCTCTGTCCTTGATCTTACATAGTTTTTAAAATGAACAATGTGTGGATGGGGAATTTAGGTATGATGGTATCATTTTTCCTTATTTTCGAAATTTTTCCAGATCTGCTTATACTTAAGCAATAAGCTTTTGAAAACTGTTTATAATAACCCAATGTCCTTGGATTATTACTACTGAAAAGAGGTACAATTTTTGTTTGTTAAGTAAACCCCGATTATTTTTTATTATTTACCTAAGAGCTTTTTTAAAATACTTCCTTCAAACTTTTTTTTCTGTAGTTATCTCGCACTTTTAGTTTATTTTAAGTATATGTGATTGGTATATCCTGTATCTTCTCGGTAGTCCTTTCATTGGGAAGTATGTAGTAACAAAGTAGAAGTAAAAACATGGTTCTAGTGTCGAGACTGGCGTAGGTAGAATTAATTTCTTTACAAAACTTGCTTAAGTTATTTTTTCTTCCTTTTCCAATATTCTGATTATATTCAAGTGAATAGAACAGATATTCATTTTTGGTTGTTTACAGAACATGTAGTGCTGCACAGCATCCAAGAAAAGGAAGTAGGTGGTGGTATGTAAACGTATGCTCCGGATACTATTTGAGTTAGCGAAATGTAGCAAACCCTATGGAGGCACTGAAGTAAATCAAAAATTATAAGCTATGTTACAAATTCACAAATTACAAATTTGGCGGCTTGAGTGAACAATACCAGCGACGAAAGAGGTGAGTACCATGTTGATTTTAGTTACATAATAACAAAAAAATATGAACCTACCTAAGTTGCTTAAAGTGACCTCTTCCAGCAACTATATTAATATTGCAAACGTTTTTCAAAAGATCTATTGACATTTTTATGATCATTTCATTGGTAATAGACCTAAATTCGTTTTCTGTTCTAATTTTCATATTGTCTCGTGTTGTAAGGGGAAACTTTGTAAACCTGATCTTTCACATAGCCCCTCCAAAAAACTCTATTTTATTTAAATCTGGAGATCTTACTGGCCACCTTACTGGATCTGCTCTCGGGAAACTGTTCATTGGGTTGTTCGTTAATGATATCATTATAATGAACAGAAGAGCCACCGTGCAAGTACCACATTCTTGCTACAAAGAATAATAAAAAACTCTTCGTTTTAAGTCAACTTCCAAGTTTAATTGAAAAAGGGTTTAAAATCACAATTTCAGATGTTTCTCTAAAAACTAGCATCGTAGCATCGTCAGATTGACATGTTGAAGTTACATTTTGTTTGTTTGTAGTTAGGTACCTGATGTTAATTAGGTAGTATTAAGGCTAAACCAAGTCTGGAAGTAATAAGACATAACAGTATTAAAGCCTAGATGTTATTAGCCCTAAGGGATTATCCTGGATGTATTTCCCTCTAAGATCAGTATAACTGTGCAATAATATAGAAAAACCAGAAAGGAACTATATCATGCTGATCTTTACAATAACTTTATATATTTCTGTTACAATTACGCCTCATAAAATGAAGACTCAATCAAAGTAAACAGTTTATAGTGGTGAACTTCCAAGATTTATTTGTTCATTCACTACTTTAAATTGTTGATTTGCTAGATGTCTTTTAATTTCTAGTTCTTGGAGGAAGGGGGATACTTAATAAAATTAAAGTATACTTAAAGTACTTTTTCATAAGAATCTAATATACAGGGCAATCCATTCATAAAAAATGATATCATCTAGTTATGTATTGTCTTGTATACAAAATTAAGCACTTTGTGCTGCCACCACGTATTGGTATAACTCCAAATAATTATTATGTGAAGCTTAGTGCCTTAATGGTGTCTATAATTTATTATAATAACTTTTTTGTCTATCTCTTAAGATAACTGATATATTGAACTTTGTCAAAGTTTTGGGACACCCTGTATGTACTTAAAAAAAACGGAATTATATTTAAATCATTAGTCATACATTCAATCTTAAAAATCGAAATAACTCAATAACTGTAAAATTTAAGTATAGGTAATGCTTAACAAAAGTATTCTGTACGTAGTTTTTGAATATGATATAAAATACAGGGTGTTCCATTTAAAATAACCGAGAAAATCATATGTGTGAGTTTCAGGTCACCCTGTACACAGAATAATAGCTATCAAAGTTATGATGAATTGCAACAAATCTAGACTACTATGAAATTATTTACGCGTTGAGAGATTCACCCTCAATTGTTGATTTAAAAAAATACAGGGTGTTTGATTTCATAAAGGTTTTCATACAAAAGTGACCATATCTCTGAAAGTACCCTGTAGAACCTAGTAAAACCCTATATTGCTGAAAATGAGCGAAATTGAAATTCTAAATAATATACAGGGTGTTCCATTAAAAAAGCAACTTTGATATGCTGTGACCTTATGAAATATCCTGTATGTTATGCAATAATTTTAAAATGTAGAGCTTGACTGTACCTATAACTTTTATAAAAGCTTTTTTCGTATTTTTTAAGACAACGAAGGAGTATCACCCTGTATAAAAAATGCATAAGTTACCTTAGGAATGACTACCATTTTGTACAACCAATGTAGCATTTCTGATGTGAATCCTTAAGTAGTGTTATATGTACGCCTAGCAAACCAAGAAGGTTGCCTCCGCTTTATTTATAATATGCTGTTTATGTCGATTCCAGGTTAACTTTGGCTCAAGAATAGCTCCATCCGACATCCGACCCAGAAGCCTTGGCTCAACGTAAATGCATGCTAAGGATACAGAAGCTTGAACCTCTTAACAGTAAGTGTGATAGGTGAAACGGTTTGGTAGATAAAAATAATTTCCCTGCAACTTGTCAAACAACTCTTATTGAAATAGTACAAGAACTAAGTTTTTTCCATCAGTACGAAAAATGCTTATCTACCAAACCATTGCTTCTAAAAAATATCATTTGGCAGTATTTAAAATTGTTGATGTCAATCAAGCTAGCACCCCCACACTGACTAAATGAAAAAAAAAGTAGCCCATAATTAAGAGCTAATTAAAGGCTAATTTGTACCACAAAAATTAAAATTTGTACCACGGCGATAATCGAGAAAAATCGCCTTGAAAATGGGGGGTGCTAGGTTGAGATCAAGGCAGCACCCCCATTTTGATCGAATTCCAATTCAATTATATCAAAATAAAGGGCATATTAAAGGCTAATTTGTACCACAAAAAACTCGCTGCTCTATAATTTCAGCACCCCCACTTTCGTCTATTCAAAAAGTGAACACACAATATTATAAACCTAATTAAAGAGGCAAATTTGTACCACACAAAAAATTTTTATACTTTTCAATATAAAGCCGCCAATTGAATTTAACTCTTTGCGGTCGTATTAAATGGTGGCGGATGCGCTGAAATCTTTTATTTTTGTCATAATTCTAAAACATGTGGCATCTTCCAATCGTTTGTCGCCTCTTTTGCCGCATATTTCACTCGATATTTCATTATTGCCAATTTTGGATATAAAACATGACACTTTGATTACTTCTCCTTTCATAGACAAAATTTCCCCTCTCAAAGCATTACCACATTTACATTTTCCTTGAAATGTAGCAGTATCTGCTGTAGGATATATTTTGTGAGTTTAAAACTGAAACCCACATTTCATACCATTCTCGTCTAATTTTTCTGTTATTAGAGTTTGCCATTTGTTTTCTTCGAATTTGTAATACTTTTTATTCGTTAGGTGTTTTCTGATTGCCTCTGATCTAAATATTTCAAAAATCATGATGAAATACCTCTAGTACTATGCAGGTTTTAAATTTGATTACTAAATGTCAACGCCGCTTAAAGGAATATACAGGATATAAACAAAAGAAAGGAAGTCAAAACAAAGCAAAAGTTCAAATGACTTTTTTCGCAAGAGTAAACGGGTCTTTGTCTTAAAAACTTTAAATATATTAGGTGGTTATGTAGGTGCATCATTCAACAGAATTTTATGATAATTAATAAGCAAATAGTTAAGTTAAAGAATATAAATAAATTAAAAGTGTTTCAAGTTGCCAAATTGCCAAATTTAATTTTAAAGACACATTTTTCGAAAACTATTCATGTTATATGAATTTTCTTGTTTGTTTTAATCTCCCCAATATGTATCTAAATAATGACCATTATTAAGAATGTTTCTCGAGTAAATCACATTCATTATCGCTCACTTAAACAACTCAGCTGCTCCAGCGAGCTTTTTTTATTTATTTTTTCAGGTGCAATACAATTTTTAGCTCAAATTAGTTCTCATAAAAAAATAGTTATTTCATTTCACAAAATCTAATGAACTAGCAATTATCTTACCTTTTATGTGTGTATTTTCAATAAACTATCAAATGTCTGTTTAATTAAGTAAATACAAATTTCTTCTTTGATAATTGATTCATAAGAGGTGTTTACACTTGAATCTAAATCATTGTTTATTATCTCGTCATCATTTTCAAATTTGTTCATAGGTCTATACGTTTCGAGGCCGAGAATTTCACTTTTTATATATGGTTTTTATTATTAAAAATGTATGCATAGAGGGTAGTGTTTTACATATCCAAAATTTTTCCTAATTCCACCCATACTTTATTTGTTCGCGTTATTAATTTACCGTTATTAATTAGTAATCCTTTATTTTGTAAGACGACTGCAGCAATACGTTCATAATTTAAAAAAGGTTTCCTTCCAACCGAATAAAATACTCACTATTCTCAGAGACGGGATTAAACCGTCTATCTAGCACTGGTTTAACTTGAGATTTGTAAACTGTTGTTATAGGTTATCGAGTAACTAAGATCCCGTTCATACGACACCGAATCAGTACTTTTCCTGAATTGGCCCAGTGTTTTCTTTTTATTGAGAATTTCTGTCGATTCAGCTATTGTAAATCATCACAGTAGTACAGGGATGGCCTATTGGCAGGAGAGCAATTGTGCAATGTGCACCATACTAGAATCATCGAATAGTACCATATATTAGAAACCATAGATGTATCCCACTGCCACTCCAACTTCTCCGATAGTATAAACACCCGATATTTATAATAACGGGAAAATGCAGATGTAGGGATTTTTAAAAAGGGACAGTGACGGGAAACACTATTTTTAACTGGTTTTATAATATTGACAAAAATAAAAGATTTCAGCGCATCCGCCACCATTTAATACGACCGCAAAGATTTAAATTCAATTGGCGGCTTTATATTAAAAAGTATAAAAATTTTTTGTGTGGTACAAATTTGCCTTTAATTAGGTTTATAATATTGTGTGTTCACTTTTTGAATAGACGAAAGTGGGGGTGCTAAAATTATAGAGCAGCCATATTTACAGCATTCGATTTTATTTTTTGACATTATAAATAATAATATCGATTAACTTTTTGTGGTACAAATTAGCCTTTAATATGCCCTTTATTTTGATGTAATTGAATTGGAATTCGATCAAAGTGGAGGTGCTGCCTTGATCTCAACCTAGCACCTCCCATTTTCAAGGCGATTTTTCTCGATTATCGCCGTGGTACAAATTTAAATTTTTATGGTACAAATTAGCCTTTAATTAGCTCTTAATTATGGGCTACTTTTTTTTCATTTAGTCAGTGTGGGGGTGCTAGCTTGATTGACATCAACAATTTTAAATACTGCCACATGATATTTTTTAGAAGCAATGGTTTGGTAGATAAACATTTTTCGTACTGATGGAAAAAACTTAGTTCTTGTACTATTTCAATAAGAGTTGTTTGACAAGTTGCAGGGAAATGATTTTTATCTACCAAACCGTTTCACCTATCACACTTACTGTTAAGAATTTCTTTAGCACTATTCCGTTCAAGTTCTGTATCCTTAGCATGCATATACGTTGAGCCAAGACTTCTGGGTCGGATGTCGGATTGAGCTATTCTTGAGCACCCCCCATTTTCAAGGCGATTTTTCTCGATTATCGCCGTGGTACAAATTTAAATTTTTATGGTACAAATTAGCCTTTAATTAGCTCTTAATTATGGGCTACTTTTTTTTCATTTAGTCAGTGTGGGGGTGCTAGCTTGATTGGCATAAATTGTTGGTATCAATATTTTAGTTTGTTCAAATTAACTTGATACCAACATCTTGTTATTGTGAAAGAGCAAGTTTTATCCTGGTTGCCAGCGGGTCCCCTCTGTTCCCGAGTATGGTTTGCTTTGCTTGAATTTTTATTTTTTAAACTAAACATTTTTTAAAATGTTTAAAACGTTCCTTTAAGTACCTACTTGATTACATTACGGAAAATATAATTTTACCGGATAGTAGCACGTAATATTTTTGGGTATTCCTACTTTAGGTTTACGAAATTTAAGGGAAATTATGAGAATAGAAAAAATTAAAAAAAAGTCTAGGGTATTCAGTTGGTACCTACTACTATAAATATTGATTGGTAGTGATTAAAGCTTAATTTTTGGAATTTTGAGTTTTTCAAAAAGCACTTAAATGACAGAATGCACGCAAATGAATGAAAGCACGTAAATGACGCAAAAGCGCTTGTTAATGACAAATATATTAGAATAAATACACAAAAAAATCCATGGGGCCCTTTTTTATTTATAAACAAAAAATACATTTAACCAAAATATTAGTCTTCAAAACAAGATTAAGTTTCTGGTCTATTTCTTGGGAAGTTGGAACTTGGAATAATCTACTTGATACTGGAACTGGAGGTTCTTTCGGCACACATAACATTTTATTCAGACCAAGTTGTTGGCCAGTAGTAGCGATTTCCACTTCATGTCATGAAATTAAATGTCACGTTATTTTCACTGATTTGCTCAATAACAACAAAGGCATTGAAAACATTTTAATATTTAATAATAGTATCCTAATAAAAAAATAAAAGCCACAAAGTAAAAGTCTGTTATTGAGTAAATGCACAGCAAGTTTAAAGAAAATTACCTGGGTACCATTTGTCATTATATATAGGAACTATCCACATATTGACTTTTAAATCATTATGATCATTTGTCTCTGGTATATCTTCGAGTGACAAATTCACCTCTAAAATAATATTGTGTGTACATTTCTCGCCAATACTGCATTCATATTCCTAACAGGTTAAAGAGTTTAATATAATTTTATTTTTTGTTCTGTTCCATGTGACTTGATGTGTCTTTATTGTTCGTACACAACATGGGATGTTTTTGGTAATACTTATTCACACTTTAGATTATCCTGTTCTTATATAAAGCGACTATAAATATTGGGTAAATTTTCTGTAACTTTTTTGGAAAATTTGTCAAAAGTATCTATATCGGTGTTAAATTCTATTAATCGATCAGCACAACTTTTAACTGCAGCTCCAATTCCATCTGGGGCACTTTTTCTATGTCCTGCTTCAGAGTGATATTTGTTTGATGTTGGGGAACAATATTAAAGTAATACTTACATTTCTATTATTTACTACACTCGTTACTTGTAAATCACCTATGCATGTTGCTTCCATACTTTTTCCTTTCTCTGCCAGTTGTAGTTCTTCTTAGTTTATATAGTGGTGTGTAGTCCTTAAGTCTGCAAATCAAGGTCAAGCCTTCTTCATTCCAACATGTTGCACAAAATGCAACTGCATTATCCTCTTCTCCGTCAAATTCACCAATAAGTAGCATAATTTGCCATATTTCCCATTTTTTGTTTTTATTTCAAATTCTCTTATTTAGATAAACATTGATTTGATTTGTGGCCCATCTTACCACAATAGGCATGATGACAGTAAGTAAGAATCACTAAAATATTGATTTGTTATAAAAATAATAATAATAATTAATAATAATAATAATAATAATAATAATAATAATAATAATAATAATAATAATAATAATAATAATAATAATAATAATAATAATAATAATAATAATAATAATAATAATAATAATAATAATAATAATAATAATAATAATAATAATAATAATAATAATAATAATAATAATAATAATAATAATAATAATAATAATAATAATAATAATAATAATAATAATAATAATAATAATAATAATAATAATAATAATAATAATAATAATAATAATAATAATAATAATAATAATAATAATAATAATAATAATAATAATAATAATAATAATAATAATAATAATAATAATAATAATAATAATAATATATATATAATAATAATAATAATAATAATAATAATAATAATAATAATAATAATAATAATATATATATATATATATATATATATATATAATAATAATAATAATAATAATAATAATAATAATAATAATAATAATAATAATAATAATAATAATAATAATATATAATAATATATATATATATATATATATATATATATATATATATATATATATATATATATATATATATATATATATATATATATATATATATATAATAATAATAATATATAATAATATATATATAATAATAATAATAATAATAATAATAATAATAATAATAATAATAATATATAATAATAATAATAATAATAATAATAATAATAATAATAATAATAATAATAATAATAATAATAATAATAATAATAATAATAATAATAATAATAATAATAATAATAATAATAATAATAATAATACTAATAATAATAATAATAATAATAATAATAATAATAATAATAATAATAATAATAATAATAATAATAATAATAATAATAATAATAAACCGGGGTAGTTTTTCTACCTGGGGAGTGACGCCCCCACGGGTCCGAGTTACCTGGGCTACCAGGAAAAAATGGTAGTACCTGGCAGTAGGTTTAAAATGCAAATACAACGATGTCGAATTTTAAAACTATATTACCCCAGGTGGGTAGAGCACTACGCTCACAATCCCACACAGCCGGTGTACCTGGTATGTCGACTGTCTGCTCCACGGATTCTGGGGGGAGCAATAATTCGATTGTTACCGATACCTTATCACTCAGGAATCGTCAGGTGAATCGACATTGCAACACCTACAACTCTTGTCGCGTTCAAGTTGATGACAGAAGGGCTTGTTCGAAAAATGATGCATCTTCTTCCTCGGTTAGCGGCATGCGCAGCGTGACACCGAGTATGGCTACTGCGATAACACAAGAGGAAAATATCACCGATTCTCCTCCACCGGTTTCTGCTGTTTCTGGAGTATCGCAGGACGGTACATCCATGACCACTAAAGCCGGAAAGCCCAGGAAGCGTATGAAGTGGACTACAGAGATGAATTCATTCATTATACGCTCCTATTTTAAAATCACCAAGATTGAGACAGATTTAACAACTTACAGATACGCCCTTCATCGAGCTTTTATAGAACAATATCCGGAGTTTCAACATGTTACGGAGCAACGTATTGCTGACCAGCGTCGAACAATTATTAAAAACAATTTACTACCTGGTCCACTATTGCAACAAATACGAAGTGAAGTACTTCTTGAGCTCCAAACAGAAATCGATTATAATGTAATTCAACATACAAATGATCAGCTGGATAATGTAAGACTTGATGACCACACTGGCGAAGACACACCAAACATTGATCAAGACGAAAACCCAAACACAGACAGTAACACACAACCTGACGAACACGAGGATGCTGTTACCGAACTCTCTAAAGCAATATTAGAATTTGATGGTAGCAACCCACTTCATCGACCAATATTGCCCAAACTCAAATCAAATAAGAATACCAATAGAATTATTGCAGTCATTAATTCACTCTTAAAGGATCGTGCCAAGGACTACCGTACTCTGGAAGAGATACACACCCTTATTTACTGTGGTGCGGTTGCAGTTGTCCGAAGTCACAACCAACAAGTCCGGTTCCCGAACAGAAAGTGTACCGAAAAGCAGAAGCCATATAAACCCTGGTGGCAACAGCGACTTGAGAAGTCCATTAATGACATAAGGAAGGAATTGGGACAACTTACAGAATTTAACAACAACGCTAAATCGTCCAGACGCCTAACTAATAGAGTCAAGAAAATTTTCAAGAAAATTAAAACCAACACGGGACATCCAAGATATAAGGAACACTTATGTTCATATATGGACCTTCTTAGGCAAAAGCTAAAGGCAAAATCCAAACGATTAGCTCGTTACGTTAAATGTACTAAAAAGAAACAGCAAAACCATTTATTTAACACCAATGAAAAGCTGTTCTACAGACAACTTAGTAGTGCCGGAACAAACAACTACCACAATCTTCCAAGTAAGGATGAACTTTTTGACTATTGGTCTTCAATATGGTCCTATCCTCAAAAACACAACGAGGGCGCAGCATGGATAGAATCCGAAGCGGGCAAATCAAACATTGCTCCAATGATGTTTGATAACATCACAACAGCTGATGTAAACCAAGCTATAGGACAGATTAATAGTTGGAAAGCTCCAGGAATTGATAACATCCAAAATTTCTGGTACAAAAAATTTAGCAGCTTACACGAAGTATTGGCATCGAAATTTACACATATTCTTCAACATCCAGAAGACATTCCTGCCTTTCTTACACATGGTTTAACCCATATGCTTCCCAAAACAGCTAACACACAGGATCCTTCCCAGTATAGACCAATCACATGTCTTCCAACGCTTTACAAGATATTAACATCATGCATTACTAACAGAATTTACAGGCATGTGGACCAAAATAACATCTTGGCAGAGGAGCAAAAGGGATGTAAACGTGGTCACCAGGGTTGCAAAGAACAGCTTATTATCGACTCTGTGATCCTAAGGCAAGCGCAAAAGCAATGTCGCAACATCTCGACTGCTTTTGTAGACTACCGTAAGGCATTTGACAGCGTGCCTCATTCCTGGCTAATAAGCGTTTTAAACATCTACAAAATAAACCCACCATAGTTTCTTTTCTTGAAGCTTCGATGAAGCAATGGCGAACAAGCCTTCAGGTAAATATTAATGGTCAGTATATTAAGACTAACGACATTTCTATTCGAAGGGGAATATTCCAAGGGGACTCACTTAGTCCATTGTGGTTCTGTTTGGCAATGAATCCACTTTCTACCATGCTCAACAACACTAAACTTGGCTTCAATCTTAAGATCAATAAAAATACTAACTGCACCGTCTCCCACCTCCTTTATATGGATGACATCAAAATTTTTGCTTCCAATCAGCAACAAATCCAACATCTTCTGGATGTAACCGAAAGGTTTTCAGGGATGTACGTATGCAATTTGGATTAGAAAAGTGCAGAACCTTAAACATCGAGAAGGGAAAAATTATCAATGGAGATTTGGCGCTCCCTAATGGAGAAATAATCGCTGCTATGCAAAATGGAAACATACAAATACCTGGGTTTTCAACAGGCCAGGTTGTTGGACCAAAAACAGTCCAAGTCCAAAATCAGGAATGAGTTTTCACAAAGGGTAAAGTTCCATACTAAAATCTGAATTGAACGCAGGCAACCTAAACCGAGCTATTAATACATATGCCGTACCGGTGTTGACCTACTCGTTCGGTATTTTACAATGGACAAAAACCGAATTGGAAGATATGCAGAGAACAACCCGAACTATGATGACAAAGTACAGATGTCACCATCCAACATCGTCAGTGCTTAGAACAACACTACCGAGAAAAGAGGGAGGAAGAGCTTTATGCGATATAGTAAATCTACATAACAAACAGATAAATAGATTACGAGACTTCTTTATTACAAAATCACTGTCATCTAATTTACATAAGTCTGTCATAGGAGCAGATAAGAAATACTCGCCTCTAAATTTAGCAGACCCTCATATGGACTTGGAAATAACAACAGATGCTGAAAAACAAGTAAAATGGGCCCAAAAAGCTCTACATGGTCGACATCATCACGACCTAAACCAACCACACATTGATAAAATTGCATCAAATAGGTGGCTTGCTGACGGTACCCTGTTCCCAGAGACTGAAGGATTTATGATGGCCATTCAGGATCAAGTAATTAATACGAACAACTACAAAAAATTTGTTATCAGGGACCCAACTATTACAACGGACAAGTGTAGAAGGTGCCAACAAACATCGGAAACCATACAACACATCACATCAGGATGTTCAACCATAGCCAACACGGATTATTTACGCAGGCACAACCAGCTGTGTAATATTATCCACCAGAAACTGGCTAACAAATATGGACTGCTAAATACCTATACACCCTATTACAAATACAATCCACAGGCAGTGCGCGAGAATGCAGATTTTAGACTCTACTACGATAGGTCCATTATCACCGATAGACAGGTGACGAATAATCGACCCGACATTGTAGTAGTGGATAAGAAAGCTAAATCGGTGCTGTTAGTCGATGTTGCAGTTCCAAACAATAACAACGTTTTGGATAAGTATAATGAAAAGATGGCAAAGTACACCGATCTTGCCATAGAAGTGGGACAGATGTGGCATGCAGAAAAAGTGGAAGTGGTACCGATCATCGTATCATCAACTGGACTCATTCCCAAAAGTCTTGAAGACAGTCTTAAAAAACTCGATCTTCATAAAAACACTTTTATTGACTTGCAAAAAGCGGCAATTTTAAACACATGTCACACTGTTCGGAAATTTTTAAATATGTAAATTTTGAGCCTAATCCCATTTGCATTTACGCTCGGGATAGGTAAATATTACCAGCGAAAGCTGAGTAAGTGCATAAGTCTTTTGATAATAATAATAATAATAATAATAATAATAATAATAATAATAATAATAATAATAATAATAATAATAATAATAATAATAATAATAATAATAATAATAATAATAATAATAATAATAATAATAATAATAATAATAATAATAATAATAATAATAATAATAATAATAATAATAATAATAATAATAATAATAATAATAATAATAATAATAATAATAATAATAATAATAATAATAATAATAATAATAATAATAATAATAATAATAATAATAATAATAATAATAATAATAATAATAATAATAATAATAATAATAATAATAATAATAATAATAATAATAATAATAATAATAATAATAATAATAATAATAATAATAATAATAATAATAATAATAATAATAATAATAATAATAATAATAATAATAATAATAATAATAATAATAATAATAATAATAATAATAATAATAATAATAATAATAATAATAATAATAATAATAATAATAATAATAATAATAATAATAATAATAATAATAATAATAATAATTTAATAAGTAATGATAACCAGTAAATTTTCTTGCTTAACACCTTTTATTGTGTAGATACAACATTGTACAATTTTACATTGCAATTCATAATGAATGACATTTTATTTTTCTTATGTCAAAAAACAAGTACTGTCAAAAATATTATAAACAAAAAAACAGAAAATAAATAGATTTCGCGTGCAACTCGATTGAAACCAGACCAAGTTCTCTTGATAACACCATATCGCACGGTCACAAGTCTTTAAGCGGTTAACATACCCCCCAACTTGAAACCACTAGGCTTCAACCTAAAACAACACTTAATAATTAGGCTTACTGTTCATTCTAATAGAAACAAGTGGAATTGTCAGACGAGTGCTAAATGATAACAACTAAAAACCAGATAGCACAAAAAAGTAGAGAAGAAAAAAAAAAACGAATATTAATAAAATACTTGTCTTCTTGCATTAAATGCCGAAACAAGTAGCCACTTCCAGATAACCTCTGTGGAACACGAAAATAATAATAATAATAATAATAATAATAATAATAATAATAATAATAATAATAATAATAATAATAATAATAATAATAATAATAATAATAATAATAATAATAATAATAATAATAATAATAATAATAATAATAATAATAATAATAATAATAATAATAATAATAATAATAATAATAATAATAATAATAATAATAATAATAATAATAATAATAATAATAATAATAATAATAATAATAATAATAATAATAATAATAATAATAATAATAATAATAATAATAATAATAATAATAATAATAATAATAATAATAATAATAATAATAATAATAATAATAATAATAATAATAATAATAATAATAATAATAATAATAATAATAATAATAATAATAATAACAACAACATGTGACAGGAGGATGTCAGGCATTTGCTGCGACCGAGTACAAAGACCGCCATGACGGTGTTGCAAAAATAATTCATCAGGAGCTAGCGAGAAAATGCGATCTGATTGGTGGCGAGTTTTTGCCGTATTACAAATATGTTCCAGAAGCTGTGCTAGAAAATGACAACTTTAAGCTTTATTGGGATCGCAGTGTTCTCACAGACCAATACGTCGCCCAAAATAGACCAGACATCATAATTATTGATAAAAACTTGAAAAAAGCAACCCTTATCGATGTCGCAATACCAAATAACAACAATCTTATGGCCAAGCATAATGAGAAGATCGCGAAGTATAGGGATCTTGAAGTTAGAATTATGTCACAATGGAAAATGCGAAGCACGGAAATCATCCCAATTATTATATCAACTACAGGAGTAGTACCAAAGGAGCTTCTGGGCAACATCAGGAAGCTAGGACTCAACAGTGTTATATTCAAACCGATTCAAAAAGCAGTTCTGCTTTCAACAGCTCGATCGGTGAAGAAATTTCTGGGTAGCGTACCAAGAAAACTCAATCAACCCAACCCAGAATTAGTTAAGTGATTCCTTAGAGCTCAATCCCTTTGATCTATTAGAAGATCTGGGATGAGTAAATGTTCCCCTTAGAGGGAGGACGAATAAATAATAATAATAATAATAATAATAATAATAATAATAATAATAATAATAATAATAATAATAATAATAATAATAATAATAATAATAATAATAATAATAATAATAATAATAATAATAATAATAATAATAATAATAATAATAATAATAATAATAATAATAATAATAATAATAATAATAATAATAATAATAATAATAATAATAATAATAATAATAATAATAATAATAATAATAATAATAATAATAATAATAATAATAATAATAATAATAATAATAATAATAATAATAATAATAATAATAATAATAATAATAATAATAATAATAATAATAATAATAATAATAATAATAATAATAATAATAATAATAATAATAATAATAATAATAATAATAATAATAATAATAATAATAATAATAATAATAATAACCAACATTCAGACCCAACCAGAAGACCTAAGCTACCTAAACTAAAGTTTAACGAAAACAGTGAAAACATCTTAAAAATAGTCAATGAAGCAATACATTCTCACATAAAAGAGACATCAACTTTGATAGATATACAAACGCTAATATATACAGGGGCACATGCCACACTCACTTGCAACGAACAAACCATTAAAGCAACCAAATCTGAAAATCGAAATGCATGTGCTGAAAGAAAACCGGCCTGGCAAAGTAGACTTGAACAGCGAATAAACAACATCAGGAAAGAAATAGGTAAGCTAACCCAAAGAAGTAAAGGCAACCTGAATAATAAAAAAACAATTAGAGAAACTGATAATATAATTAAGAAATATGATGAAAGAGACCTAACTGTATTGATAGATACGCTTAAACAAAAACTTGCAGCATACTCACATAGACTTAAGAGGTACAAACTAAGTAGAGACAGGAAAGGAGATAACAAGCTGTTCAACTCTAACCCAAAAAAATTTTACAACAAACTGGGAAACACTCAAATCGACATCAAAGAACCACCGACGAAACAAGAAATAGAAGACTTCTGGTCAAATATATGGAGCAACGAAACAGCACATAATAATAAAGCAACGTGGATCAAAACAGAAGAAGAAACAAAATCGCAAGCCATTCCCGAAATGGAACCACTCACTATCACTAAAGATGATGTAACCAGAGCATCAAAAAAAGTACTGAACTGGAAATCACCTGGCGTAGATAATATTCAAAACTTTTGGATCAAAAAATTCACCAGTACTCACGAAAATCTAGCAAAATTGTTTAACCAGTCAATCACCACCCCAAATAGTATTCCAGAATTCTTCACAAAAGGAATTACGTATCTCATACCTAAATCCAACGAAACAAAAAACCCATCAAAATACAGACCCATAACTTGTCTACCAACTCTCTATAAAATCCTCACTTCTATCATTACTGATAAAATTGAAAAACATTTAATGACAAATAACATCATACATGAAGAACAGAAGGGATGTAAAAGAGGGAACAGAGGGTGTAAGGAGCAAGTCATAATAGACCAAATCATAACAAAACATGCCTACCAGAAACACAGAAACTTGTATTGCGCTTACATCGACTACCAAAAAGCATTCGACAGTGTTCCGCACACCTGGCTCACACACATCCTGCGCATATATAAAATCAACGAATCACTCATACAATTCTTGGAGCATTTAATGAAAACATGGCGTATTACCCTTAACGTTCACACTCAAGATGGAACGATCACTTCCGATGAAATAAATATTAGGAAAGGCATATTTCAAGGAGACTCCTTGAGTGCACTCTGGTTCTGCATTGCACTTAATCCACTATCATCCATGCTTAAAGATACGAACTGTGGCTATAGAATCCAGACACACGATTTCCCTATTAACCACCTTTTATACATGGATGACTTAAAACTCTATGCCCAAACAGAACAACAACTAAAAAATTTATTAAAAACCACCGAAATATTTAGTGATGACATCAAAATGAACTTTGGAATTGATAAATGCAAAACATGCTCCATAAAGAAAGGCAAGGTACAACAACATCCGGGATACGATACTGAACACGACACTATTGAGGGTCTTCATCAGGATGAAACATACAAATATTTAGGTCTCCAACAAAACCCACTAATCAATCATACCAACTTGAGAGAGCAAATCAAAACCAAATTTCAAATAAGATTGAATAAAATATTTAATACACAACTCAATGCCAGAAACAAAACTACTGCAACCAATGCCTACGCCATACCATTACTTATTTATACATTCGGAATCATCAAATGGTCGGACACTGAATTAGATGACCTTAATAGAATGGTAAGAACAACAGCCACAAAATACCGAGCCCATCATCTACATTCAGCTGTTGAAAGATTTACGATACCGCGTGAAGAAGGTGGAAGATCATTCATTGACATAAAAAACATGCATTATGAACAACTTAAAAACCTTCGCAGCTACTTCTACACAAGAACTGATAGTACCCTCCACCAGACAGTCATGCGCACAGATAATTCATACACTCCACTCAATCTGAAAAATATAAACATAAACATAGAAGAAAAGATAACAACGAATCAACAAAAAATAGAAATATGGAAGAATAAGCAACTACATGGGAAACATCCATACAATATAACTCAAGCACACATAGACAAACAAGCGTCCAACTTCTGGTTAAAATCTGGACAACTATTTGCTGAAACAGAGGGTTTTATGATAGCCATACAAGATAAGGTTATCAATACTAGAAACTACAAGAGGCATATACTAAAACAACAAATACCCTCAGATAAATGCAGACTTTGTAACGATCAAACTGAAACCATAGACCATCTTACAAGCGCATGCAGGATTCTAGCACCAAAACAATATACAAGAAGGCATGATAACGTTTGTAAAATCATTCACTTACATCTAGCTGTAAAACATTTGCTCATGGATACGTACATACCTTACTTTAAATATACCCCCGCCCCAGTCATGGAAAATAGTCAATATAAATTATACTGGAACCGAAGCATTATCACCGATAGAACTACAATGAACAATAAGCCGGACATCACACTAATAGATAAACAAAATAGAAATACGTATCTCATAGACATAGCAGTGCCCAATACACATAATCTGCAAGCTAAACACACAGAGAAAATTGAAAAATATCTACCTCTAGCAGAAGAGACTAGACAAATGTGGCACCAAAATAAAACTACCATCGTACCAATAATAATCTCCGCAACAGGGGTCATACCTAAAAGCCTTCACCAGTCACTCCAATTATTAGATATTCACCCCCATATCTTTCGAAATATACAAAAGGCAGTCATCATGGACACATGCTCAATTGTGAGACAAATACTCAACATACCATAAAACATAGGACATCGATGTAAAACTTGCTAACTAGCCGTTTTACAACGAAGAATCCAGTCACCAACGCTGTGAAAAACACCATAATAATAATAATAATAATAATAATAATAATAATAATAATAATAATAATAATAATAATAATAATAATAATAATAATAATTAATAATAATAATAATCTTTTATTCAATGCAAAATAACATATATAAGATACTTTTAAATGATCTGATAAGGTTGTGGCATGGACAACATCCAGGATAATCCCTTAGGGCTAATAACATCTAGGCTTTAATATTGTTATGTCTTAATAAGAATAATGAAAAACTCTTCGTTTTACCAAAACTTCCAATATTTATTTAAAAAAATGCTTTATTAACTTTAATGACAGCCGTTTCGCTAGACTTAGCATCGTCAGATTGACATATTGAAGTTACATTTTGTTTGTTTGTAGCTAGGTACCTGATGTTTATTAGGTAGTTATAAGGCTAGACTAAGTATGGAAGTAATAATTGTCAATAAAAATTGAATAAATAAAACAGCCCGACTTTCAACATGCATACACGTGTATACTGCAATAATAAACAGATACACTGAGTTGAAAAAAACACAAAATATGCCAAAAATTCAGAGTGTGAGTACAAAATGTACCCCGGTTGTACGTCGAAGGGTTGAAAACGTATTTTACGAATAAATAGTGAAAGTTTAATTCAACCTTTTAGTTGTTTACTGTTCTTAATAAGATGGACTTTCACATGATTTGGCGTTAATTATTGCTAATCAAAAAAAAAACGCCTAGATTCTGGATATCCAAGCATATTACATTTCGTAACGATAAGGGTGAATTTAGACTCTTTGAAGATCTAAGTGATGACACTACGAATTATTTTCGCATGGACCGAATTAAGTTTTTTGAGCTACACGACTTATTGAAATTAATTGTGGTAACCTTTACTTTGTGGAAGTCCATCTTACTAAGAACAATAAATAGTGGAAGTTTAGTTCAATCGTTCAGTTATCGTTCTTACTACACGATTTAATAAAAGCTGAGATAAAAAAGAAAAATACGAAGCTACGAGAAAGCATTAGTCGCTAGAGCGACTAGCAGTTACTTTAAGGTATCAATTTTATAAGAGCTATTGAAAAAAACGAACGTATTATTTTTAATCAGTTATATTTAATCAAAATAAATTTAATTGGGAAAAATTACAACTCCGTGTATTATCACTAAAAAAATTTCCAGGAGAGAGAACGTTGGTGTGAGGCGAGGTAATTGGCTGTGAAGAACATGAGGTATCCGTTGGAGAGAAGACAGAGAATCCAAAATGTTCTTCACATGCACTAGTATTAATTGCTGTTCGTGTCTGTAGGTGTTCGTCTCGGGCTTCCATTATATTATTAAAAGTTTTTCGTTGGACCGTAATTTATAAATTTTCAGGTAGAGAATAAGTTTGTTCATACATGCTATCAAAGAACTTTTAAGTGCTGTATCTTCCTTGCGCTTCATACTTATTAGCTCTTGCCTCAACTGGACTCTGGCTATCGACTTAAGATCCCTTCTATTTTGCTCGTGTTCCAGATATTCAATCAGTTCATCATTTTTTCTTTTATTTTGCGGATTATTGTATTTATAGTTTGTTAACTCTATTTCCTTATTTTTTGTTGTGGTCGATTGGGAATCTTCTTCAGCATCGTTCTTATTTTCACGTGATTTATCAGTCTCTGCCCATTGTGTAGCTTGAATAGATGCGTTGGTGCTTTTTTGCCTGTTCGCTAAATGTGGAACAAGAAAACTCATTTGTTTTTCGTATTTCCAAATTCTATCACTCCCTGCTGCTTGACTTGTGGTTGTTTTCTTTTTATTTAAAGCCTGCCTGTGGCCATCTCGTAGTTTCTTTCATATATATTTGGCTTCTTTCACTAAAGCAAATTAAAAGATATCTGGCTTCGGGTGACAAATTCAGGCAAAGGATATTTCAAGATTATATTTGGATACATTAGTAAATAGCTTTCTTTATAAAAAGAAGATATAAACATAATTACAAATTGTTAACAACGTCTAAGAAATAACTACTTACTATTATTTATTGGAACTCATTTGCAGGCTTCGTAAAAAAACTCACGTCAAAACAGCTGTCATTTCCACCGGAGAACGAGCTTGAAGGTGTGAGAACCGGCATTTGTGTCTGAAAGAAAAACAGCTAATGAAAATCCTGCGTTACAAATTATGTTTTTGTAGTTAAAATGAAAATTAGATTGATTTTAGTCAAGTATGTTATGTTAGTTTATATTAGTCAGCCATCGTTGATATGGATATACTTACCCTACACCATGGGCTGAATAAAAATCTACCTGAAACTTCAAAAATATGAGCGTGACTAGATCCAGAACTAGCGGAAATGTGACTAGAGGGTTCAGGCAAGCTGTTTGAAGCGGGAGTGCGACTAGAAGGTCCAGGCAGGTTTTCAGTTTACATCGTGTCCCGACTCGCGTGCTAATTGGCCTAGAGTATTTTGTGTGGTCAATGGGTTCATCATTTGGAAATTAAACCAATATTATTAGACTCTTTTCCCTATTCAATTAAAAATTAAAATTAAAAGGGCAAAAATGTACTGCACTATGGGGTAACAGAAAACCTAAACATAGTTTTTAGTCTGAGCCTACTTTTAATTGAGTTACTCTATGATAGCAGTCAATGGTTCACTCAGTAGAGAGACAAATTTCTGTATGACTATCTTGATGTCATGTAATGCGGTAGTAGCTTAAGCATACTCTAAAGGTATGGGTTTTACTCATATTAACCAAAAGTGCTAAATGCTTCAAAAAAAGTACAATATCTAATAAAAATAGGCAAGAAACAAAAGTAGAATAACTAAAACATGCCAGTTTTAGACCTAAGTTAAAGAAACAAAACAACCTAAAATACTACAACCAGTGACTATGACAATAATAAGATGGTCAGCCCTTCAGTAAATTATGAGTATATTTATTCATTCAACGACATAGTTTAGACATCGTCCAAAGAATATCTTTAAACGATGGTTTAGATTATCCTCCTGTATACAGACACTAATTATAAAATATAACAAAAGTAAAGGTTTTGTTTTTTACACTAATACTTACAAGAGTTATAATATTTTAATAGATTTTTAGTAATTTATTATTTTTATAAATGATATTGTCTAAGTTTTTTTTTTAAACAAATTTATTTAGTTTGGAAAAAATATCTACATCTTTAGCAATTCAACACCAAGAAAAAATCCCAGAAAACCACCATACAAAGCTTCAGTAAAACCACACAGAAAAATCAGAATTTTGTCTGCTTAATTTATATTAATTTATACAAAAACTATCGATTTTTTCATTTTAAACATGTTATTTTATATAAGAACATTAAAAAAAATAACTTTATAATAAAATAACTTTTTATTAAAAAGTTACATTTTTCAATATTCTTATTAAGATGGACTTTCACAGAGTAAGGGTTATTATTAGTTGTAATTTGATTGAATTTAAATAAAAAAATTGTTTCCGTACCCTTAAAAAAATTGGTTAAAATGTAATGTCGTTAAATAGAGAATTAAATTCTCGTTCAAATTATGTATCAACATTATACCAATTTCTATTTAAAAAAATTAACGATTACGTCACTGCAGCTACACCGGTAGCTGCATTTTAAAACAAAAATCGACGGTTTTAGAAATAACAATAATATTCCATGATTTAGCCGTTCATCGTATGCTTGTCTAGTTGCCCCTATATAGGTAGCTTAAAATAAAATAAATTACTTTAAAAATACCCGTTTCTTATATTTTTTTTGGAATCTTTGGTACTATTCTTGTTGAGGTTTTCAAGTTCCCAATTATTCATAATTTAAAGGTAATATTAGCTGTTATCAAAATAAGATGTTTTGTAAAATATTTGGATATCATTATGAGCAGTTTTTTCAATTCTTATTACTTTAATATCTGATAATTTTTCTACTTCTCCATTAACATTCTTCTTCAATGAAACGCTTGCTAAATTTTTGATGTCAGTAAAATCAGCATAAGATAGTTCATTAACGTTGAAAGGATTGCCAGGTTTTTTTGAATTTCTTATAGCAGTTACATATTGCGCCGGGACGTAAATAGGACCAGACCGTTTTGTTTTCCTAATTTCTTTCTCAATTATGGAATGAGCAGCATCCCCTTCATTTTGGGTGTGCCCCTAATTAAAAATTTGTGGGTTATCGATTTGAACTTAAGATTTTTAATGGCGTAAATATACATTCCAATAATGAATTGTTTTTTTTTGCTGACCACAACAATTATCAGAATAGAAAACACAATCCATATCCAAGTTGCTTACTGCCGACTTTTTCTGAAGAAAACGTAAAACGCACGTGCCAATCTCATTCGCTCCACGCTGACCGTCAGACTCGTCCCAAAAATAACATTTCGTTTGATCTACACCTAGTTCGCATATCGTAAAGTTTAAACAGTTAATTTTAGATTTGTATAGTCATTACAGCCTGCAAGTCATAGCAAGCTACAACAAACTCTTCGGAAATTAACTCTTTGTCTCTTAGCTTTTCTTCTCTACTTTTTTCTTTTTCTTGTAAATGTCGGTTGTATTCTTCTTCTAGCTCCTTCTTTTTTTTCTTCTACCACTTTATATGCGGTACATTGATCTTTTTTTGGTATAAAGAAACTAATATTAAAATTACAATTAAAAATTTTTCTATAGGTATGTAACTTAACGAACTGTAAATTGTTTTCATTACAATTATTTTTGTAATCATTGTATAAATCTATTAAATTTTTTCCACCATCAATGTATTCCCTAGACGTTTGTTTTCTTAAATAATGGCTCTCTATTCGAGGAATACTATTGATGTGATCTTTTACTCCATCTATCAACGTATCAGATATTTTTTATGTTTTTTGTGCTTCCCTCTTTCTTCTCCAACTAAGATTCCCCTGCTGTCCATTTTACTAATCACTGTCCTTATAGGTCTATCAGTTATTCCTAGGGTATTTATAAAAAATATTTTACAGACCTTAACTTTGGCATTATCCAAATCAAAAGTAAAGGAATGTTTAGATTTTCTGTTTGAATTTGTTTTTTGTACTGGTATTTAGGAATAATTTCTGTCATACTTCGTGCAATAAACTCTCTTTGGCGCTCAAGCGATCCCATTCCCCAATACCCTTGGGTATTGGGGAATGGGATCGCTGCTTGTGGTATTTTGTCCCTGCATTTTAATCGGCAATGATCTCCACAGGATGGTCCCATGTTACGAGCTTCAATAATTCGTTTTGATTTTGAGACCGATACGTATTCTTGCCCTAAATTTCTGAGTCTTAGCGATAATAGGACGCCTTGTGTTTGCAGATCTTTTTCGAGATCTGGGTATCTGCCGAACTTCATTAGTAGCGTTTTCAGCTGGAAGATCTAGGTTTTGCTGTAAATTTTCAGAAGCTGTTAACGAGCTTGAACTAAATATTCTTCGTCGAGCTTTTTTAGTGGGAGGCTGATATGTTCTATCACATTCAGAACCTGACGAAAATGGTTCAGATTCACTTTCTTCATCTTGATCATTCTCAGCATCTGAAAACAAAATATAGGTATAGCTAAACAGTTAAATTTAATTTAAAAAGGTTGAGCTTGTTAAAAAATGTTTTTTTTAAACAAGCTCTACCTTTTTTATTGGAAGATGAGGAGGAACTAGACGATGAACTTGAGCTGGAGTTTGAAGAGAGTGATTGTCGGCGGGTGTTTTCTTCTTTGCTGTCCAAAGAGTTGAACATTTCAACGCTTTCAATATTCGAACAAATGGCTACTTCTTGAAAAGGAATTAATGGCTCTTCGCTTTCAATACATTCATTGGCCGCAGGAGCTGGTGTTCTACTTATGTTTGTTATTTTGGTCTCTTCCTCAGATGTGCTAGAATTTTCTTTCTTTTCAATGTTTAGCGCCATCACCAATATTTTGTGGCCTCTGTTCATACTGTCAGTCTATAAAATTTAATTTTTTTATATAATATTTCATAATAATATTGAATCAGAAAAAAAATATGACGAAATTACAATTTACTTTTAATATTACAAACGTTTTGATGGCGTGTTATAATGTCTCAAAAAACAGTTTAGCTCAGGTAATGAATTTCAATAACGACAAACAACAAAATATGACATCTTTAAAATGTAATTTTTTTAATTTTGTTATTTATTATTATTAAACGACATTATACAAAAAGGGTCACTGTTGTTCTAAAAAACTTTTAAAAAATGTTCAAGTTTGTGTTAATAAAGTGACACTAAAAAAATAGTGTCACTATTGCAATACCATCTTTATTAAAAATTTAGATATTTATTGAAAAATATGTCACTAAACAAAAAGTGTCACTTTACATATTCTACTTACTTAAGATTTTCAAACAACTGGGAATAATACACTGTCACTAACCAAAAAATGTCATTTTTTCAATAAGAGCGCGAGGCGTACTGCACGACTGTTTGGACACAACTGGTGTAGTGTCATTATTGAAGTAAAGCACGGGTGAAATGTTCGTTAGTTTAAAGCGACATTCGCGCCATCTAGGAAAAATAAGGGGGCTATAAGCAAATATGTTATTTCGCTTAGTGACGCTTTTGATGTAAAACTTAAATATACTAAAAAGTAAAAATTGACTAATTTTATATAGTGTCACTTTTGTTTTTAGCGTGCGATATTTATATAATATTTTATATCCACAAATACTTTCTGAAGTATTTGGATTTCCAAATAAATATAAATACTCTTGCTTAGAAAATTCAATAACGTTTCAATATGTGCTTCAACATAATTGCTGAAAAGAACAGGAACACCAATTGCTCTTTTACCTTTTATAACCACTTTTTTAAATCTGGGCCATGACATCTTCGAAATCTTCGTAATTTTGTGGTTGATTCAGAGATTGTTCATAAATGTGAAGTGGTAAACGCTGAAGTTCGCCAGGTCTACGCCTATTCAGTAATAAAACTCTGTAGATAATTGTTTCCAGTTATTTCATTGTAAGATTTTTTATCATGCTGCAAATTGACAACAGCAGCATTAGTTTCAGTAATTACCACGGTAATCTTGTTCCACTTTTTTCAATTAAGATCATTCGAGTTAAAACCTCTATACTTTGTTAATTAATTCAATTATAGTCTTTACATCTGCTTATCTTTCTGCAATTTGAATGGTACCATGTACTTCCTTTTTTTTAAAACCAAAATTGAAGTACCCATTTAGAGTGCCGTCCATGCTGAGCCGTACATGTATTTTTCTTCGTCATACTGAGCCGTAATTTTGATTGCTGAAACAAGTCCAAAATTTTCTAAAAAACAAGTTTAAAACATTTGTCCGAATGTCTTAATAATATATAAAAAATGTTCACAAATTTGATAATTTCGCTATTTTAATACGCCGGCAAATAATAATAATAGAACTGCAATCTTACACTTATACAATATGAATAAAACTTGCATCTCCTAAGCACCACACCGATCAGTTCGCAAGATAAATTATTAGAGTATATTCGTCTATAATAGTTTATTTTTCCAGCTGGTCCGGTAATTTTTACACTTCAAAGCACTCAGGTTTTCAGAGTGTACAGGATTTATTCTGTATGAGGACGCTTTTATCAGTAGTTCAAAAATTTTTATTTGATCTCTTTTTGGGTACGGTTTTTCTCCGTTATTTGGAGGTATATTTGGATAACATTTTAAGGGTATATTACTGATAGTTAGTTGCATGTTTAATCTCAGCTATTTTTTAAATTAACGCAAATTAATTACCATTCGTGATCAATATCAAAAATATTTACAATTTATATATGCTTGAACCACGTACGTCCTGAAAATTTGGGATGTTTTCATGAAATATTCAGAAAAGAGGGGTTTTTTGAATAAAAGACAATTTTTCATATATTTATCCATTTATTTTACTTTATTTTGTGGTCTATTTGTGCAAGTTCACGGGTATTTACTTAGTGCTATCAATTATCGGCAAGTTTTAAATAATATATAAACGTTTTATTAGCGGATATTTGATAAAATGTTTAAATGGTGAAAGCGCTTTTGCAGCATTGTCTCTTAATGTAGAAATACACTTTTTTGTTTCAGGTTCCAGTTGGTCTTATGTATTTGATTATAATTTAAAGTTTTGGAATAATTTATTATGGAATTTTACATTAATCTAACTGAATACAATTATTTTTGGAAGTGACGTCCACAACATATGGATTAGAAGACTTCACTACATCACAGGATTATTTTTAATCGATATTTTTGGATTTATTTCTAAGAATATAAAAAATGTAAATGTAAAAATACATATAATAACAAATGTGTAGTATGCAACTATTATTAATGGTTATATGAAAGCTGCATACCCGGATATCCGAAACCCGGATAATTTCGGATCCGGATATTGGATCCAAAGTTCGGATAAATATAAATATAATAAAGGTGAAAATAAAATACAGTACGTAATTTGATTTTAAGCTATATTTCTTCAATTAAAATAACAAGAAAAATAAAAACATTCTATATGATTAATAATAGTAAATATTAAAATTTAACATGACTAATAATCTGTAGCAAAAATTATAATGTACCTACATAAATACAAAGTTATATTTATTTTATTTAATATTAATGACATTCAGTCTTGTATTGTTTACATTATTATGTAAAAATATTAGCATGTTAATATTTTGAGAGGATAAACAACTACGCTTCGCACTGACTAAATTTCCTGCGGAAGAAAAGACACGTTCTGCAGGGACAGGTGTAGAGGGAATCGATAGATATTTTTGAACCAGATTACTTAATCGTGGATATTTTTTTAAATTCCTTTTACACCATTCAATTGGGCAGTTTTGTTTACTTATCTGGTTTTCTTTCATATACATATCTATTTCCGATTCAGGTATTGTTGTAGTTTCTTCAGGGAATAAAAAGTTTAAAGCGGAATTTGTAGAGTTTTTGCTGCATGATTCTTCAGATTCCATTAAGGGAACGGTCATATTATCTATTAGTTCATTTATGTTATGATATGTGCTTGTTTGAATATTAGCAGGTAAACAATTTTTATATCTTGGATCCAGAATGGTTGAAATGTCGGATGTGGTATTGTACATATCAAAACGTTTTTTTATTTCTTCACTCACACATTTTTTCACATTTTGTAATGAAATAAAATCGTCGTCGTTTGTATATAAAAAATTGTCTATTAAAGATTTAGTAATAGGTTTCACCATTGATAATGTCACACTTGCAGATGAAGACAACAAAGTTGTTGCCATTTCAAATGGTTTAAGAAATGTAACCATTTTTTCTAGCAGTTGCCAATCCAGTTCAGTGATAGAAAGATATTCCGCTGTTTTAGAATCAGTTACGCTTCTGTCACATAAAACTGCAACGATCGCAGAACGTTGTTCTATTAATCGGTCGAACATATAATAAACGGAATTCCACCTTGTTCGAACATATTGTATTAGTTTGTATTGTATTATATTTAGTTGTTCTTGTTTAGCTACCAATGAATTATTTGCTACTGTTGAATGGTTAAAATGTGAAACAATGCTACTACATTTTTTTATTAATTTTTTAATTTCATCGTCTTCAAATGCCTTGTTTATACAAAGCTGCAATGTATGTGCAAAACATGGAATGCTTTCGCCAAAATTGCTATAGTTGGATTTAATTGCACTTGTTATATTTGCAGCATTGTCGTGCACAACTGCAACAATCTTATTTTCAATATTCCACGATTTACAAATATTTATTAACTTGTCTTTTAAATTATTTGATGTATGTCTTTCTGCTAGTTCCTCAGTAGTTAATGTGACATCAATATAGTCCCACCTTTTCGTAATTGCATGTGCCGTAACTGTTATATAAGACTTTGTATTACGCGAAGTCCAGCAATCTGTAGTTAAACTAATGTGATCTACCGATTCATTTAAAAAGGCAAAAATATATTTTTTTTTAAATTATTGTATTGAATATTTAATATGCTTAATATGGTTCCGCGAGATGGACATACGTATTGAGGAACTATTAATTTTAATAATTTTCTAAATCCTGTGTTTTCAACAAATGAAAGTGGTAGCATATCTTCACCAATCATATTAGCAATTTGTAGAGTGATTTGCTCGGATTGCTTTTTATTAAATTTTTTTGTATGAAATCCGATGTAATTTTTGGTTGCGTGAAAGATGTTGATGCTGCAGATATATTTGAAGCGGATGATGTAGCAATAACAATATCATTGGCATCACTCTTGCCTAGGGAGAGGTAACAGCATTAGGACAGCAAGAGTGATACAAGTGCCCTATGGCGGACAAGTTATGAAGCTAGGTTGATACAGTTTTGATGATTGATAAGGATATATTTAATAATGTATTTTCTAGTCATGACTCTAAAACACCGATTTTTGAGTTGTGTCACTTTAGAAATACTAGTGCGATATTTTGACTTACTTTTTAATGGTCACATCTAAATTCCCTATATTCAGAATCAGAAACTTTGCACTTAGCACATATTATATACTGTTTTTTTTTGTTTTATTGTTTAACAAAAACTGCACATCTGACATCACAGATTTTCGGACACCAAAACAATACTGAGAACAGAAATAAGCCGGTGTCCTTCGGGCCGATGTAGTGGTGCACTTCCAAGATGAAAGGCTGTCTCGGCTATAAAAAATGTTTATGAGAAAATGCAGTTCTATGTCTGGCAACCACAGTAATTAAACTTACAATATAATTCTAATGTAATGTTGACATATTTTGTACTTATTTACTTTTTCTGATAATGTGCCAAAAGGGTAATTAAATAAGAGAGTGATTAAGTCAACGAGTAATTCAACTGTTAACTAAGTAATATCATCGCAACGATCTTGGACATTTAACCCTTAGTTGCCTGACCAATCAAGAATATGATTTTTTAACTTTTTTTTTGTTCAAGTCGATTGAAATGGTAAAAAAGACATACTCAATTTTTTTCAGAATTTTTGTATAATTTTTTAAACAAAAATTTTAGGTGGTACTTTGAAGTACCGTCAGGTGTCTGGAAGTACTTTTAAATGGTATAATAAGAAATTTCGGTAGTATTTGGAAAGGTTCCTCTAAATTATAAAAAAATATTCAAACTGTTCTTGAAAATAGTTATTTATTACAAAATAAGTAGCATAGTATACATCACACTATTGAGGTACTTGGTGAAATTCGAGGAAACAATTTTTAGTAGCATTACAACAAAGTGCTACTTTACAAACAGAACATTTTGAAAGAGGTTTGGACTGAACACCTTTCTTGCTGCAAACTTCACATCTGCCTCGTTTTTCATCAAAAAGAACCCAATGTGACCCCCTGAAAGTCTAACATCGCTTGTTACAGAATAGCCGTGGCCACGTCTCTTCTTCAAAGAAAAGGTATTAGCAACTTCAGTGGAACGTCGTTTATTAGTGCCACAACGTTTATGTGTTATTAGTCCCAAGGCAACAGACCTACGGAATTCAATGAGTGGTTTTTTTCTTCGATATCTGAATAAATAACATATGCATTTACAAATGCCATATCTATTAGGCCCCAAAACAACCGGTGCCACCATTTCTTGGATCTCCTGTCCACACCATAGACAGCCCTCAATCTATCAGCATGGTCCACACCCCCATGAACTTGTTATAATCTTCTACTGCTTTTGGAGCCGGAACTTGTAATTTTGAGCCATCTTTTTGGGTACGTTTCACGGAGGTTTCCTCACTTCCATGAAAATTACTGGCCACGTGCACAGTCTTGTTATCCTGCCATTTCCAAATCCCTATATCCATTGAGGAGAAGCGATAATCATAGTCACCACGTTTCAGACTTTTATTGTCAATCATATTATTAGGTAGACCTTTTCTGTCAGATCTTATGGTCCCACATGCCAGAGTTAATTCAGTCTTCAATTTTTCCAATAGAGGTAACGAAGTAAAGTAATTGTCAAAATATATAATACGGTTCTTTCCCCATTCCTCTTCAGTTAAATTTAGGACAACCCTTTCACCAAGTCCAAATGTTAAATACTTTTCCCGTACTGTCTCATTTTTTCCTTCATATATTTGAAATTTTTTTATGAATCCTTTTTGATCTGATAAACACCAAATCTTATATCCACGTTTTATCGGTTTCATTGGATTATATTGTTTCAAGGAACTACGGCCTTTGAAAATAATCATTGATTCATCAGCAGATAACTCCCTGGTGCCATTGTAAAGGGATCTAAATGATTCATTCAATGCATCTATCATTGGTCGTAACTTATATAGTTTGTCTGTTTTATCATTGGGAATCTGGGCGTTATCATTGATATGTAAATTACTCAGAATGGCATCGAATCGATCTCTAGACATTGCCGAAGATACCAAGGGTACTCCTAAATCTTGGGATGTAGACCAGTAGTGCCGCCAACTTGGAAGTTTGTGGTATCCCATCAACATATTCAAGCCTATGAAAACTAACAGTTCGTCTTTATTAGTGTTGAGAATTTTATGTCTTTGTACAGCATATAAATTGGACTGCTCAATCAGATTCTCGAGTAAAGGATTTATTACAGTTATGAAAACATCTGTTGCTGTCTCACAACCAACAAATTTGTCTTCTTTGCAACCTTCTGGAAACTGATAGGTAGCAATAGAACTCAAGACTGGCCTTTTTCCATTTTCTGTTTATCTCTAAGTTCCCTCTTTTAGATTGTGATTTGTTTTTGCCAGAATTACTTTTCTTTTGCTTTACACTCACTTCCACTTCCTCCTCAATAATTTCTTCAGAACCTTGCACGTCCTCTTCAATAATTTCTTCAGAACCTTGCACGTCCTCTTCCATAATTTCTTCAGAACCTTGCACGTCCTCTTCGCTAATTTCTTCAGAACCTTCCACGTCCTCTTCAATGGTTGCAGTGTCGTGATTGCTAGAAATATTTTATTTTCCGAGAGTGACACTCTCGGTTTTCCGTTTTTAAAATGCAATCACTACATATTCCTTATTCCCGGTGCCGTTTTCTTAAAATATGGAGATTTTGAGTCTGTACTGATAAAATCCTTATCGTTCATGATCATTACCATAAACTTTATAAGGATAATACAATCAGTGCTGCCCAGTTTTGATGCACATACAAATCTTAAAATGTTTTGTGAGTCACATGTTGCGGAAGTGTTCTTCGTGCCAAAAATACATTAGTGCATTTCTTGTTTTAAGGTTGTGGATATTAAGATTGTATGTCCAAAGCTTTAATAATACGAGTATGCGTTAGAATTTGTAAAGTATGATGTTGCCATTGTTTTTGTAATTCAAAACATATCAACTATTTCATTGTCTTTATTGTGGGACCATTACTCTTCAGCTTTACTGACAGCGATGTAATTCTTTTCGCACTTCTACTGCTTGCTTAGATTTTGGATTAATATCCTTCTCGATCTTAATTAGCAATTTGTTACAAGTAACAGGTTAAACATTTAATGTAGATATCTTATATTTGCATGCTTACCCTTCAATAATGACTAGAGTGACGGGAAGATGAAATAACAATGTATTTAATAATTTCCTGCGCCATTTTATTTTTGGGTTCGTTTTTTAAAGCTGGTTACGAAGAGCTACCCCAGATGATAGACACTTCTTTTTTCAAGAACATTGAGTACTAGTTTATTGGACACATCAAAAGTTCTTAGAAAAAACTCTACACAGCCTGAAAACATCTAGCTTGTAGATGCAAGGTACCCTTCTATTAACAGTTGTTGCTACTTCTTCACTTTGAAGTTCCTACGATCATAGTTTCAAAAAATTATTCAAAATTACTTATCATTCTTCATCCATTACGTTGGTATTGCACTTGCGTTGCGTGGAAATGATTTTGGCATGGAAACTAGTCCATTTGCCACAGATATTTGGATAAATAATAATAATTATTTAACAATTGGCAAAACAATTTAGCAATTGTAAAAATGTATGTGGATTCGTACAAGCAATTACATACCTGCTAATATATCGGTTTCCGATTGAGTGCGAGGTGAGTAATACTAACTAATAATTGTACACTAAACTTACTTAGATTTTAATAAAAAGTAGCTGCATGGTTTTTATTTTTTACCCTCAAACATGGACACTTACCCGTTGGTACGATGGTTAATTGTGTAATAATGGCTGCTGACTTCTTGGAAATGTTATAGATAAATAAATGGAGTAAATCTGTTAATGGAAGGCTGGGATGGATTTTATAGTCATGATTATTAGAAGTTTTCTCCAAACTTTTTATTATAATATGAAATACTTAATAATCGAACAATCAATGTTGCGTTATGCACTAACTTGGAATTTTTAAGTTAATTATTGACTGTTCGTACTTGATATACCTAATATTTTGTGGCATCCCAAAATGTGTCAGTGGTTTTTGGTCCGTTTTAACTATGAATTATTTATTGCCCAATCAATTGCTAATAATTCATTTAAAATCATTGTTTTATTTAAGTCGCTTTTTCTAAAATTCCTCAATTCATACGCTATAGGCATATTTAATCTGTCATAATTTTGATTTAGTATCGCTGAGCACCCTGTGTTAGAGGCATAGGCGTGTCCAGAACTCCAAAAGTGATGGTGCCACTAGCGGATCTAGGCTGTTTGTGAGGGGGTAGCAGACTAAGGGGGTTCCGGGAAAATTTGGAATTAATATTACTAAAATAGTAATTTACGTAACAAGTCGGGAAAATACTGTTTTTTTGGACGAGTGGACAAAATTCTAGGACGAGCGTAGCGAGTCCTGGAAATCTGCGAGTCCAAAAAAACTATTTTCGGGCGTGTTGCGTACACTATTTTTTCGGCAACCGTGTAGAATAACAAATCATTTAGACACATTTCTTTATTATGTTTTCGCTTTCAAAAAAAAATTTCGAACATTTTAATTTCTAATACTTATTTATATTAAAATTCGAGCAATTGGTAATACTGAAGGGTGAATCGAACATTTTCCTTTTTTGTAATTCACGAATACTCTTATGTGGCGTATGGTATGGTCGTAAAGATAAATATTGCCTATACAACAGCAGGTTTTCTTGGCCAAATACAACAAAAGTTCTCTCAATATGTGTTTTGGAATCTGGTATTTTCACAAGCAACATGTCTTCTTGGTCATTTATTAAATCAAGTGACATTTTTGTTAGTTCTTCCCGTCTACACGCACGAGGAAACAATTTTTAGTAGCATTACAACAAAGTGCTACTTTACAAACAGAACATTTTGAAAGAGGTTTGGACTGAACACCTTTCTTGCTGCAAACTTCACATCTGCCTCGTTTTTCATCAAAAAGAACCCAATGTGACCCCCTGAAAGTCTAACATCGCTTGTTACAGAATAGCCGTGGCCACGTCTCTTCTTCAAAGAAAAGGTATTAGCAACTTCAGTGGAACGTCGTTTATTAGTGCCACAACGTTTATGTGTTATTAGTCCCAAGGCAACAGACCTACGGAATTCAATGAGTGGTTTTTTCTCTTCGATATCTGAATAAATAACATATGCATTTACAAATGCCATATCTATTAGGCCCCAAAACAACCGGTGCCACCATTTCTTGGATCTCCTGTCCACACCATAGACAGCCCTCAATCTATCAGCATGGTCCACACCCCCCATGAACTTGTTATAATCTTCTACTGCTTTTGGAGCCGGAACTTGTAATTTTGAGCCATCTTTTGGGTACGTTTCACGGAGGTTTCCTCACTTCCATGAAAATTACTGGCCACGTGCACAGTCTTGTTATCCTGCCATTTCCAAATCCCTATATCCATTGAGGAGAAGCGATAATCATAGTCACCACGTTTCAGACTTTTATTGTCAATCATATTATTAGGTAGACCTTTTCTGTCAGATCTTATGGTCCCACATGCCAGAGTTAATTCAGTCTTCAATTTTTCCAATAGAGGTAACGAAGTAAAGTAATTGTCAAAATATATAATACGGTTCTTTCCCCATTCCTCTTCAGTTAAATTTAGGACAACCCTTTCACCAAGTCCAAATGTTAAATACTTTTCCCGTACTGTCTCATTTTTTCCTTCATATATTTGAAATTTTTTTATGAATCCTTTTTGATCTGATAAACACCAAATCTTATATCCACGTTTTATCGGTTTCATTGGATTATATTGTTTCAAGGAACTACGGCCTTTGAAAATAATCATTGATTCATCAGCAGATAACTCCCTGGTGCCATTGTAAAGGGATCTAAATGATTCATTCAATGCATCTATCATTGGTCGTAACTTATATAGTTTGTCTGTTTTATCATTGGGAATCTGGGCGTTATCATTGATATGTAAATTACTCAGAATGGCATCGAATCGATCTCTAGACATTGCCGAAGATACCAAGGGTACTCCTAAATCTTGGGATGTAGACCAGTAGTGCCGCCAACTTGGAAGTTTGTGGTATCCCATCAACATATTCAAGCCTATGAAAACTAACAGTTCGTCTTTATTAGTGTTGAGAATTTTATGTCTTTGTACAGCATATAAATTGGACTGCTCAATCAGATTCTCGAGTAAAGGATTTATTACAGTTATGAAAACATCTGTTGCTGTCTCACAACCAACAAATTTGTCTTCTTTGCAACCTTCTGGAAACTGATAGGTAGCAATAGAACTCAAGACTGGCCTTTTTTCCATTTTCTGTTTATCTCTAAGTTCCCTCTTTTAGATTGTGATTTGTTTTTGCCAGAATTACTTTTCTTTTGCTTTACACTCACTTCCACTTCCTCCTCAATAATTTCTTCAGAACCTTGCACGTCCTCTTCAATAATTTCTTCAGAACCTTGCACGTCCTCTTCCATAATTTCTTCAGAACCTTGCACGTCCTCTTCGCTAATTTCTTCAGAACCTTCCACGTCCTCTTCAATGGTTGCAGTGTCGTGATTGCTAGAAATATTTTATTTTCCGAGAGTGACACTCTCGGTTTTCCGTTTTTAAAATGCAATCACTACATATTCCTTATTCCCGGTGCCGTTTTCTTAAAATATGGAGATTTTGAGTCTGTACTGATAAAATCCTTATCGTTCATGATCATTACCATAAACTTTATAAGGATAATACAATCAGTGCTGCCCAGTTTTGATGCACATACAAATCTTAAAATGTTTTGTGAGTCACATGTTGCGGAAGTGTTCTTCGTGCCAAAAATACATTAGTGCATTTCTTGTTTTAAGGTTGTGGATATTAAGATTGTATGTCCAAAGCTTTAATAATACGAGTATGCGTTAGAATTTGTAAAGTATGATGTTGCCATTGTTTTTTGTAATTCAAAACATATCAACTATTTCATTGTCTTTATTGTGGGACCATTACTCTTCAGCTTTACTGACAGCGATGTAATTCTTTTCGCACTTCTACTGCTTGCTTAGATTTTGGATTAATATCCTTCTCGATCTTAATTAGCAATTTGTTACAAGTAACAGGTTAAACATTTAATGTAGATATCTTATATTTGCATGCTTACCCTTCAATAATGACTAGAGTGACGGGAAGATGAAATAACAATGTATTTAATAATTTCCTGCGCCATTTTATTTTTGGGTTCGTTTTTTAAAGCTGGTTACGAAGAGCTACCCCAGATGATAGACACTTCTTTTTTCAAGAACATTGAGTACTAGTTTATTGGACACATCAAAAGTTCTTAGAAAAAACTCTACACAGCCTGAAAACATCTAGCTTGTAGATGCAAGGTACCCTTCTATTAACAGTTGTTGCTACTTCTTCACTTTGAAGTTCCTACGATCATAGTTTCAAAAAATTATTCAAAATTACTTATCATTCTTCATCCATTACGTTGGTATTGCACTTGCGTTGCGTGGAAATGATTTTGGCATGGAAACTAGTCCATTTGCCACAGATATTTGGATAAATAATAATAATTATTTAACAATTGGCAAAACAATTTAGCAATTGTAAAAATGTATGTGGATTCGTACAAGCAATTACATACCTGCTAATATATCGGTTTCCGATTGAGTGCGAGGTGAGTAATACTAACTAATAATTGTACACTAAACTTACTTAGATTTTAATAAAAAGTAGCTGCATGGTTTTTATTTTTTTACCCTCAAACATGGACACTTACCCGTTGGTACGATGGTTAATTGTGTAATAATGGCTGCTGACTTCTTGGAAATGTTATAGATAAATAAATGGAGTAAATCTGTTAATGGAAGGCTGGGATGGATTTTATAGTCATGATTATTAGAAGTTTTCTCCAAACTTTTTATTATAATATGAAATACTTAATAATCGAACAATCAATGTTGCGTTATGCACTAACTTGGAATTTTTAAGTTAATTATTGACTGTTCGTACTTGATATACCTAATATTTTGTGGCATCCCAAAATGTGTCAGTGGTTTTTGGTCCGTTTTAACTATGAATTATTTATTGCCCAATCAATTGCTAATAATTCATTTAAAATCATTGTTTTATTTAAGTCGCTTTTTCTAAAATTCCTCAATTCATACGCTATAGGCATATTTAATCTGTCATAATTTTGATTTAGTATCGCTGAGCACCCTGTGTTAGAGGCATAGGCGTGTCCAGAACTCCAAAAGTGATGGTGCCACTAGCGGATCTAGGCTGTTTGTGAGGGGGTAGCAGACTAAGGGGGTTCCGGGAAAATTTGGAATTAATATTACTAAAATAGTAATTTACGTAACAAGTCGGGAAAATACTGTTTTTTTGGACGAGTGGACAAAATTCTAGGACGAGCGTAGCGAGTCCTGGAAATCTGCGAGTCCAAAAAAACTATTTTCGGGCGTGTTGCGTACACTATTTTTTCGGCAACCGTGTAGAATAACAAATCATTTAGACACATTTCTTTATTATGTTTTCGCTTTCAAAAAAAAATTTCGAACATTTTAATTTCTAATACTTATTTATATTAAAATTCGAGCAATTGGTAATACTGAAGGGTGAATCGAACATTTTCCTTTTTTGTAATTCACGAATACTCTTATGTGGCGTATGGTATGGTCGTAAAGATAAATATTGCCTATACAACAGCAGGTTTTCTTGGCCAAATACAACAAAAGTTCTCTCAATATGTGTTTTGGAATCTGGTATTTTCACAAGCAACATGTCTTCTTGGTCATTTATTAAATCAAGTGACATTTTTGTTAGTTCTTCCCGTCTACACGCACCGGCTAACCCAATAATTGTTGCTACCTGAAAATTAAGCAAATTGAGTTGCTTAGCTTTAAAAATGTCATTTCGCTTGTACAGCTGGTGACAGGCATTGTGCAAAATTTACTGATGATGGTCCTGAAGTTTTGAAATGTTGAACTTCTCTCGAATTTTGATAACCAGTTAATCCAGTCGGATAGGTTTGATGGCGGAAAGGCTGGATCACTTTTGACTTTGCTTTTAGCAGCTTAAATTATGTTTCTAGTTCAGCAGGATTGACATTGAATCTTTTTCCAAGAATTTGGAAGTTATTTGATCCACATTCGTAGCAATCGTCTATGTTAAGTTTTCCTGTAGCAGGGAACACTTCTTTTGTTTCCTGAGAAAACCAAGTGTTAACGTTCTCTATTGGCCGGTCGAAGGTAGGATTGTAAGTGAAAATTCTTAATTCGTATTTTTTCGTGTCTGCGTAGAAAGCAGAAGAAGTGCAACTACTATTTTCTAAGAGTATTGATACTTTCCTTTTACTAACATTAGGTATTTCAATATCTAATGCACCGCACATTTTTCTCGTTTTCTTAAATATATCTTCAAACTTTTTCATTGTTCCTCATCTCAACCAAAGCAAGAGCTAGACTTTTAACTTCTTCAATCGCCTGACACAAATTTCTTTTGGGAGTTTGTAAAGTTGCAGTATTGGATGCATGATTTGCAAAGACGGAATGAAATTGAATGGCTTTACTTGCAGACGAACTTTGAAATCAGAACTAGGTTCAGTACAATCTTCAATTGAACGTAAATGACTGACACCGCTTCTGAACGGCAAGCCCATCGAGTGTCTGAAAGGGGTTTCAGAGTTTAAGTTTCATTGTGGTTTGTTCAAAAGCATCCTCAAAGACTGCACACCTCTTTGGGCTACTTTCAATAAAGTTGTAAACTAGCTGGACAATTCCAAAGAAGTCAAAAATAAGTGGATTTTCCTTATGACTTATGGTAGCACTTACCAAGGCAAGGTTCAAGCAGTCTGCATAACAGTGTACGTACATTATTGAACCATTGACTTCCTTACATCTAACTTGTACCCCGGTAAATTCACCAGCCATTGACGAAGTTCCGTCAAAACACACATGCCATATGCCCTAAATTCGGGCATATTTTCCCACTGTTCTTAAGTTATCATTCATCGTTCGACTATTATAATATATCAGCATTACCGTATAAGTTTTATTAAATTCATCATAGGGGCATAATATAATTTTTAATTATGTTGTAACTACCACTGTCTACCGATAACTACATAGGTACCTAAATTTTATATTTGGACTAAATTATTATAATTTTTAAAAATACTAGCATCTTTAGAATTTTTCGGTAGAAATAGGGTGTAAATGGGTAGATTCAATTGAAAATCGGTACCAGATCTAACGAAAAATCGGCAGATCTGGCAGCACTGGTTAAAGCGTCAGTCGTTTGAGGAAGTATACAAGTCTTGTATAAAGTCAGTTTGTGTCTTGGATTCAGTTTACTGTCTTTTGGTATAAAGGGCCAAAGAGCACACTTAAAAACGTTCGATTTTCTTACTATGGGCAGAGACAACCAAGAGACGCCCAAGTACATGTTAAATTTTTGTTCTACAGTAGTGAATTGGTCCACCAAAACCGGAAAGTGAGCTGAGATGGCGCTCGCGCTTCTCAGTATATTTAAAAAAGCGCGGGCAAACTCTTTTTCGTTTATTTTCTTATTTCTTTCATTAAAAATTAAACACAAAACTAAAAAAAAACACACTTTATTAAAAAAAACATACTTTACTTTATTAAAAAATACAAAAAGTGGTTTTACATGAAACATAAATGATGTAAACAATAAATTAAAGTTACTATATACATAAACATTATTGTGGTCCTCAACATAATATATGGACTATTGGACAAATTACAGGAGCAATGAAAATATACTGAACGTGGAATATGGAAGTATTTTTTAACTTTTCAATGAAATGACAAGATATAGACTAAAAGGATGCACAAAAAACATCGTTTTTTAGGAATCAGAAATGTTGGTACATGCATGATAAAAAAGTATAACTTTTCAAAGAAATTCGATGGGAATTCAGTAACTCCCCAGGCATGGTATATAATTATAATATATATATAGACCATTCCAAAGTAATAAAGGAGACTGGGATGCATGTTAGGAATAAAATTGTTAAGAATGGGTTCTATATACATAAGATTATTACAAAAGTCCTTGAAATAAAATTACAATATTTGTTATATCTGACAGCTACATTTTTATATAAAATAGGAGCATGCCTTGATTAATATTTAAATTGAATTTAGTTATTACTTTGACAAAAGTCATAGAAGGCATAAGATTATTCTTATTGGGTTGTCAAGTAGCCATTAAAGCAAGGACTTTTTGTGTAAGCAGTTCTAAAATGGCATGGAAGTGAGTAAGAACACTCAAAAACAAGAACTAGTATGAACAGGAAAAAGGTAGTTGGGTATTTATTATATGTAAATAATACATTTCAGATAATATAAGTTGAAACTAATAATAAATTAACGAGATTTAGATGAATATTATTTCTACAAAAAATATTAATAAGCAAAAAACAATTATTAATGTTTGAATGTTTTAAGCTTCCGCTTAGTGGCTCTGATGTCCTTGTGCATTTGTTTGTTTTCTTCTGACTTCCTCTTGCACCACCATGGAATTCCTATTTTCCACACAGCACGGATTACTTCTTTGGAAACAAACTCTTGATGCTTCTTACATGTAATCCATGAAAAATCAACACCATTTTTCATAGATTCTGTGCAAATGGCTGATATTTGTGGTTTATTACAATATTCTTCAAGAGTTTGCTCCAAAATAGTAACTGCCTGTCCCACAGCCACTACCAAAGACTCTGCAGGATATTTCAGATGCTCACTATCTGTTGACCACTCCTTAAAAGTTATGAAGAGATTGTGGCTATCTTGTGAAGTGGACATTAAATTGTTTTGGCAATCCATACATGTATATGTTTCCAAAAGCTTTTTAGCAATGAAACCACTAACATATGCAGTGGATAATGTTGTTGTAGCTCCTTCTGCAACAGCTTTAGCGATGCTGTCTGCAATATTGGGTGGTAATAAAGTTGTTGCTGCCATAGGTGTTGCTGGCTCAGGAATGTCTTTACCATCAACATGTAAAAACTGTGTTAAATTGGACAAAAAATCTGAATCATCCTCTTCACAATTGCTGCCCACAATTTTTTGTCGAGTTAATCCATTCAAAATTTGAGTTTTTAAACTAGCTGCAAACTGTACAGCAGTTGGATTATCACCACTGCCACATCCACCGCGCACGGCACCAAATAAATTTTCCAAAGCATCTTGGTTCAGTGCACGTGGTCTTAGGGATTTCACACCTTTTGAATAAAGTGCTAACCAAATTTTTTGGATAGCATTCAAGGAGGTGAGCCAACCAACTTGAGAAGGTGGTTTTCCTTGCCGCAATTTCCCCTTTTTTGTATACCTCCTAAATTGCCAACTGCGCACCATATCAAAGGCTTCCCTCCAATATACATGATGAGCCGATTTATCTGTAACACAACATCTTAGTTCTTTTCCCTCAGGAGCTGAAGCTCTACTGCCATTAAAACTATCAAAAAGTGTGTCCACTTGCTTCACAAATGTGGCAGATCCCAGTGAGCGTTGTTCCAATTCACCTAAAAAATAATCATTATTATTGACAAATTTAAAAACTAAACCAGATTTTTTTACCTCGACTTAATAATGTGTAAATATATGCTGCTACTGTATGGCTCATTGTATGAGCAGCAATGCTGACTTTCATCGCATACTGCATCTTGGGCTTCAAGTGTGATGATTTTATTTTATGCAGAGCTCTAAATATCAATGGTGACTGCTGATCAATTTGAACAGCCTTGATAATATCTGCAAAGCGTGCCTCCATTGTCTGTGATGTTCCACCAATAGTAACAGGCACCAAGATGTTGTGCTTTCTAAAAAGGGAAGCTGTGCACTTTAATAGATGAGGTGGATCAAACATTGTAAAAACCTCTTTCCCATCAATTATTATCGAAGGTTTATGTGCTGATGATCCCAGTTCTTTCAGAGCTCTAACATTTGTAGATCCCATATCACAAATGGTAGACAAACAAATTGTATTTGCCAACTCCTGGGAGGCTCGAAACACATTAGTTAAACAATGCTTTAGTATTTCTGGAGAGCAGGCGCCATGTGAAAAATAATAGGCAACAGGCTGTTTCCAGTTATGCACTAACCCTTGCAACAGAAAAACTAAAGCTTTGTTTGCAAACTTCTTTGAATTATCAACACCATCCAATTCCTCAAATCCTATGATTTTGTCCAAATGAGCATCATATTGAAGATGTTCTTTTATGTCCATCTCATCCAGAACCAAGGCACAATATTTTCCTTCATCATCCTTAATGGATTCCGATATGTGTGTAAATATATGGCTGTTGATTCCAGAAGTAAAGGGAACCTGAAAAATATAAATAAATTATAAATAATGTAAAAATTAAGGCTTTTTTTTAAATAATTAGTTTAATTGAATTAAAAAGAGAAATACACACCTTCTGTAGCATCATTAGAAGTGTATTCTTTGATGGAAGTGCTACAATTTTTCTCAACAAATTGTAGCATCTAGGACTTCTCTTAAGTAAAGACAGGGCAATCACTTTTTCTTGCACAGTCCACCTTCTTCCATGTGGTTTTCTTTTTGCACACCGCAACTGAGAAATTAGGAAGTCAGCAGCTTTGTTTGACAAACTCTTGAATAGGTTTCTCACAACACTACTATCCTCCAAGTCACACAAATCTTTAATATGTGCTGCTCTTTTCTTACATAATCTTTTTAAGCTCCTTATATGGACTTCTTTAGATTCTATCAAGCGCATTAAATGTTGCTTCCTAGGAGTAGCAGTGGCCCTAGATACCCCAGCAATCCCTCTAAATATGGGACGATGAGTTGATGCAACTTTTCCAGGTTCTACTGAAAAACATACAAAAATCATGATTGTACTGTTGAATGAACATTAACTAACATCATCCAGAATACATGTTTTATACTTAAGGATTTACAAACCTTGTGCATATATTATAGACGAAATTGATTTAGTAAATTATAAGTATAAATTAATAGAAAAATAAATAGGTACCTGCTGTTGAAGTTCCAGGAAGTTCTTGAATCTGTTGTCTGGAGCAACTAGCAATAGGTGAGTCATCAACTTGAACTGTTTCATCTGAAATATTAATTAAAAAGCAATGATTACATTGTAATTTACTTGGTAAATCAATAACTAAGTTTTACTAAATTTAAAATGATTTAGATAAATAAATTGGTAAATCATGCTTACCTATATTTCTACTGCTTAAAGACTCAATTGCAGTTAGTGGTACTTGTGGTGAATCCAAAGTACATGGTAATAATGTAGGTACAGCATCATGACGCAGCCTTCTTGTTAAAATATTAATATAACACCCTGGTGAAAAATGTTGATTACAAATTGAATAATTTTTCATATTCACACCAGGTGCATACTTCATGCCCATGGATAGTTGCCAAATCCTTGACCTACACAAAAAATCATAATTTGTCACAATTTTGTGATGACTTCAATATGTACAAAGCTTACCTCTCATTATTAACAGGAAAAATTATGCAGTTTCTCTACATCTTCTTCACTGCTTCCACAAGCAATACAACGTCGTACTAAAGGCATACCGAATGAAATTAAACGTCAATAGCTATCGTTACACACAAACTAATTACCAAACAAAAGTCTAAAATAATTGTTCTACAACTCACTGTTACACAGTTTATAAATAATAACTCTAATTATCCAACTCTAAAAACGCCACAAAAAAACACAGTTAAGACAACTCCGACAACTCGTCAAAACAATAATGGCGACTGAATACTTTGGCAGTTGGCACGTCACATGTCACTTTTTCCACTTTGAAATCTTAGAACATCAAACAAACTTTATGTTCTAAGGTTTGTCGTTGTGTCGAAAATTCCATGCTCCTAGTGCCATCTGCGCTGACTTTCCAAAAATAAGACAGAGATTTGACATATCATAATTTTGTGAACTAAACAAGGATAGAGCTAGCAGGACTATTTTATTGGACAATCGAACAAAAATGCTCATATACTTGACCGTCTCTTTGGTTGTCTCTGCTATGGGTTCAATATGAGAATGCCATGTCAACTTTCTGTCAAACATAACACCCAAATATTTTACTTCATTTTTCCATTGTAAAATCAAATCGTTCAACATAAAGTCGACATTTGTTCGATCGCGTTTTTTACTAAAATTGATTAATTGCAATTTTTCCGCATTAATTTTGATCTTCCATTTTTCCGCCCATTCTGGGAAATTTTTGTAATTTTCAAATTGTGTTAATGATGTTTATCAAAAAGCTGCGAAGCAGCTGTTCAAGCTGGAGATTTACAATATTATCTTTTCCTGGAGCTTTTTTCGTTTTTAGTGTGAAAATGATGTTTTCTAACTCTGTAATTGTGGTCGGGCGTATTGCCTTGAATGGCAGTGTTTCAATGTCACGTTCTATTGCATATTCGACTTCAGTTTCTCATTCGATGTCGTCGTCTGGATTCCCGTTTGCGAGAACTGGAATTCTAGGGAGTTCGCAAAGGTGAAGGCTTTGTCTTGGTCTGTGTAGACCAGACCTGAAGTTTCCTGAAGGGGGTCTTTGTTTTTGTTCTTCAGTTTTAGCCTTTTTCTGAGTGCCCACACTGGATTTTGGATCATTACAATCGCTAATCGTTTGTACGGTCTCAGCCCACCGGTCGTTTCGAAGTTTTTCCAGTTCTCGATTGACTTGATTTGTTAGCTTAGCCCTGTTTTTATCTAATCAATTGTTAATTGAGTCGTTTTCCTGGCTCTATTTTTAACTCTGATTAGATGTTTAATCCCAGGAGGGATTGAAACTGGGTTCGATGCTGGAGATAATTTGGATGAAGTACTCCCAAATAACGCTGTTTTTAATTCATTTGTAATTTGGACAGTTTCTATATCTAAGTCATTCATGTTGTAAAGTAAAGGGAGGGGTCATTTGATGATTTAAAGTATTTCAGAGTATTTGGTCCAATTTACTCGAGATCGTGTTGCGTGCATCAGATTCGGCTGCCAGTTCTCCAATTCTAAAAGAATCGGATTGTGGTCCGAGCTGAATTCCGCTTTCGCCACAATTTGGAAGCTCACTCTTACGTTTTTCAATAAAAAAATATCGAGTACGTCTAGGATCCCTGTACCAAAATGAGTCGGTTCGTCAGGACCAGCAACTAGGTAATCGTGTCGAGTCGAATGTGCATTTAGAGTTCTTCCTTTTACATTTATGCGCCTTGAATTCTAATTCGTATGTTTGAAGTTCAAGTCGCCTCCGATGATGGTGTTTTGGCGCCTGGCTTGCCTTCTGCCTTCTTTATTATTCCATGTATAATGTTCTGGTATTTCTGGATATAAGTAAGCTCGAGCGACAACGTCGTGCGTATTTAAAAAGAAGTAAGCTTCCAACTTTGAGCGTAATTGCCAACGCCTTTCAATGTTATCCGCTTCTTTTAATTCATCATACATTATTGTTCTTTCACCCGGCAGGTGTACAGGTAACGCCATCACCGAGTGGGAGCGATCGTGCATTTTATATTCAAAAATTCTCCACATCGCTTCCATCGCACTTACATACCTACAATCTTGGTATTCTTTGATTTCGTATATTACGATTCCATCTGTTGTTTGCAATTGAGCATCCGCTTGAGTATTAATCTCATTATTACCGTCACATGTTACGCGAAGGGTTATGGAATCTGAGCCTTTTTGTATGTATTTGTGTAGATATTTCATTGAGTAGAGAGATCCTACCACTTCGATATATATATGGCATTGATATTTGCTTAATAAATAAGCATTGTAAGGTACAATCCTTCTGTTGGTAATCCTACATCCCAATGAATCTACGTAAATCGTCCTGCCATCATCAGGACGTTTATATTCCGGTCTCTTATTATCACCTTTATGAAGAGTTGTATGTGGCTTACAAGGTTTGGATAAAACTTCTTACACTTCCCATTCAACATACATTTAGCTGACATATTTAAGATTCCGCATGGTGCATTTACATGATAATCTTTTACTAAATTGTATAAAACCGGCTGAGTATGTCTGTGTGGTATATATGCTTGTACAATTCGATCGACGGTATCAACATCCAACACTTTGTCATAGATATGCATAGTTAAAACTATATGTGCATGCGGTAAACCTCTTTTTTGAAATTCGATGACGTAGTGGTAGTTTTTTATTACTCCGAAAATTTGTTTTTGCGTTAAGTCGTCCATTAATTCTACAAATACTCTACAAACTGTCAGGTCTGTTTTCCCATTTTTGTCTTTCACCAAGATTATCTATAATTTCGGGCCACCTCGGGTTACAAGTCATCGTAATAAACAAATCTGGCTTACCATGTCGGCCAGGGCCCCGGGACAGGGCAGATATCAATCATACATCCTATCTGCTTACTTACTTGGCGCCTGGCTTGCCATCTGCCTTCTTTATTACTCCATGTATAATGTTCTGGTATTTCTGGATATAAGTAAGCTCGAGCGACAACGTCGTGCGTATTTAAAAAGAAGTAAGCTTCCAACTTTGAGCGTAATTGCCAACGCCTTTCTAATTCTTCTAATTCATCATACATTATTGTTCTTTCACCCGGCAGGTGTACAGGTAACGCCATCACCGAGTGGGAGCGATCGTGCATTTTATATTCAAAAATTCTCCACATCGCTTTCATCGCACTTACATACCTATAATCTTGGTATTCTTTGATTTCGTCTATTACGATTCCATCTGTTATTTGCAATTGAGCATCCGCTTGAGTGTTAACCCTTTAACGCCTGAATTTTTTTTTTTCGTCCAATTTGCGTCATATTGCAAAATTCTGATAAATATATGATATACTAATGGTAAAAAATGTATAAACACAAATTTTCAAAGGGATGTTGAATTTAACCCCCGTGTTCATATGATCACGCTAGGCGCTAATAAGGGACAGAAAAGGTATATATCTATCATTTATTAAACAGTAGATTTAAACAAGATGGAATTTTTTAAAACATTCAATACAGAGCCCTACGTTACATTTACAACACTGAGTACGAAGTCTTTTTACATCCCATTCCCGCACATCTACGTCTATTACACGGCTCGATAAAATGCTGAATACCATCTAATCTAACTTCACTGGAAACTTTGGTGTCCAATTCAGCTCTAGTGCCTCGTGGACGTCCTGGACCTTGAGGTTCAACTTTGTATTTACTCAAAATAACTTGGACAATATGTCTTCTAAAATCCAGCTGGGATATTTCACTTCCAGATTTTCTTTTCAATAACCAAGCGTTATGTACCGAAGCATCTAAAAGCCAAGTAAATATCGGCCACCACCACTTCTTCCCTCTGATAGATACTCTATAATAAGCAATGTTCTGGTCCATTCTGTCGGTACCGCCCATATATTTATTGTAGAAGCTAAATAGAGATGGACGAGAAACACGAACTTTCTTTTTCTGTTGATGGAAATATCGTTGGACATGGGTTAGAGGTTCGACACCATACGCTGTAGATGCCGCTGATACGACAGAGTTATCCATCCACTTAATAATAATAATATCATTTTGTCGGTCTAACTGAAACGAATATTCCCCACGACTCTCTTTCTTCATGAGCTTGTTACTTTTTATATTACAGTTTTTGGGAATTCTATTTTCACGGATTGTTCCTGTGTCATGATATCCCCTATTTCTAAGTTCATTTAGTAAACCTATACTTGTGAAAAGGTTGTCGAGATAAATATGAATTGGAAGTTTTTTTACTTGGTAGGGAAAAGCCTCAAGCATTTGTACTAAAGGAGCAGCGCATTTACCAAACTTTTCTTCGTAGTCGTTATTAGCATTCGGGTTCTTACCTTGATAAACATCAAAGTTTATAAGATATCCATCAGGGGTGTTCAAGCTTCAAACTTTGTACCCGAATCTAATTGGTTTATTAGGAATGCACTGCTTACAGCCGTGTCTGCCAAAATATTCTACCATTGATACATCGAAGCTTATGTGTTCTTCTGGAACATAAAATTCTATGAATCGGTTTTGCAAGAGCGACAAAAGTGGCCTCAACTTCCACATTTTATCTACAGTGGATGGAGTATTATTATCAACACAATGCAAAAATCGAGAAATATTTAAAAACTTGCCTCTTCTCATCGCGTTATACACAAACTCATTGCGCAAATCTCCTTGGGAATCCCAATAATTTCGCTTCGATGGTACCGTATTGTATCCAGATATAATTAGGATTGCTAAAAATACTTGAAGTTCTTCCTTGCTGACATTGAAGTCTGTGAAATTTTTAGAAGCTGCATATTTTATTGTTTCTTGACGCAGGAGCTCGAAAACTTCGTCATCGAAGATTAGACAAAAGATGTCGTAAGGACTCATTTCCTTGAATCTGTCGTAGGAAAATATTTTGTATTTAAAACTAAATCTCCTTTGATCCATTCAGTTTCAATTTTGGGCTTTTTGACCTTTCTGTTTTTTTTTTTCGGAACTCTGGTTTTTTGTCACTGGTTCTGGATTTGGTGACTGGTTTGCTTTATTTGTGATGTTACTTCCATCGCCTCCCTCTTCTCTTCATCTCCTTGCTTTTCTGTCTGACCGTGATTTTTGAAAACAATTTCCGTTCCCGCTCTTAACTGCCTACCAGATAAATTATCAACGAGACCCCCATCTTCGTCGCCTGAATCTTCATCTGTCAACTCGCTCATTTCAGGAGGTTCTATGTATATTTCAGATATCTCTTGATCATCTGCTTCAGCAATAGCCAGCGCTTTTTCTAATGTTATTCCACTATAAATAAAAAGATAATCAATGTAAATGCAATATTGGACAATATTTCTAAGAAAAATCAATGAATTTTATATCCAGTACCCAATGCCCACATTAGAGCCTAGCGTGATCATACGATCACGGTAGTATTTTGTAAGGGTTTGTAAAAAAACAAAATATTTAGCCCAAACTTCAATATGTCTGAATAAGCATACATACAGTGTGTAAAAGCCAAGTGGAATAAATTCATTATTTCGGTTACTCTACATATTTATAAAAAATCCCGAAACACGTCAAATTTAAATTATAACTTGACATTCTTTAACGTGAAAATGCAACCCCTACCTTCAACCCCCTTAGAATGACAGGTACAACCCCCAATTTTTTAAATGGGAAGTATAGGCTTGTGATATATCATTTGAAAGGTCTCTTCATTCTCTATTCAAAAATGTTATTGTTTTTAAATTTAATGCAAAAATTAACATAAAAAAAATTAATATCATGTTGTGGTTTTTAATGGTTACCATCTAAAAACCACATTGCTATGGTTTTTGTTCACTTTCTCATTATCAAGACTTAGACGGGAAATAAGTTTTAAGTATATTGTAATAAGTTTCGAGTATATTTTAGCGAATTTCGGTAACAACAAGAACAGCCAATTTTAACATATTATTGTGAGAGATATACATGGCAGATGTAGAAAGTACAAATTTATTAGTTTGATTAATAGTATAGTATATTTAAGTATCATAAAGTGATCTGCTACTAATTGCAGTTAAATGATTTTTTTCAATTTTAAAATCATAGCAGTTATTGTGCCTAATATAACTTCTAGTGTGAAGAAGTCCAGATATAGTTGCATTATTTAATTTATTTCTTTGTTTTGTTTTTGTTAAATTGATATCAGAAAAGATTCTTACTACATTTGCTGATGAGTGTGGGAGGCTTAATATTGAAAAAGTAAAATTTGAAAACATTTTAAAAGCCGATGTGTCATCTCCTAATTTCATTTTCTTAACTTCTTGCCAAAAACCTACAGCTTTGTTAGGAAATGATTCTATTTCTTTACAGTTTCGCAAAATTCGCCATTCTGTGTCTTGAGCATGTAGCATTTAAAATTGCTTACCTGATGTTTTTAATAAAACAACCAAGATATATTTAATATTATTTTATTCACTTTAATAGCTTGTAAATGATATGATACATTAAATCAATTGTAACATCAACTCAAGATGATTTCATCTGTATTAGTCTGAAAATAAAATAAATATCAATTATTATATATGAAATATATTAAAGAAAAACTTACCTTTCGCTTCTCTCTTGTAGATATTGTAAATTTTATATGAATAACATCTAATATTGTCAACCTCTTGTTTATATTATAAATCAGCTGTTTATGTATTGAAGGTTACCTTTCGAATTGTCATTCAACAGTCCGAAATACGTTTTGTTTGATGTACTAGAGTAACACTGTTCTACTCTATAATTACAATTGTAGTCTTGTGTTATCTGTCGCATAGAACTCCGAGTTTGTCAGTCATTTGAATATTTCATGTAGGGAATTTTATGTCGTTGTAACGAAGTCCGTCAAAAATTGTACTTCCTATTTTTTAAAAAAAAAAAAACTTTGGTGTTTGTCTCGATAAATAGTTCGGCATGACCATGCTTTTTCCTTTTTGGTTTGGTGATTTTGTTGTGAGCTTAAAAGCTCTTTGTTCAGTCTTTCTTTGTGTGTTTCCCTTCAATTTGAGAAGGTAAGCTATTTTTTTTATCTCCTATGGGGGTTATAGGAATTTAAATGTTTATTAGGGACCTACACCTAGCTAGACCGTCACAGACCCTTCCAACTACAGCCATTCAGAAAGCTGTATCATTTTTTTATTTCGGTTCAATGGATGAAAACCGGACCATTTTGGGGCCGTTTGAACAGTTTGGAATGCTTGGAATCACTAGAAGTCCATTCTTCAGAAACGAGACATTTTTCCCTCATCACTGGAGATCCACCTATAGTAGATACCACTTCAGCACCATCCTGATGACACCACGTTGGAATTAAAAGTTCCTGATATGTGGGTGAGAATCTATAATGCTGATCACCAATTCTTTGATTACATTTTTTATGTCTACAAGTAACCTTTTACTTTAACTGCTGATTTAAAAAAAAAAAAAATATGTTTTATTTTTAATTTCAATGGTAATGATTTTTTTTTTTAAATAATTTTTGTACAGTAATATTGATGATGTAATTAATCATAGACATACTTACTGTAAAACATATAGGTATACTGGTATGTTTTGTATTATCACTCAGAACTAGAGTTTGATTTTGATATAATTTTTCCATTTTATTTGGTGTTTAATAAATTTCATCATCTCATCTAGAGATATGAAACTTATAATGAGCATTACAGTTTGTTGAGTAATTCTCTTATTAAACTAAATATTGTATGGTTCATTTTATTATTTAATCTGACAAATTTATTATAACAGTTGACTTATTCAATGATGTTCAGGATTAAAATGTTTAAACACATGCTATACAGTTATCACTTAATTAATTGATATTGCAAATTCTGTACAACACGATTAATTTTTGACATGTTTTCTTTTCCTTATTAATAAAGATTTATTTTTTTACTACTGTGTTTAATATTAAGGTATACAACTTTGCTATTTATGTAGTACTAATTGTTTGGTAAGTTTCTATCATTAGTTGACAGGCTTCATATTTCTTTATTTAGTGAAGCATCATCTATCTGTATAAATAAAGTGGCGCCCAAGGCAAGACTATTCATTATTCAATAATATTTTAGTAAACAATCATTTGATTAATATATATATATTTCATTTTAAAATACAGCAACGGTTCCTACGCCTAATGCTCTCCAATGAAAAGCTGCCGTTCGCATTTTGTAGCAAACTATAAAGTTGCTGACCTTACATCTGTTTAAAATAATATTTTTATACCAAATAGGCTACATATTTTGGCGCCCAACGTGGGGCTTACAAAAAAAATCATTTTTCAGTCTTTTTATTGAATTAATAGAATAGTCAACAAACAAAGTTGTATACCAGAGTTGAACATAGTAATTAAATATCTGAACATGTTGTAAAGAGTGGTGAAAGGTATTTCATTGCAAATTTTTGTTTTATTACAATCATAGTAAGCATACTGGTGGTTGAAGTGAATAAAATAATCTTGGTTGACTAATCATATTATATGTTTAGCAAGTATAAAAAAAAAATACTTGGATTTTGGTAAAATTTAGAAAATTTATGAGTATATTGAGTTTCAGGTGTATCGAAATGATTTATATCTGTGTTAGAATAACATTTTGAGGTAATTTATGAATAGTTGGAAAATTTTGAGCACTTATTTGCATTAATTTGTGTCATTTTTTTTTGAATTAGGTAAACTTTTACTAATTTAATTTTGTCTGTTCACCTAAAATGGATCCCATTTGTAAACCAGCACATTTACTTTCTACAGAACTTGATTATGAATTAAAATTAAGGGGTGTAATTACAAATAGGCCTGTAGCTGATAAACGTAGGATGCTTTCTAAAATTTTTGAAAAAGAAAGACAAAAAGGTTTAGATATTTTAACTTTAGAAGATCCTGATTTTGATTTTGAAACTGAAAAATCTGAAATAGAAACAATTATTAGTTCAATAAAATCTTTGATAAGTGAATTTGAAGGTCCTGACACTGATTCAGTTTATAAAAGATTAGATTCCCGAATGATCCATCTTGCTAATAGAATAAAACGTTTAAAAATTGATGTTAATGATGTTGATGTTTTAGCTAAAACACAATTTAAAAATGAATCTTATGCTACAATTTTAGTTATGGAGGCAGATCTCCAAGAAAAAGTTACTAATGTAGAGCTTAATGTTAATAACTATGCTGTGTTAGATTCAACTCACATTAATACTACACCATCTAATGTAAATAACACTATGTTTCATTCATCACAACCTAAAAACGTACCTGTTTATAAGTTAGGACTTAGTTTCGATGGTAATCCTAAAACCTTGTTATCATTTTTAGAAAATGTAGAAGAAATGGCTCACTCTAGGGATATTAGTAAACAACAGTTATTTGAATCTGCTAGTGATTTATTTTCTAATAATGCCAAATATTGGTTCAGGCATATTAAAAGTTTTGTTAATGATTGGGATAGTTTAGTAGGTAGATTAAAGCAGGATTTTCTGAAATCAGATATTGATGATGATCTTTGGGAATCCATTAAGAAACGCGTTCAAGTCAGAAATGAACCTGTTGTATTGTATATTGCCTTTATGGAAACATTATTTTCCAGACTTTCTCGTAAACCTTGTGATTCAACTAAAATTAAACATATTCGAAATGGCCTTCAGCCTGAATACAGAAAAAGATTAGCACTTCATGAAATACAGACTGTAGAAGAATTAAGTTTATTATGTAAAAAACTTGAAGAGGCAGATATTTTGAGTTTATGTTCAAGTAGTAAAACCAATAATTATTTTTTAGAATCAGAGTTAGCATTTGTTTCAGAGTCTCATTCTTCAGAAACTTCATCTTCAGTCAGTTATGATAATAATAATAAATTTCAGAACAAACATAATCAAAACTACAAAGGTAAAAATAATTCAGGCAAAAATAACTTTAAGGGTAAAAATAAAAACAGTGATTCTCATTCAAATACAGCTAAAACTATTATCTGTTGGAAATGTAATTTACCTAATCATACTCATGTCAATTGTAGGGCTCCTGTTAAAGGGAAATTTTGTTATAAATGTGGTAAAAATAATGTTACAGTTAAAGAATGTCCTGATTGTACAAAAACGTAAAATAAGTGTTCCAGTAGTTGGCTCACGAGCACTTAAACGTTTCAATTTTAAAGCCAACAATAATTTTAAATTCAGTAATGTTAGGAAACCATTAGCTTCAATTAATTACAAAACCTGTAGTTTCATTTTTTGATCAAAAAGATTGGGATTCTTGGAAAGTTCAAGTTAGGGATTTTTACAAAAATCAATGTAACAATAAAGAAATTTTACCCTTATGTGTTAAAAAAGAAAGAGATAATCGCCCTTATATTCAAGTAAAATTGTTGGAAATGCCTATAACAGCTTTACTAGATACTGGTGCAAATATTTCAGTAGTAGGAAGCCAAGGTATTGTGCTCTTAGAAAATTTAAGGATTGTAACTGATAGTGTAGGTGAAATAAAAAATGTTTCCACAGCAGATGGAAGTTCTCAAGTTGTTTCAGGTAAAGTTGATTTGCCAATTGTAATTAATAATATTTATAAAATAGTACCAGCTGTGGTTGTTCCTTCTATAAATCATTCAATCATTTTTGGTATGAACTTTTGCGAAATATTTCAAGTAAAAGTAGATTTCCAAAACTTTCAATGGGATATTCAATGTAATTTAACTGAGTCTGTAATATGTACCGTTTCAGATAAAGATTTGACTAAGTCTTCAGAAGGAATCAAAGATTTGGATCATTTAACGCAAACTCAAAAAACAGTTGCACTAAAGGTTGTAAATTCATTTAAAGAAATAAGTAACGAAAATAAATTAGGAAGAACAGATAAAATTAAGTTAAGTATTGAAACAGGTGAAACAAAACCATTTAAGGTACCCCAATATTTAATGTCACCCTATATGCTAGATATTTTGAATAAAGAGCTTGATGAAATGTTAAAGTTAGGAGTTGTAGAACCGTCTTTTAGTCCATGGAATAGTCCAGTTTTGTTGGTAAAGAAAAAGACTGGTGAATATCGTTTTTGCTTTGATGGTAGGAAATTAAATGAAATAACAAAACATGATTCTTATCCGTTACCTAGAATAGATCGTATCCTTAGTATGTTAGGAAAGGCTAAATATGTCTCTAGTATAGATTTAAGAAAAGCTTTTTGGCAGATTCCTTTAGATGAAGCATCTAAAGAAAAAACCGCGTTTAGTGTACCAGGTAGAGGGTTATTTCAATTTTCAGTAATGCCATTTGGTCTATGCAATTCTGCTCAGACACAACAGCGATTGTGCGATTCTATCTTTGGTCCAAAGTATGAACCTTATCTTTTTTGTTACCTTGATGATATCATAATTGTTTCAGAAACGTTTGAAGAACATGTTAACATATTAAATGAGGTAAAAGCAAAATTATTAGAGGCTAATTTAACAATAAACTTAAAAAAATGTGAATTTTTTAAGACATCATTAAAGTATCTTGGTTTTGTAATCGATAGAGAAGGATTACGCACTGATCCTGATAAAATTTCAGTAATGATCAATTATCCACGTCCAAAAACGTATACAGAGGTAAAAAAGATTTCTAGGTTTATGTTCCTGGTATAGGCGATTCATCAATAATTTTTCCGCTTTAGTATCTCCTCTTAACGATCTTTTAAAAGGTAAAAGGAAAAGTCAGGGTATAGTTTGGAATAATGTTGCAGAACAGTCTTTTCGTCGAATAAAGGAAGCTCTTGTCAGTGCACCTATTTTAGTTTCACCTGATTTCACTAAAAAGTTTACCATCCACTGCGATGCATCTCAATTTGCTTTAGGGGGAGCATTAACTCAAGAAATTGATGGCCATGAACGTGTCATAGCCTACGCTTCTAGAACTCTGTCTAGAGCAGAAAGACATTATACAGTAACCGAAAAAGAGTTACTAGCGTTAATGTTTTTAATCAAAAAGTTTAGAGGTTATATAGAGGGTACGAAATTTCGTTGTATTACAGATCATTCCGCACTTTTGTTCATTAATAATTTAAAGGAACCGCAAGGCAGATTAGCCAGGTGGGCTATAACTCTCAGACAGTATGATTTTGAGCTAATACATAAGAAAGGTAAATTAAATGTTTTACCAGATGTGTTAAGTAGAATACCTCAAAATGCAAATTTTGATCAGCCAGTAGAAATAACAATTTTAAGCATCCAACCTAAAGATTCAGACAATTGGTATATTTCATTAAAAAATAAGATTCTAGAAAAACCCGACTCCTATCCACAGTGGAAAATAATTGACGAACTTATTTATAAATATGTTCCTAACACTTTGCCAGTATCTTCGAACTGTCAAGAATGGAAACGTTTAGTTCCCCGGTCTCAAATTAAAGATGTTATTGCTAGTTGTCATAATCCGTCGACAGCAGGTCACTTTGGTTTTTACAAAACCCTCGGTAGAGTTCAAGAGTTGTATTATTGGCCAAAACAAAGGGTAGATGTTCTAAAATTTGTAAAATGTTGTGATGTCTGTCAATCTCAGAAGATGCCAAACACTTCTAAGGTAGGACTAATGGGAGCTCAAAAATCTGTTAATTTTCCTTTCGAAATTTTGTCTTTAGATCTTCAAGGCCCTTTTCCAAGAAGTACTAAAGGAAATTGTTATCTGTTAGTTATAGGTGATTGGTTTTCTAAATATACTCTTTTGTTCCCACTTAAAGCTGCTGTAGCTTCTACTATAACAAAGTTGGTGGAAAATCAAGTATTTTTAAAGTTTGGTGTTCCTAGGGTAATAATGTGTGATAATGGTACTCAATTTGCAGGAAAACTATTTAAGAAACTTATGGACAAATATGAAATTCAAAAGCTTTGGTTTACTCCTCGATACAGTCCCCACTGTAACTTTGTTGAACGTAACAACAAAACTGTTGGTACAGTTATTCGTAGTTATGTTCAAGAACATAAATTTTGGGATACAGAAATTAATCAATTTCAGTTAGCAATAAATTCAGCTAAGCATGAAGTGCATGGCTATACTCCAAATTTCCTTGTTTTTGGTAGAAATATTCCTACTTCAGGAAAGTATTATGGAGAGCTAAAAAGCACTCAAAATTTTGAATTATCTCCTGGAGATAGAAATAATTTTGTAAATGATTTAGAGGGTTTAAGACATATTTTTGAAGATGTTAAGAAAAGGCTTGACATTGCTCATAAAAAATATGAGAAGAATTATAATTTAAGGAGAAGAGATCATTTCTACAATGTAGGAGATAAGGTTTGGAAGAGGAATAAAGTCCTTTCCAATGCAGCTATGAAATTTTCTGTAAAACTTGCACCCAAATTTATTTTGTGTACTGTTAGAAAAATAATTTCGAGATTGGTATATGCTTTAGACCATATCGATGGATCTTTTGCAGGTCACTGGCATATATCCGATTTGAAACCTTATTTCGGTTCGAATTCTGATGTTTCAGTAGGGTAAGGGTAACAGAAATTTAATTGTCAGATAATATTGAAAGTTTGTCTTTAACTGATTTTGAATTAAGATATTCTAGTATTTTGAACTACTCTTTGTAATATACAGTTAGCTGATCAGTTTGTATATTTGTAAATATTTTATGGTACCATAAATTTTATATAGTAATGTATAATTTTGTATAGTCTTTGTATAATTTGTATAGATTTCAGTAATTTTCTATAACTTTGTGGTATACTATTAGAAATTTTCAATAGAACTACATACCTACATTTATAAAAATATTTTAAATTTTGTATTAAAGTTTCACATAGATAACTTCTTTAAATGGTATTAATCTATATACACAATATTCTTGTGAGTTTTATTGAAAGACATATCCTGATATTGACTTCACCTATTGTGACCTATCGATTATGTCTCCTTTTAGGACGTTTGGTACGCGTAGATACCCCTTCAATAAACTCACATCACATAAAGTACTTTCACATGATTTATGATACTTTAACTCTTGAGTTAATAATTTTGCTTATAGTTTAAAGTATATAACAGGCATCACATCATTGGCAATATTTTTTAATTATAAATATAATAAAAACATAAGTATAAAATGTTTTTATTAGTAGCAGAGTATTAAGAAATATTTAGTAATGGTGCTTACTGAGTTACTAGTACTATCTTTTTGGCTTTTTGTAAATAATAAATTTTTGGTTATTTGGTATTGGTAAAAATATGTTAACAGGTCAACATATTTTTTAGAGGAAGAAAGGGTGTGTAGCATTTAAAATTGCTTACCTGATGTTTTTAATAAAACAACCAAGATATATTTAATATTATTTTATTCACTTTAATAGCTTGTAAATGATATGATACATTAAATCAATTGTAACATCAACTCAAGATGATTTCATCTGTATTAGTCTGAAAATAAAATAAATATCAATTATTATATATGAAATATATTAAAGAAAAACTTACCTTTCGCTTCTCTCTTGTAGATATTGTAAATTTTATATGAATAACATCTAATATTGTCAACCTCTTGTTTATATTATAAATCAGCTGTTTATGTATTGAAGGTTACCTTTCGAATTGTCATTCAACAGTCCGAAATACGTTTTGTTTGATGTACTAGAGTAACACTGTTCTACTCTATAATTACAATTGTAGTCTTGTGTTATCTGTCGCATAGAACTCCGAGTTTGTCAGTCATTTGAATATTTCATGTAGGGAATTTTATGTCGTTGTAACGAAGTCCGTCAAAAATTGTACTTCCTATTTTTTTAAAAAAAAAAACTTTGGTATTTGTCTCGATAAATAGTTCGGCATGACCATGCTTTTGCCTTTTTGGTTTGGTGATTTTGTTGCGAGCTTAAAAGCTCTTTGTTCAGTCTTTCTTTGTGTGTTTCCCTTCAATTTGAGAAGGTAAGCTATTTTTTTTATCTCCTATGGGGGTTATAGGAATTTAAATGTTTATTAGGGACCTACACCTAGCTAGACCGTCACAGACCCTTCCAACTACAGCCATTCAGAAAGCTGTATCATTTTTTTATTTCGGTTCAATGGATGAAAACCGGACCATTTTGGGGCCGTTTGAACAGTTTGGAATGCTTGGAATCACTAGAAGTCCATTCTTCAGAAACGAGACATTTTTCCCTCATCACTGGAGATCCACCTATAGTAGATACCACTTCAGCACCATCCTGATGACACCACGTTGGAATTAAAAGTTCCTGATATGTGGGTGAGAATCTATAATGCTGATCACCAATTCTTTGATTCATTTTTTTATGTCTACAAGTAACCTTTTACTTTAACTGCTGATTTAAAAAAAAATATGTTTTAGTTTTAATTTCAATGGTAATGATTTTTTTTAAATAATTTTTGTACAGTAATATTGATGATGTAATTAATCATAGACATACTTACTGTAAAACATATAGGTATACTGGTATGTTTTGTATTATCACTCAGAACTAGAGTTTGATTTTGATATAATTTTTCCATTTTATTTGGTGTTTAATAAATTTCATCATCTCATCTAGAGATATGAAACTTATAATGAGCATTACAGTTTGTTGAGTAATTCTCTTATTAAACTAAATATTGTATGGTTCATTTTATTATTTAATCTGACAAATTTATTATAACAGTTGACTTATTCAATGATGTTCAGGATTAAAATGTTTAAACACATGCTATACAGTTATCACTTAATTAATTGATATTGCAAATTCTGTACAACACGATTAATTTTTGACATGTTTTCTTTTCCTTATTAATAAAGATTTATTTTTTTACTACTGTGTTTAATATTAAGGTATACAACTTTGCTATTTATGTAGTACTAATTGTTTGGTAAGTTTCTATCATTAGTTGACAGGCTTCATATTTCTTTATTTAGTGAAGCATCATCTATCTGTATAAATAAAGTGGCGCCCAAGGCAAGACTATTCATTATTCAATAATATTTTAGTAAACAATCATTTGATTAATATATATATATTTCATTTTAAAATACAGCAACGGTTCCTACGCCTAATGCTCTCCAATGAAAAGCTGCCGTTCGCATTTTGTAGCAAACTATAAAGTTGCTGACCTTACATCTGTTTAAAATAATATTTTTATACCAAATAGGCTACAAGCTTGCAAATCACTACTATTAACTATGTTTGGAAATAAAATGGCTACATCAGTTATTGACTGGATTGTTCCCAATTTTACAATAGCAGGATCTAACATCTCAAAATTTTTTATAGGGTTATTTTTTAATGAAAATCTTCTGATAATCTGGCTACAGGCTTCGATGTAAAAATCTAAGCACCTAAGCCTAAAAAATTACAGCTGATCTTGTGATAATCTTATTTCTGAAATGGTTTTCTGCACATTGGCCCCTAAATAAATATCCTCGATTTGCAAATAATTTGCCGGATTTTTGAAATCAACATTTTCAAGTGCAGTACTCAACAAATAATTCCGTTTTATAAAACACTAAAAAATTGTTTTTATTATGTTACTAATATTTTTATAGAGCAAGTGAATTTTTGGATCTTCGGATTGCATCTCCCTATTTAGAGTGTTAAAAAAAGGTAGAATAAAATCCAAAAACTGCAAAAACAATTTTGTTACCGGGTCATTTAATTTTTTTAAAATATTTTCAGATATTAGTAAATCATTATTAGTGACGGCATCTGTAAAATAAAGTTGTAACGGTACATACTGCTCCAAGATTCTGGAAACAATTAAATGAACGGATGGGTGTAGTATTTTTTTAATTTTTAAATTGCAAAAAATTTGAAACTGAGCAAGTTCGGCTGTTCTCTTTGGACTGGAATTGATATATTTATAAATGTCTCTTGTAAGGTCCTCGACGAATCTAGGAATTTTTTCGCAAGCATACGACGCACAAAGATGGAATGAATGACATATACATTTCATTACATATAAGTTAGGGACGTCTTTTTTTAATAGACATTACCTACAGATAAAACACCATAAAAAGACGAACATCTTAAAATAAACAACAAACTCTAACAGAACATAAGAATGTTTCAGTTCAATAAACGTTAAATATGTAGGTAACAACTAAACAATAATGCTTTCTGAAAAGAAAAAAATCTTTTTTGCAACAAAAAAATAGTTGCTTAACACAGATATTATAGCTTATAGGCACTAAAATCACAGCCACCGAACTTGTGGATGCCTCTTTTAACTGTTGGCTTTTCGAGGATTTTTACAATGTTCTCTTTTGGAATGAAAGATATATCATCCACAGTTGGGAATACAAATGATTCCTCAGTCTTAGATTTTCTCATAAATTTAGTATAGACGTCATCTTCATTTGATTTTGTAACATGTTCATTGACATGTTCCGAGCGTAAAATTAATTTAATCACACGTATAATTAAATCCTGCACTTAATCATAAATGATAAACATTTTTTACTATCCAACGACTTCAAACCATTAAAAAAATACCTTTCGGACGACCAATAGACACAACCGTTTTTGAACGTTGAGAACCCGTTAAAAACTAACCAATCAGAAAGCTCGAATTCCTCCCCTAACGAAAACAAACCTAATATAATTGTAACGCAGAGAGAACTCCTTCCTTTAGCCTTCTGCCTTCAAAGAAAGAACATCATTTTGCGTATTAACGAATTCTTACCTTAGCCGTTTTGTAAGTACAAAATTTTTATTATTAGACATTTTAATTCATTTATCAATTTATCTTTATTACTCAGTTGAACACAGATATTAATAGCATTTCAAAATAATAATTTCTAGATATTTTTATAGATAACTAAAGCCATAATCGAACTTTTTTTATTTAGCCACGTGGCAATTCATGTTAATATGCATGCATTTTTAATATAATTAGTAATCGACATTATTTAATATTTTTAAATGAACTAATAATTAATAATCTAACGTTTAATATATATATTTTATAATACTTTTCATTAATTTAACCTTTTTGCTATTCAGCCACGTGCTGGCATGCCGAAATGCATGTATTTTCAATATATTCAGTGATCAATAGTATTTAATACTTTCAAACAAATTAACAATCAATAACGCAACTTTTGACATATACAATTTATAATATTTTTATTAAAAATAAGACTTTTTAATCAGAAACTAAGAACACACGTTTCAGAACATAGATTATAATAAACCGAACCAAGTTTTGATTAGTAACGACTCACTATTAATCATTCCTAATTTTTTTAGTTTAACCATTATCACACATATTTTATTTTATTTCATATCATTTGTTAAATAATAAAAATATGAACATTGTTGAGTGCCCGGCAAATAAAATGATAGTAAGGAATCAAATTCAATTGCCGTCCGTTCTCCAACAATTTTCATATTCCATAATTTTTTGATACTCCTTTTCCTGATACACTATTCTCTCACAGATTTATACGGCCCCAAGTTACCGTCCAATGTAACTCCAGGTTACCTTAAAAATACCTCCAAGTTACCGTTGAAAATACCGCAAATTATTAACTCCAAGTTACCGTTGAAAATACCGCAAATTATTAACTCCAAGTTACCGTTGAAAATATCGCAAATTAGCAAGTTACCGATAAAGCACCGATCCAACTGACTACACCTGAAGTTCTAACTCTACGGAGAAGTCCCCCAGGTCTGCCTTCCTATAGAAGTCGTCAACATCTTTAACCAACCGAAGCCATACCCATACCGCTGTGGGAGAAATCCGAAACCCTAAGCTAAGTACCTAACCTTTTGTGGCAAAATAAATTTGAATTTCTTACTTGAGTGTTTGTTTTAAACCCACAGATTTGCTGTGTGTGGTTGCCTATCGGTATCAGTATTTTAGTTTTTTATTGTTGTGTTAAAATAGTCAAAATATTTTCAATATTCATTTTTCCTTTCTAGTTAAACTTTAAAGTAAATAAGGTGTTCTGCTTTACACCTAGTTATTAAATTTTGTCGAATTTAAAGCAGTGGCGCCCTCACCCATCAAACATATCCTATATACAGAGTGTCGCTAAGCTGGAGCGTACCCACTCCTGAGTTAAAAGGTCTCATAAGCCGGGACAGCTCTCGAGGGAGTAATTAGTGTTACAAATTGGCTTCCTGCCTTTTTGGGACATATATTGCTGCAAATTGGCGCCCTGCCTTTTTGGAGGAATATGGTCACAAATCGGCTTCTTGCCTTTTTGGGACCAATTATGGTTGCAATTTTAAAATAAGTCCGACAAAATGCCTTTCAGTTTTCTTTGTTGCGAATTTTGCAATAATGAAATCTCCTTCCTTGGGCATTCTGATCTCTTCTTCGTCTGGCAGTTCCACCTGTAGATCATTTTCGTCTGTATTTTCAATGTCTTGTTCTTCGTAACGATCCTCCATGTTATCAGAATGGCCATCCTGCGCTTCAGACGTGTCGACTGAATTTTCTTTTTCACCCTAGAGCTCCTCATAGGTTACAGATTTTCCTGCTTCAACATTGAGCATTTTTTTACGTTTTGGTGGTATATTTTGTTTGCTAGGCGTCCTCGTCTCTTTCAAATATTCCAGAAGTGCTGCATCTTGTAATACTCTAAAGATATGATTCTTATTTGCTGTCACCAGATGTAATACCGTAAAAAGATTTTATCTTAATTTTTAATAACTTTAGCCTAGCCGAGCGGATGTTAGGCTAAAGTTAGGGTTCGTGGATTCGGCCTCCGCAGTATTTGGTGTTGGGAGGTCTTACTTTGGCGGTTAGGAAGGACGGGATTTGTTGCTGGGCTCTGAAAAAGGTGTTTAACGAGAAAAAAAAATTAATTATTTGCTACTCATATTAACCTAATAGTTTTTGTTTTGTTGCTCTTTATTTTTTCTATACTCCTTTAAATGTTCAGGGGTTCTCGGGGTGGGTGGCCTACTACCTCCTGGTCCGAAATCGAAATCAAGTTTGCTCTCTTCACTAAGAGGGCTACCAGGACCTAAGACTCGTGGAGTTTTTGGGGTTTCGTTCTCTTTATATTCCCTGAGGGGGCTTAAATTACACTCATATGCCCTTTTTAACTCCTCTCTTTGTTGCTTATTCAATCTATTACGCGGCATTAAGAAACACAACCGTACTTTTTCTTTTAAATTAGCAAAAAAAAACAAACACCAAGACTTTACATACGATTTCAATTATGTGAGAATATGTCGGAGAATATTATCTACGTCCCGACAGTGGAGACCCGGTAAACTCTATATATCCGGTTGAGGATAAAAGATACAAAATCCGTCTGAACAATTAAGTCGATAGAAATTCGCTTAACGAACAAATCCAAACTCCCATAAAATTTCTTAAGTGTTAGGGGTTAGTATAATCTAAACTGACTTACCAATTTCCCTGCAGCGAGTTTGGGTACACACACTCACTTGTTTTATTAATCGGCCCGGTAAAAAATTAAAATTGTGATTTATCACTTGGATAATATTCACTGTTTATTATTATTACAAAAAAAATAATTATTAATTCGTTTCCGCGGCCCGGTAATCGATTATTTAAATTATTACTTTAAATTAATTTATTAAAAATTAGCACTTAGCTCACTTTCCAAAAAAACACCTAAACACCTAACGCGTTTGATTCGATTGGCATCTAGCTTATGGAACGCTCCAAATCGAATTCCCACCATGTTCTCAACACGGAGGATTCGATAGGCATCTAGCCTCTGGACACGTCCAAATCGAATTGATTGATTCTTCGATTTTCGGTCCCCAGCAAAAGTCTTTTTTCCCCCGAGTACCTCATGCGATGAGCCAGCAAAATTTGGCTTACACATCGTTGCTAGCTCCTACGTGACCTTTTTTTGTTTTTTGCAAAACCGCAATTTTTGTAAATTCTTTAGTTTCGTGTTCTACATTTTTTTCAAATACATTCTTGTGAAATAACTTTTCGCTGACCAATGTCCTGTCGCTATTACGCAAAAGTTACTTAGTTTCTTTTTAATTAATGATACCGGGGAGCTCCGATATGTTATTTAACTTTTTATGAATTGTATCTTTTTCCCTCATATCAACCCGGGGCGGGGAAGGGGGGTTCCTTTTGGATTATTACAATCTATGTTGCCTGTAACACCTTGTCCTTCAGCCCTTTGAACGGGAAGCCTTTTAAGCACCTGATCAGCATCTAGCGGAAATATTCCAGTAGCTCTAAAAGCATCTTTGATGACTTTTTGTTGATTTTCTTTAATTTTCTCCATCAAACACTTAAGCAGTCCTGGAAACACTATTTTATTAACTGTGCTTTGCCTTGGGTTGCGTTGCTTGTATTCGGTGATAATATCACGCCATGCTGATTTAAAAATCCTGAAGAATCCCACATCTAGGGGCTGAGTTAAGTGGGTAGAATGCGGTGGGAGAAAAACTAGTTTGATTTGGTAACGCTGGCAGTATCTGAGAACTTCTATATTTAAATGCGATGAAAGATTATCGCCTATAATCACTTTTGAACCATCCAGGGTCCGAGCTTTTCAAACCAATCCTGGAAACAGCTGCTGTCAAACCAGCCAGACTTGCTTCGATTATAACAAGTATTTTTCGGTCCTCCCACGCACCACAAATCGTAAAGGCGCTCAGCCTTATACACGACATATGGCGCCAACAGCTCCCCATCAGCTGTAGCTGCAATCATAACAGAAGTGGCCGACTTAGAAAAGTTCATTACCCTCTCTGGGTATTTCATCCCCCGTCTAAAGATACATTTTTTTGACCCGGGATCGTCACTCAAGTTAGTCTCGTCGAAGTTAAGAATATTTTTTGCTGTTACCTCTTGCAAGCTTTTTGATAAATTTTTAAAATATGATTTGATTTCGTCTTCACATTTTTGTGCCCTTACGTGCTTAATATTCTGGCACATTCTTTCGGAAAGCCTATTAGAGTGACGCTCCAAAAAATTGTAGCACCAATCCTTACCCGGAATGATTCCATCCTTGAAACTGCTTATTCTTCGACCGGCCTTTTCGAGATAGCCTTTAACAACCATCTGTAGATCAAATGACGTTCTTCTACTTCAGTAAATAGGCATTGTCCTCCATGGCTCAACGCGTGCTTCTCATTCTTCTTGTTCCAGATTGTTTTCTTTGGAACACCCGTTCTGCTGGAAGCTTCCTGGAAAGAGCAACCCGCATTAACCAATTGTAGAGCTCTTTGCAGGGCCTGGTCGAAAAAGTCTTTATATTTTCTGGCCCCCAAAGGTCTTTTGTACTTTCTGGGCATACTTGTAGAATGTATCTGAAACAAAATAACGAAAACAGATAAAAAACCTGCTGGGCAAAGCCACCCCTCGAGCAAACTCCAATGTGCCATTTTCTAGAATTAAATTCTCAGAAGCGTTAAAACGCGTTTCAAAACCAAAATCGCACATACTGTTAACTGAACTATATATAATGATAAGCTGTATATAAAAGGATCGTCACTATATAGTAACTATGTTGTACAAACCTTAGATTTCAACAGTTCTAAACAATGTGAAAATAAACACATGTACACGGCTATTGTTTCAAACTCGACTGTCGCAGCGCACTCCTCAACTAACAAGGCGATACTGAACATTTGGCCGCGAGTTCTGGCGGACAGGGGATTTACAACGTTGCCAGATTTTCAAGAAAATCTGATTTTTAACAAAAAGTTTGGGAGCTGGGCAAAGTCACGGTTTTGGCACTTTTATTAATGTAACTTCCAAACGTTTTCATCTATGTGATTACACATAAACTATGTTATGCATAACCGTCCAATACATAAAGCCATCCATCAAATTTTGGTTTAGAGTAATTAGTTTTGTATATATATTTTTTCAAAATTGTGGGCAAAGTCACCCGCCAAGAGTGTTGCTTTGCCCAGTAATCTTTTTTCTCGAATATTTAAATTCACACTCGCTCAATGGTGACTTAACACGCAGAGGATGTTTTTAAAAACAAATATCTTGATTACCATATGAAGATTTAAAAAAAAACCGAGAAAACAGCTTTCTTACAAGACTTTATTGATCAGCACAATCAAACAACATAAAAATAAGAACATCTTAAAATAAACGACAAACTCTAACAGAACATAATGTTTCAGTTCAATAAACGTTAAATATGTACAAACTAATCAGTCTTATCGCAAAAATCAAAAACAATGCCTAATTTTATCAGTAGGCAATAGGTACCTAATAAAATTGTAGAAATTCATAAAAATAGAGTTAAGCGTTATTTAACACTTTAACGACCGAAGTATTTTGGCTTACCTTTACCTCCGGCCCGCGTACTTTTTTTTATATAACAGGCATAATATACTGCGTAACAAACAAATTACTACTTTTTTAAAACGAAGCAACTGTTTTTTTACCACTTATTTCCGTGTCCTGATTTGGTACACGTTAGCCGGGATAAACCACCGTAACATTTCCGTTTATATGGGACCACGTGTACCAAATATGGGCACACGTAATTATTTTAAAAAAATACAGAATTGAAAAGATATTAAGTTTATTTAGTGTTTTTTTGAAGAAACGGAATGGATATTAAAAAAACATTTAGGCAAAATTCTAGAATAGTGCCCCCAAATGAATTTCGACAATTTTTTGCATAGGGCCTTTTTGAGGTATTTTTAATGGAATGACATCAAAATTTCCGCGCGGAAAGGCCGATTTTTGCGGAAAAATTAAAAAAAAAGAGTCAAAATTTGGAGGTTATGTGCGATATCCGATAGGTTCAAGATCACTTATTGACACGTACTAAAACTACATACATGCTATATCACAACGCCAACGACTATATCAATAAATGTAGGCATTTAAAGGAAAAACACATATAATGTGAGGTGTGTTTATTGATAGTAAAGTACGAAAAAAAAGTCATTTAAAAAATAACAGTGATAATTTCAATCGCTGAATTCAAATTTACAGTAATTGTAAAAAATAAAACGGATTATTTAATACACATAAAAACATTCGAAGTAATATGTATAAATAATTTCAGATACATAATAATTTTAAGAAAAAAAGGAGGATAACGTAAATTATAATGATAACAAAATAAAAATGATTCTAACCAAAGAAAATCAAAGTAATTATAATAAAATTAAAAAAAAAAAATTAAATGGGGACGTATCTAGAAGTCTTCATCATCCCCATCATCGGACCGATCTTCGTTCAAATCTTCTCGACCAACCAAGGGATTATACAACTCGCTCGCCAATCGGAAAAATTCAATTGTACGATCGAGTTGTAAAACCCGACATCTTTTAAGAAACATGTACCTGGCCAAATGGCCTGAGGCTGTCATCGATGTCTTTGCAGCTCGCCAAGAAGATTCAATGGAGTTGGTATGAGCACCCGTCTCCGGATCCTTGAAGATTATGGAGTGTTTAACCTGCGCATAATAAAAAACAAACATTGGTAAATCAAACCATATAACTTTGGTCAGACCGGTCCGCATGATGCCAAGCCAGGCATAGCGTGGCCAGACCGGGTCAAACGGTGCCAAAGCAGAGCATAGCGGGGCCAGTCCGGGCCACACAGTGAAAAGGTAGGACACAGCGGGGCCAGACCAAGCCATACAATGGCACATAACCTAACCTGATCTAACCTAACCTAACCTAACCTAACCTAACCTGACCTAACCTAACCTGACCTAACCTAACCTAACCTTTTTTTTTTTTTTTTTTTTGTTATTTTTTTTTTTTTTTTTTTTTTTTTTTTTTTTGTGGTTCAAAAATCTGTTTTCAGCTGTTATTAGTGCTTACTTCAGATTCCTGCAGGGAACCTACAGGATATGTGGGGTTGATGCTATCGACCCACTAAACACATTCCACCATTACATCTATTATAGAAAAAGAAGAGTAGCCCGGAAATAAGCTCATGCTCAGCCATCAGGCTACACTCCCGCAATCTATCCTAATAATTCCCTATCCTCCCTTTCTTTCCTCTCCATAATCCCAACAATGAATTCATAATAAACCTCCCACACCTTCCTATCACTCACCATTTCCCGAATTATCTGCGCCGGTCTGGCAGTGTCAAAGGTGGGAGGACATAAGGGAGGATTTGGAAATACCACTGGTGAGTCCGGCGCAGAACCTAACCTAACCTAACCTAACCTAACCTAACCTAACCTAACCTAACCTAACCTAACCTGACCTGACCAAACCTAAAATAACCTAACCTAACCTAACCTAACCTAACCTAACCTAACCTAACCTGACCTAACCTAACCTAACCTAACCTAACCTAACCTAACCTGACCTAACCTGACCTAACCTGACCTAACCTGACCTAACCTAACCTAACCTAACCTAACCTAACCTGACCTGACCTGCCCTAACCTAACCTAACCTGACCTAACATAACCTAACCTAACCTAACCTAACCTGACCTAACCTGACCTAACCTGACCTAACCTAACCTAACCTAACCTAACCTAACCTAACCTAACCTAACCTGACCTGACCTGCCCTAACCTGACCTGACCTGCCCTAACCTAACCTGACCTAACATAACCTAACCTAACCTAACCTAACCCAACCTAACCTCACCACAACTAACCTAACCCAACCTAACCTAACCTAACCCAACCTAACCTCACCTAAAATCACCTCAACTAAAATCACCTCAACTAACCTAACCTAACCTAACCTAACCTAACCTAACCTAACCTAACCTAACCCAACCTAATCTCACCACAACTAACCTAACCCAACCTAACCTCACCACAACTAACCTAACCCAACCTAACCTCACCTAAAAACACCTCAGCTAACCTAACCTAACCTTTAGCTTACTTCAGATTCCTGTAAATAACTTACAGGGTATGTGGGGTTGGAAGTCACAGACCCACTAAAAACATTCCACCTCTGCACCCTCCTACCAAGAAGAGCAGCCCGGAACCAAAGCTCTTGCTTAACACCATCAGGCCACCCTACCGTTACTTATCCCAGTAACTCCCTGTCCTCCTTCTCCTTCCTCTCTATGATCTGAACTATAAAACCATATAAATAACCTAACCTAACCTAACCTAACCTAACCTAACCTAACCTAACCTAACCTAACCTAACCTAACCTAACCTAACCTAACCTAACCTAACCTGACCTAACCTGACCTAACCTGACCTAACCTGACCTAACCTGACCTAACCTGACCTAACCTAACCTAACCTAACCTAACCTAACCTAACCTGACCTGACCTGCCCTAACCTAACCTGACCTAACATAACCTAACCTAACCTAACCTAACCTAACCTAACCTAACCTGACCTAACCTGACCTAACCTGACCTAACCTAACCTAACCTAACCTAACCTAACCTAACCTGACCTGACCTGCCCTAACCTAACCTGACCTAACATAACCTAACCTAACCTAACCCAACCTAACCTCACCACAACTAACCTAACCCAACCTAACCTAACCTAACCCAACCTAACCTCACCTAAAATCACCTCAACTAAAATCACCTCAACTAACCTAACCTAACCTAACCTAACCTAACCCAACCTAATCTCACCACAACTAACCTAACCCAACCTAACCTCACCACAACTAACCTAACCCAACCTAACCTCACCTAAAAACACCTCAGCTAACCTAACCTAACCTTTAGCTTACTTCAGATTCCTGTAAATAACTTACAGGGTATGTGGGGTTGGAAGTCACAGACCCACTAAAAACATTCCACCTCTGCACCCTCCTACCAAGAAGAGCAGCCCGGAACCAAAGCTCTTGCTTAACACCATCAGGCCACCCTTCCGTTACTTATCCCAGTAACTCCCTGTCCTCCTTCTCCTTCCCCTCTATGATCTGAACTATAAAACCATAGTAGACATCCCACACCTTCTTATCCCGAACCATTTCCCCGATTATATCCACCGGTCTCACTAATGGAATTTTAATGGTATTCCTTATACCCTCCCACCTTTGACAGTGCCAGACCGTGTGTTCTGGACTATCTTCGACATCGCACACCATACATTTGTTGGTATCTTTTTTTGATATTCTGTAAGTGAATGTACCATAAGACCCATGGGCTGTTAAAAATTGGGTAAAGTAGTATCCCGTCCTCCTATGCGTACAGTTCACCCATGTAACTAAATCTGGTATTATTTTCTTAGTCCAGCCTGCCTTCCCTGTTTCCCGCCCCCAACGAGTTTGCCATTTTTTAACAAGGTCCGTTTTCTGGCCATCCTCCTCACCCCTGGCGTACCTCCGACCGTATAGCAAAACGATGCCTCCGCAACCATAAGGTCTATAGGGGGAAAACCCGAAACCACCTGCACCGCCTCCGCCGAGACCGTCCTATACGCTGAGGCCACTCTTAAAAGAGCCTGTCTCTGCGCAGATATCAGCTTCTCTTTGTGGCAATTCATTTTAATCACGCCCTTCCAAACCGGCGCAGCGTATAGCAATGTGCTATGCACCACACCCGCTAACATACGCCGCCTCCAATACCCGGGACCGCCGACATAAGGTAGTATCTTCCTCAGGGCTTCCAGTTTAACTTTGGTATTGTTAATCACGTGTACAACGTGATTCCCAAAACCCATCCCCTTTGTTAGATACACCCCCAGATGTTTTGTCTGTGATTGAACCACAATCCTCTCCCCCAACACATCTAACGATGCCGGTACCCTCATATTCCTGGGTGTTTTCAATACGGTTACCTGTAGTTTCTGCCTAGCCATTTCCAGACCATGTCCGCTCAGCCAGTCTTCGATTAATGCGGCTGACTCCCGCAATCTCCCCTCAACCTGCTGCCATTTCTCCCCCTTCACAACCACTACCAAATCATCCGCATAAACCACCGATGTCACCCCCTCCCCATAATCCAGACTCAAAACCCTCCCATACAACACATTCCACAGAGTCGGTCCCAATACCGACCCCTGTGGAACACCCCTTGTTAGGATTTTTCTCACCCCGCCATAATTTATTTCTCGGTCTGTAAAGTAATTTCTCACCATTTCCACCATGTATCGCGGAATATTTTCTTCCCTTAATATATCCATAATCTCCCCCCATCTTGCCGAGTTAAAAGCATTTTTAACGTCAATTGCTAACAATACACAGATTTTTTCCTTGGATGATGCTACCTCATCTCTTATTTGAATCAGCGCAGAAGTCGTTGATCGCTTCTGCCTGAAACCGTGCTGGTTTGGGGGAACCACCCCGCTGTTGTCAAGGCACACTGATAACCTTTGCAATATTAACCTTTCTAGAACTTTACCAGCTGTGTTCAGCAAGGTAATGGGCCTTACATCCCCCGCCCCCCTGATCGGGCCCCCTTTTTTGGGGATCATTATCACCTTCCCTTTTTTAAAGTTCCTCGGGAAATCTTTATCCCTTAAATAACCGTTGTACATCCCTAACGTTTCCTCAGGGTACATCTCATACACAATCTTTAACACTTCCTGAGTTACGCCATCAGGCCCCGGTGCCCTTCCAGTTTTCGCGTTCGCCATCGCTATATCCAATTCTTCTTTTGTAAACATAGGTGGAACTTCCAACGTTTGGTCCTGCCTGTCCCAGGTCTCCGGATCGTCAGGAAACAAAGTTCTTACCATTTCTTCCTTTAGTTCATCCCCAATTTCCGCCACAGGTCCTGTTGGTTTTAAAAACCGCGTAGCGATCTTATACCCATCGCCCCATGGGTTATTTTCCAGATCCTCTACAAGTTCCTTCCAACATCTCCTTTTCGATGCCGATATCTTCTTTCTGAGTGTCTTCTTATATCTCCTAAGACTCTCGATCTCTTCTTCATTTATCCTGCCAGACCGGTAACCTTTACTGACCCTTCTTCTAGAACTAACCGCCTCCTTCCTTAACTCCCCGATCTCCTCCGTCCACCAGTACGGCACTTCTCTGGGCTTATTTTTAACTATCTTACACGATCCTTGCATCGCTTTTAGTATAATGTCGTAGAATTTTGTTGGTACTACAAAGCCACGATTTACGCTATTTGATATTAACTCACAAAGCTTTACCTTGTCTATCTCTTTTCTCTTGTATTCCTGACGCTTGGGGGTTTTCTGGTCTATTGACATGATAATTGTCGCGTGGTTAGTATAAATATTTTCGAAGTCAAGGGACCACTCTTTAACACGATTCCTCATCCTCTCTGACATCAGACAGACATCTAGATGAGTGCCAGTAGCACCCCTTCTAAACGTTGGTGAGCCATCGTTGGCCGTAGTCCACTGTACCTGAGCGAGCCAATCGGAAATATGACTTCCCCTTCTATCCTCAACAGGGGATCCCCAAATCGGAGACTTAGCATTTAAGTCGCCAACCAATATAGCCCGCTCATATACAGTGATTCTCCCAAAAACCTCGTCTACGGTCCTCGTAAAGGAAGCCATTTCAATATTCGGTGAGACGTATACTCCGTACAGGTCCACTCCCTCTGCCTCAATACGACACCATCCCTGTCCCTTTTCCCATCCACCTACTGTGACCTTCCGATTCATAATCTTAATTGCCACATCACTCCTGACATCCGCAAACCATTCCCCGCCCGAGCACAACTTCTTGTTAGGTTCGGTAACTACCAAAATATCCACCCCCTTGTCCCTGGCAGTAACTAGCATGAGATCATGCGCAGCTCTAGACCTTCCAATGTTTACTATCATTATTTTGAGGCCAGCAGCTTAATTTTCCCCCTCTCCACACGGACACCACTCAGTAGATAATACGTGATACATATGAAAACACCACACCCTATGTAGAAATAAAAGAGATACTAAAATGCACCATATACATAGTTCGGTAGGCGTACCTAGATTAAAAACAAACCTAACATTATATATAAAATTAATTGAAAAAGAACATATAAGACCAATTATGTATAGATAAAACTGTAAGAAATAAATAAAAATATGTAAATATTTAGAATATATAAATAAAATATGTAAAAATATCAAATTAGTTGTACCAAAAAATATCACACCAATTATGAATGAATAAAACAATACATAATGCGAATAAACTACAAACCTATCTTCCTTGCATGCCGTCTCGCTCCATATTCCTGCGATCCAAAAAATGAATTTGTTATTTACCTCGAATGTCCTCAATATTTTTCCCGTACGTTAGTTCCCTAAACTTGGGGCACTTCATTGAGTCCATCCGGTGACCCAAAACCCCACATACTCTGCACTCTGGCTCGTTTTTACAGTCCTGTGCTCTGTGTCCCTCACCGCCGCAGTTTAGGCACTGTCTAGATCTGTCTATCCCCTGACACCGTTGTGTGTTGTGTCCATAGTCCAAACATTTGTAACACCTGAGTGGTGTTACCCTTTCCCTTATCCTACATGAGGTCCATCCGATTTTTACAGACCTCACCATCTTTACCCTTGTCGCCATCCCCACTGGTACCGTGAAAGTCCCCACCTGTCCCCCATACCTTGTGTTTCTTATACCTTTCACCTTTAGGTCCTCCCCGCCAATCCCCAAAGTATTTTCCAGAACTTTTTCCAGTTCTCCCTGGGTGATGTCAGGGCCCAAGTCCAGCACGTTAAAGTTTGTTTCCCTTTTCTTCACTATTGCTGTGATCTCTTTAACTCTCCCCCTGATTTCGTCCCTCAAGACCTCCGCTGTGCCCTTCCCTTTCAGCTTTACAAGGATATCCCCGCTATTTGTCTTAGACACATTGTTCACCGTAATCCCCAAAGCCTGCACGTCGATCTGACTTCTCATATCCTTGAGAACTTCCGCGTAAGGTCTGCCCCCTGTCCTTATCAGTACCGCCTCCCTATCAACCCATTTCCTCTGCTTCCCTTGCGTTCCCCTAGCCACAATTTTGTACCCTATCTTCCCCCCCCTGCCTATAAATTCGAACATCTTCCTAAAAGACGCGAGTTCCACACCTTCCGAGACTAGAACGTTCACCTCGCCCTCCACAAACCCCCTCTGTATCATGCCCCTATGGAGTTCACCCACCGTTCTAAAAACGTCCCCCTCCCCCATACCCTCCGTAATCTTAGCCACGAAGTGGTACCACTCCTTCGTGGATTTCGACGTCCGCACTACATTTGCCACATAATCCACTTCCCCTACCCTACATGACTCCGCCAGTTCGAGTATCTCACCTCTTCTCCTCCTTAGATTTTAAACCAGTTCCAAAGGGATCCTATCCGGATCAAGCATCACCACGCAATTTGCCCTATCGAGAGCCTCCCAGTATTCCATATTTGCGAAATTTGTACACACGAAAATCTCCTCGTCCCAATTCTCCTTGGCAATCCCCTGATATTCCTGATAATCCCCCCCCTTCTCAATTACCTTTTTGATCCTTAGAACCCTTTCCCGTCTTAGCTCCCTTTCCCTCTCAGCCTTACACCCCTCACATCTAGGCTTATCCATGGCACTATCCTCTTTTTCCCTCCCTAGGCCCTTTTTTACCGTATGCTTAATTTCCCCAACGACCCTTTTCAACTCTCCATCTTCTACACCAAGTTCTCCCAGCATATTCTGCAGCTCTTCTACTTTCCTCTTCACCGTCTCGAGTGCGGTTTCCCCCTTATACTCCCTGCTTTCATTCTGTCTCTCCCTTTTCCTATTTTTTTTCTCCTGAGGACTCATCCTTTTCCTTTTTGCGCCCTTCCTCTCCTCTTCCTTATCTTCCTCGTCTGAGAAAAGAATGCCCTCCAGTACACTCTTATATATATCTCCTGCCACTTCCCGCTTTTTCCCCTGTTGTTTTCCTATGTTGTCCTCATCCTCAGATTCCCCTGTCTCATCAATTAGCGTTGACTGCTTTCTAATCTTGACTGCTTCCGTAGACCTGTTCGCCTTTTTATGGCCTGCCAGCAGCTCCTCCTCAAACCTCTTCCTCTCCATTTCCTCTACTATCCTCTTCACCTCCTCCTCTTTAGTTTTCTTGTTTTTCTTCATGTTTGGTCCCACGATTAGGGTCGAAAGTGTGTCCAACGGGGCAGTGCTCCCTTACCCCGTTAAGGCTAAAATACAATGGGGTTCAGCCAGGTTCCCCAAGGGGATCGTTCGTGACGCTCTAACCCTCGCGCCTTCCATACCATTGGCACGATACCTTACACCGTAGTAGTGGGGATTTATTATCGAAGTTTACTCTTCTAGGCATTTTTTCACGGTTGCCTCCGGACGCAGTAGCTACCGCTGCTACACTCACACAGCATGGCTGCCTCCCCCATGCTGCCGGTTTTTTCTCGAGGTTTACTCCTCTATTCCTTTTGATCCGCGAGCAACTATTCGGGTCCTCGTAAAAACCAGAACCTTATTCATTGCTTATCCCGAGAGTTGGTCGGTCACGAGGCTCTTACAACTCAACGAGCATGAGTCCCGTGACAGACCACGCCCCCTGGAGACACCCTATGAGCCATTGGGACGCGCCGTGTCGGGTGGAAAGCCCCCCCCCAAGAGACCTGCATGAGAGATTAGGGGTGAACCACTTCCAGCCTCCCCCATGCAACCCCCCAAGGCACGGAACCTAACCTAACCTAACCTAACCTAACCTAACCTAACCTAACCTAACCTAACCTAACCTAACCTGACCTGACCTGACCTGAACTGACCTGACCTGACCTAACCTAACCTAACCTAACCTAACCTAACCTAACCTAACCTAACCTAACCTAACCTTACCTCACCTAACCTAACCTAACCTATCCTAACCTAACCTAACCTAACCTAACCTAACCTAACATAACCTAACTTAACCCGACCTAACCTAACCTAACCTGACCCGACCTAACCTAACCTAACGTAACCTAACCTCTGTCTGACCAGGTAAATAATGGCAGCTTTACTCACTACTGTCTAATTTCACCGTATTCATTTTTTATAAAATTTCTATAATCGCTACAGCTTACCTTCAAATGCTCATACCCTTCTTGACCCAGGACATCATAGGCTTTCCAATAATCGGAGATTATGGTTGTCCCGAGCTCAATCCATTTCTTGATAATGGGGATGAGGGTGTCCATGTCTCTCTACTCCACTGGCACCATAAATACCCGTCCGGAGCCTCTCTCGAAACCTCCAAAAACCCACTGCTCCTCGATACGATGTCCCCGGTGGTACTTCCTTCGCCCAAATTTGGATTCGTCTATCTCGACTACAACTCCTGGGCCGCCTAATTTTGTGGGTCGGTGCATAAAATACTCTAAGCAGACTTCGCGACAAAATGAAGCCCAATCCACACCAGTCTGGCGGGAGAGCTCCAATTCCTCGCAAATAACTGCTAGAGGTACGCATTTGACCCACAAATTTATGAACCCGAGGATCTGCAGTAAAGACAGTTTTGACCGCGCAAAAAATGTTCCTGTCCTAAATTCCACCCGCGTCGCGCACTTTTGAGCTTTTTGCTTCCGGACAGATATTTTATGGTTGCATTGCCAAATCCAGCCATCTATTCTAAAATGACAACACAGTAAGCAATTAACAAATATAGTGAATATATAAGTCTTACCTATCCTGCATCCTCTGCAAAGTTAACGAATTGCCACACGCTGGACATTTATAATTCCCTTGCTGGGGAATAAAGCCCCACCGTTGTAAATGCTGTGGCAATTCATCTAGGTTTCCTAAAATTGCAGCTAGCCGCAGTAGATTCATGACCTAAATACATAAAAAATGAAATAAAACTTGCAATCATTCAACAAATTTCACTTACCGGACTAGAAGGAGCAGATGACGACGATTATGTCGACGCACAATCCATTTTTATGAATTATAATTATAATAAAATGTAAAACGTTAATAGGTTAACTGTTCAATAAGGCTTTCCAAATAACGTGACATAAAGATGGCGTCTGTGGGCAAACCTTAGAACATAACACTGTCAAAGTCACAGACCGCATATAATCAAAGTTTCATAAACCATTCTACACGTGGTTTTTGTCAATCATCCTTGTTTGATCTACTTCCACAACCAATCACAAGGCATGTAACTGGCATTTTTCAACTTATAACGTTAACAAGTCCAAATAATATATAAAATCTATTTTATAAGGTCACAAAAACTATATTCTCTCAACAATAAAAACTTCTACATTAACTTAAATAAAGAAAGAACTATGACAACAATACAAAACAATACTATTGTTTGCCTATAGCCGCCATGTTGAATAATTTTTGACAGATCGTTGGAAAGCCTAATAGATAAACAAAAAAATGGCGTCGTTTCATCAACAGGGTCGGGATTTTATTTTACGATTCAATTACTAAAAAAATTCGATAGAAAAAAATTCTATTTCACGATCACATCGTGACAACTCGATCAGAAAAATTAATAAAAACTCATCGTTTTAAACAAGAGCAATCAGTTCGCGCATGCGCAGAAGTAATAGTGAACATGGATGTCATCTACTAAAAATAATTATTTAAAAAGAAAAATTATGTAGTGAAAAACGTTTCCGCGAAAAAATTTGCAGGTTTTCCATCATTTCCCCACCCATACATACGCTGTGCAAAAAATTGTCCAAACTCATTTGGGGGCACTATTCTAGAATTTACCCAACATTTAAGGCAAATATAATTGTGTTGCTGTTCACATCCCATGCCAGTTGTAGAAACCCTCTTAGCGTGTTTCATGGCATGTGCTCTCCCATAATTGGCCGAAAAGTGTTTGTAACACAATGAACATCTACAACGATTTTTGATTTCTACCAAAGTATGCGCATCTGTTCCATTGTTTTGAGTATCTCCATCAAGTCCAAGTAGTGAAGTTACCAAAGCCTCTCGGAAGTGCGTAATGCTGTATTGTTCATTTCTTACTTCGTTAAAAAGAATTAGAGCATTAACGACAGCTGTATTTGTCAGCAACTCGAATATAATTTTCCGGTACCATTTGACACCTACAAAAAAATATTTTTTATTAACCTTTTTGCAGTTTTGCCAATAACATACCTTTTCTAATTGTAGAAGCATATGCCGCTTTTTGGTCAGATACGTCAATAAAAGACTTGATAGAATTGTATTCAAGAATTGTTGACGGTTTTCTAAGAATGCCTCTCCTAGTGGTCACATCTCGGAATTCTGGAACACTTTTTGTAGTAAGGAACAGAACTTCCCGCTTGTCCCTCCACTTTCCGACAACTACTTTTGTATTACTTTGTAATACAGTCATTTCTCCTTTTTTTAGTTTTGCCGCTGTTACTGGTTTCGGATTATATTTACGGTTTTTCCGCAATGTTCCAATTAAATGGGTCTTTACCGAGTTGAGCTTATGAGCTAAACTCACACTTGTGTAATAGTTTTCAGTAACCAATGTTCTTTCAGTATTCAGTAAAGGGTCCATAAGTTGCATAACTACATCTGTGGCAACAGGGTCATTATTTGGTCGGTCCGATTTTCCGCCATAAACTTTGACTGCATATGTGTAACCACCATCTGTACAAAGCTTGAAGAGTTTCAATCCATATTTATGTTTCTTACCCGGAATATACTGCCGAAAGCTAAGTCGACCACGAAACGGGACCATCGTTTCATCGATACACACATTTTCTTTGGGAACGCGTAGCTTTTGAAAATTTTTATTCATTATCGCTACTAAAGGATTTATTTTGTACAGCTTGTCCGAAATATCATGATTTTCATTGTCACAAACATGGAGAAAGTGTAAAATAGTTTCAAATCTATGTCTGGTCATACCACCTTGTTTAGTAATCTCGTTTTTATAACAGATGTGTTTACTCCAATAATCACGTAAACATGGCTTTTTATCAAGACCCATCCAAATTATGAACCCTAGGAAACGTTTTAATTCTTCAGCTGTCAGATCATTCCATCTAGCTATCAAAGAACTTTTTGCTATGTTTTCTTCCATAATACCTTCAATCATTTTTTGTTCTTGGTATTTGTTAGTTTCAGTGACAAGCAACTTCAGAACATTTTCATTAGTAGTAATACAATGTATGTTCTACGTTAAATGACCTTCAGTGTCCCCTTCCGATCGCCCGACCGGTAGAAAGTGTAGTTATGAATATTTGCATATTATGTAATTAAGATTAATAAAAATATGCATAAATCAATACGATATATTTGCATATGGAGTAATAAAAATATGCATAATTTAAGAATAAAATGGCAAAGTAATTCTACTTTTAGTGAAAGTAATGGCGTGTGTAGATGAAAAATGATGGTTAAATTATGAATCAATACCGTATACGTAATTAATAAAAAATACGCATAATTTAAGAATAAAATAAGCAGGACCGTTAATGTTACGACAGGAGTAGAAGAGGATAGTTTAAATAATGGGTTTTTTAAAAGTGAATTTTATTATTTTGGTAGCAGTTTCAAATATTATGCTGTACACAAATGTACCAGAGAATGCAAAAAAAAGGTTGCATTATGTTTTGATATGAAAAATGTGAAGGAAGAGTGTAATAGAACGACATGGACTATTCTAAGTTTAACAAAAGAAAATAATGGTCATCTCTCTGCATATTCCAGAAACGAATTTAACGTATTTTAGTTACAAATTAAAAATAATATTTAATGACAATTCTGAAGGTGATCAAGTGCAATGGCAAAATATGATTACAGATGGTTCTATACAACACAAATGAACAAGTCCATAAATTGTATATATTGAAACACTTGTGAGGACTTTGAACACAATTTATTTACAAATTGTAAGAATACAAGAATTCAGCTGGTTACAAGTTACTAACTGTCACTTTTTACTTTTAAACTACACAAAAGCTGAACGAACACTAACTCTACTACCGCGAATGACCCGCTTTATATATATCAAAATACTTGACATCTCGATTTTTCTAGAAATAACTATTTACTAAAATCCAAATATTACTAGAATGTTAGCGAATAACTACCAACCTAAAATAATTATAAATCATGTCAAGTTCCTGTCAAAACCTTCTTCCTCATTCACGGACTCTACCCTTTATGGCAAGCAGCTACATCAAAACACATGCATTCCTCTCGCGCATCTGTCACAATCATCCGTCACATTCATCCGTCACACATCTGTCACCCGTTACACTGCCCCCTCCTTAGATTCATTCCTCCCGGAATGTGATAACTTTCCGGAGTAGCCTTCAGGGTCATCTTCGGAACTGGTCGAACCCTCTACCCGAAGTTGCTGTACCTCCTTACTGTGGTCACCCTGATATAACGCCAACCTATCATGATGGACTACGACGGGTTTTCCTTTGGGAACTCTAACAATCCGATAGATCACATCATTGATTCTCTTTTTAATCAAATATGGACCTTCCCACTTCTTTTGAAGTTTCGGACACACACCCCGTTTCCGTCGAGGATTATAGAGCCAGACCAATACCCCAGGTTCATAAGTGTTTCCTGTTGCTCGTGAGTCGTAGTACCTTTTCATCCGGTCACTGAAGAGTTGTAGTTTGTGGCGCACCAGTTCATGAATATTTTCGATCTTCTTCTGAAGATCTCCGATGTATCCTTCACCGGTTGCTATTTCACCAGGCTTGCTCCCATATATCAAATCGCAAGGTAATCTAGTTTCCCTACCAAAGAGGACTTTCGCAGGTGTCTGACCCGTAGATTCGTTGACAGCCGATCGGATAGCCATTAAAAATAGCGGAATATGTTTATCCCAATCTTTCTGATGTTCTGAGACCACTTTCGATAAATAATTTGCAATGGTTCGGTTCATTCGTTCAACCATTCCATCAGACTGTGGATGCATCGCTGTAGTTCTAGTTTTATGGATACCTAATCGTTTGCAGACTTCTTGAAATAGCTTGCTTTCAAAATTTCTTCCTTGATCTGCGTGCAGCTCCAACGGTACCCCAAAACGGCTAATGAACTCGTTGACCAGAATATCGGCCAAGGTAGGGGCTTCTTGGTTGGGAACAGGGTAGGCTTCCACCCATTTAGAAAAATAATCCATCACAACGAAGATATATTTATTTCCGACCTCACTGGTTGGTAGTGGCCCCAACACATCTACGGCGATTCTTTCGAATGGACTTCCGACAAGGTATTGCTGCATCTCTGCTTTAGGTTTACGATTAGGTCCATTGCTAGCAGCACACGTCGTGCATTTGCGGCACCAATCTTTAACATCGTTGGAGCAATTAACCCAATAAAATCTATCCCGGACTTTTTGCAGCGTCTTTGTAATACCTAGGTGTCCTCCAGATATGTCATCATGAAGTTGTTTTAAAATTTCCGGCACCGTACTTCTTGGGACCACAATTTGCTTCTTGATCTCTGAGCCGTCAGGGTTTTCAACTATCCTTTTAAGGAGCCCTCCGTCTAAAGTCAAAGAATTCCATTGGGCCCAATAGGATTTTAAGACCGGAGAGGACGATGATACCGCTCGCCATAGGGGACGCTGACCCGTTCTTTTCCATTCCAGGATCTTCCTAATAACGTGATCGTTGTTTTGTTCCTCCTTCATTCTGGAGCACAAGTCGTCTGGCACCACTTTTAATAGAGCGAGCTTCTCGCGAGTCGACTGCAATTAGGTGGACATGGCCTTCGAGAAAGTGCATCGGCGTTACGGTGCTTAGTTCCAGGTCTATGTTCGATTTCAAAATCGTATTCCTGGAGTTTTTCCAACCATCTTGCTATCTGCCCCTCTGGATTTCTAAAGCTCAGTAGCCACTTTAAACTGGCATGGTCTGTTCTAATTAGGAATCTTTTGCCATATACGTATTTGTAGAAATGTTCCACAGACTTCACAACTGCGAGGAGTTCACGTCTCGTTACACAATAGTTTCTTTCGGATTTTGATAATGTCTTGCTAAAATATCCTAGAACTCTTTCTTTTCCGTCTTGAAGTTGTGAAAGTATAGCTCCGATTCCCACATTGCTAGCGTCGGTATCCAGAATAAGTCTGCCGTCAGGACGAGGATAAGCGAGAACAGGGGCCGAAGTCAATTCCTTCTTTAAAAATTTAAAGGCCTTTTGGAATTCTTCACTCCAACAAAAAGTCTTATCTTGCTCAGTTAGTCTTGTTAAGGGCTTGGCGATGTCTCCAAAATTTCTAACAAATCGTCGGTAATATGAGCAAAGACCCAGGAAGCTGCGAAGTTGATGCTTATCAGAAGGGACCGGCCACTCTTGAACGGCTTGAATCTTGGCGGGGTCTACAGTAACGCCATTATTGCTTACAACATGTCCCAAATAACTGACCTGTCTCTGGAGCAAGTTACATTTCTTAACATTCAATGTTAGATTCGCCTTTTTCAGTCGTCGAAAAACTTCTTCTAGGTTAGCCAAATGTTCCTTAAAATCCCTACCCATTATAATGATGTCATCTAAGTAGACCAAACAAGATTCCCAGGATAAACCTTGAAGAATAGTTTCCATCAACCTTTCAAAGGTAGCAGGAGCATTGCATAAGCCAAATGGAAGGACGGTAAATTGCCACAAACCTGATCCACTAGTGAAGGCGGTCTTCTCTTTATCAGAAGGATCCATTTCAACCTGCCAGTATCCGCTCTTTAAGTCTAACGTAGAGAAAAGGGTAGATCCACCCAAGGCGTCGAGGGCATCGTCAATCCTCGGAAGGGGATAACTATCCTTCTTCGTAACCTCATTCAACTTCCTATAGTCAACGCAGAACCGCATTGATCCGTCTCTTTTCCTTACCAATACAACGGGAGAAGCCCACGGACTATTGGAAGGTTCAACTATTCCATCCCGAATCATTTCTTGGAGGGCCTTGTCCGCTTCTTCCTTTTTAACTTGAGGCAATCGTCGGGGTACCTGACGAATCGGACGTGCATCGCCAGTCTCAATCTTGTGCTTGACTATGTCGGTCCTTCCCAGTTTACTTCCAGAACCGAAGACAGGTTTATAGCGGTAAATTAAATCTCTTACCTGCTTCTTTTCTATTTTTGACAAAGATGGGTCTAACCTAGTCATTAATTGTTCTATATCGTTGGTTCTGTCTGATTCAAAGGCTCCTACCTGGTGAATCACGGCCGTTACCGGTTCCAAAGTTCCGATTTCGGTGTTCTTTCGCAGAAGAACTGGATGATCATTCATGTTAATGATTCGGATTGGTACCTCTTTGGCTGATCTAACAAGAGCTTTTCCGACCAGAAGTCCTCTTCCCAATATCTGATCATGGTTCTTGGGTTCTACCATAGCTGGGGTTCCATCCGGCTCTACCTCCTCTAGTCGTGCTGTTACAACACATTCGCACGTCGCTGGAAGCTCGATGTCGTCAGATAGTTTCAACGGGGCGATAGCTTCATGTTTTCGATGTAGAAGCAATTCTTCCTTTTCCGTATGAAGTATCCGCCGTCCCAAATCCAAGCGGAAACAACAGTTGTGCATTACGTCCATACCCAGGATAGCATCTTCATCGATATCAGCCACCAATATCGAATGAGAAAGACAAGTTGAACCAAACTGTAGAGACACGTTAACCTCTCCGTAGACTTTGGCAGGTTCCCCAGTAGCGGTGCGCAGTCTCCAACTGGTGGGCGACATCTTCCTAGCTACGACAACTGTCGGCCGTACCACAGTTTTTGTAGCTCCAGAATCCACCAGCATGTTGTATCTCTTTCTGTCAATCAGGGCTTCTACGTATAAGCTGCCTGCTTGGTGTTTTAATATTGCTATCTTGACCGTAGGAAGGGCTTTGCAATGGTTTGGGGTCGTTGTCGCAGAAGACGTCTCCTTGCGTGGACATGAGTTTTTCACGTGCCCTAGTTCTCCACAATTCCAACATCGTATAGGTCGCCGTCTCCTTGTGGGTAATGATTTCATTAGCCTTTCCACTAATCCATCGACGTCGCTGGCGGGTGCTATCACGTTGTTGTCATCAGCAGTAATCTCTCTTATTCGTGCAACTTTCCGTGATGCTTCCGTTGCCGCTTCGAATTCAAGTGCAATGGTTAATGCGTCGACAAGGTCTTTGGGTCGGGCCAATCGCACAGCTCTTTGTAACTCCGGGTCCCTAAGGCCATCGGTAAAGGTTTGGACTGCTAGACACTCCAGGAACTCTTCTGCTGCTGTCGGATAAGCAAATCGAACCATTCTAGCTACCTCCTCCTCGAACTCCTGGATAGATTCTCCACTCTTCTGTTTACGGTTCTTCAGCTGTGTTCGATACACGGGTTGTAGGTGGGTCTGACCATACCTCATCTCCAGGCGATGTACTAGTAGCTCAAAGTTGTCAGCTTCTTCGGGCTTAAGGGAATGCAAGACATTCAAAGCATCTGCTCGCAACGCTATGGTTAGAGATATTGCCTTTTCTCTGGATGACCATCCGTTCGCCCTGGCCGCCGCGTCGAATTGCTTGACGTAGTTGGACCACGAACTTGTTCCATCGAAGATAGGAGGTTTCATTGTTGATCGCATCTGTGCAGTGTCTCCGCTTCTCCGTCGTTCGACATCCACGCTGAAGTTTTCCATTCTCTCCGCATCTCCTTCGCCGCGGTGGACGTAGCGATCTTGCCGAAGGACCTCTATTTCATTCTGAAGTTGTTGAATCATCGCATTCATTTTGATATCTTCATTGCGTAGTTCGGCTGCTAGTTCGGTTACTTGCTGGGATTGTTCACAACGTAGAGTCGATATTTGCTGTAAAACATAACTTGACAACTCTTCACGCATTTGATGGACCAGTTCTTCTTGTTGACTGGAAATTCTAGTGGCAAGCTCGGCTAATTGTTGTGCTTGGTCTTCTTGCTGGTTTGTCATCCGGTTGGTAAGTTCTTCTTGCTGGCTTTTTATTTGAGCTTTCAAATCTTCTTGTTGACTGGAAATTCTAGACGCAAGCTCGGCTAATTGGTGTGCTTGGTCTTCTTGCTGGTTTGTCATCCGGTTAGTAAGTTCTTCTTGCTGGCTTGTAATTCGGTTGGTAAGTTCTTCTTGCTGGTTTTTCATTTGATCTTTCAGCTCTTCTTGTTGACCCTTTATCTGACTGGACAGCTCGGACATTGCTTTGTGCATCGGATCTTCGAATTCCACCGAGTTAGGGTCAATATTTATACTTAAATAGTACTCACGTAGTCTGTTGATTAATACAGTTTTTCCTCCGGTGGTATCCAAATCCAATTCTTCCAACTCTCTTCTGAGCTCAGCCACCAACAGTTCACATAACTTCTTTCCAGGCATTCTTGCTTCTTCACCCCACACCTGACACCAATTTGAAACACTTGTGAGGACTTTGAACACAATTTATTTACAAATTGTAAGAATACAAGAATTCAGCTGGTTACAAGTTACTAACTGTCACTTTTTACTTTTAAACTACACAAAAGCTGAACGAACACTAACTCTACTACCGCGAATGACCCGCTTTATATATCAAAATACTTGACATCTCGATTTTTCTAGAAATAACTATTTACTAAAATCCAAATATTACTAGAATGTTCGCGAATAACTACCAACCTAAAATAATTATAAATCATGTCAAGTTCCTGTCAAAACCTTCTTCCTCATTCACGGACTCTACCCTTTATGGCAAGCAGCTACATCAAAACACATGCATTCCTCTCGCGCATCTGTCACAATCATCCGTCACACATCTGTCACCCGTTACAATATTAACATATATTTCATTAATATTACTAGTTACAATTATTATTTTATATATATTATTAAAAATGAATAAGGTTATAATGCATTTCAAGCATTACTCAACGGTTTGTAAATAAAAAACAAATTAATTAAATACTGTTTTATTTGTCATCATCCATTATAAAATATTCATATAAGAAAAAAACATTTGTCAACGCACATACACATGTATTAATATCATGATAAAAACATTTTGGTGTCGAGGCTGCTAATGGTGGATTTTCATCAAATTCGTATACTGGTCTTGTGGTATATTTTTGTATGAAATTAGCTTTTTCCTTTCCCTTCACGAAAACCGTCTCTGCATTTTCAGTAATTTCCTTTAGAATGTGTCCAAATTTGTGTAAATGTGTATGACCGCTGTTCCAATGAATTCCATGATGATTTTTCATTAACCAAATTGCTTGTCTATGCAAGTCTGAAGGTAACAAATGTAGACGAAATGGAGATTTGAAAATATAATGACTTACTTGACATCCATTATAAGCTGCAAATTCTTTAACGATAAATTTATTATTTTCAATTTTAAATCCTTGAACATCTATAACAACTTTCATATTTGTAAATCTTGCAATTTAATCACAGTGTTTTTATATTTTTCGTAATATTCTATGTCTCGTTTGAGACGTGTTAATTTAAAAAGAAACCGACTAATAGCAGTTTGAGACTCAAAGATATTCATATTTAATGTACAATAAGTAGGTAGGGAAAATACTTTTATATTCATTAAACAACATTCAATATATCCCCGCCCAAAGAAATTCTACTTATAGTGAAAGTAATAGCGTGTGTGGATGTGGTGTTCCTAATAGATAAAAAATGTACAATAAGTAGGTAGGGAAAATACCTTTATATTCAAAGTTAATCATGCGCATTAAGACGTGATGTGTTCTACCATTGTTTAACAATTTTAGTTAATGGATTGTATGAAAAATGTTTTTCATGTAAAATCAAACAATAAGCTGAAATATCACTTTTAATTGGAGTATCTAATTCAAATTCTATACGAAGAACTACATATCCAGATTGTATAACCTCCTTTTGTTTGGAACAATTTATTAAGGGTGCTATATCTTTAAATTCGTTAGGAGTAAAAACAGGTTCGCTGTTTGAACGTTCACCATAATAGTAAGAAGTTTGAAAAGCAGCAAACATTTTATATAACGCAGCAAAATTATTGTTAGTAAAATCTAAATTTAAGTCATTATATGGATATTTCTCAGAATTAAGAAATATCTTGATATTTTTTAAATTGAGATGTTTAAACTGACTCATATTGGCTGTTATATTACTTCTAGCATTATTTTGAAATGCAATTACATGTCTAGGTGTCTCCACTTTTGTACTAATTTTTACAGCCCAAGTGTGGCGAGAGGTTTTCGGTAAGCTAGGATATTCGATCAATTGCCAAGATCTGAATTTTATTGGCAAATCTTTGTTACTTTCTATAATTTTGTTTAGATGTAATTCATGTTTAATGCTCGGTTTTACGTGTGGAATTTTCCAATAAACGTGAGTTAATTCAACGTGAGGTTTTTCTGTATCATCTGTATGTGTGACCGAGTCTTTATCGTCACTAGACCTCAACAATATTAGCTCTTGTTTCATGTTTAAAATTATTTTATTGAAGTCTTCAAAGAATCCTGACCATAATTTCAACGGTATGCATACGTTAAAATTTCCATGATTGTCCGTCAACTTAACCTCTCCTTGGGAAACCAGCCTGAGTTGTTTAAACAAAAGCTTTATTCGGGTTTTTGTTTCTGGACAGTCCGTAAACGATTCTGGAATTGCGCAGAACTAGTTGCGTACTTTATTCAGTCCTAAGAACTATTCTGGGATGGTTTGAAACTGGACATAGTTGGAAAAAACCCGAACGTGCCTCACGGTCTATAGAACTGACTGACTAACCTAACTAATTTCAATTTGACAATTGACTTTTCTTTCGCTTAGAGGGTGAGGGTATTATATTTGTTTTCTATGGTGTATCCTTTGATTTTGTTGAATTTTTTGGTGATAATATTAAAAAGTCTTGATAAAAACGGTAAGCAGTTATTTGCATTATTTACAATATAATAATTAACACCTTTTTTGGTTTTAGGCACAGTTTTAGGTTTAATAATGGAGGAATTCTCCCTTAAAGACAAAGAAGATGATAAATATTTTTCCAAAGAAAAAATTTTGAAATTATTAGAGTTGTATAAAAAATATAATAAAAAATTGGGTTCATATGAAATTAAGTCGAAAAAGAAGCTATGGGAGGTCATTGCCAAGGATCTCTCCCATGAGTATCAATTGACAATACCTCCAAGTAAATGCGAAAATAAATTTAAGGTTTTAGAAAGAAATTATAAAAAAACAGTTGACCACAATAATCAAACCGGCAGAAGCAGAAAGACATGTGAGTTTGAAGAGGAATTGGATGACATTTTTGAAAAAAAAAAAAGCTTGAAACCCATTTTACTGTTATCGAGTTCACACATACAGGCAAATGATGAAACAATACCAACACAGGTTCAAGTTCCAGTGCCTGTAATTACAATTGATGAGGATGAACCATCTTGTTCTAATGCAGACTTGGAATTAACATCAAATGTTGATACAACCTCTCAAAAATTGGGGGTTAAAAGAAAAAAAAGATTAAGCCCTTCATCATCATACAAAAAAAGAAATGATATATTGTTAGACATAAAAAATGATTTGAAATCATACTATGATGAAAAAGAAAAAAGGGAGGAACAAAAATTAGAAATTGCCAAAAAAAGGCAGCTAGAACTAGAAAAAAGAAATCAACTGGCAAGGGAGTATTTGGATTTCTTTAAAAAAAAAATAAAGGTGAAATGACTAAGTGTGGAACTAGTTCAATATAGTTTTTTAATCATGTTTATTCGTATTTTTATATTTAAAGTGTTGACTGTGGTTTTATTTGTATTTTGTTTATTTTTTAGTGTTAACTTTTTGTGTTTAGTTTCAATTTATTTGGTGTTAACTGTTCCATTTGTATTTCTTTTTTGTTCAATTTACAAGTACAAACTGAGACTGATTTTTTGTTAGGAATTTGTTTTATTTTTATTCATGTTGAGATTTCAACATTTTTTTTTGTGATTTGATAAGACTGTTTTTGTTGTGTACATTTTAAAATAAATAATGTTATTGGGACAAACAAGAAGTTTTAATTAATATTTATTTTTTATTTTACATTTTGTCAATCTTTACTAATAAAACAAAGTAGGTACCTTCTACAAAATATATATATTACAGAAACAGGTAATGTAAAGTAATAGGTAGGAAAATTAGCAATTTCTAATCAGTATATTTTCTAACATTTCTACTAGTGCTTAACATAGGAATATTAAAAAAAATTAGATTTCCAACAAATTTTTGGTGTTTAAATATTTAACATTGCAGCTACATAATTTCTGTAATTGAGTCCAACTTCATTCACTCCATCTTCTGGAATTAGATCATTTGGAACATCTACATTGTTTTGTTCATATTCCTGTACTTCATTCCCATCATCTATGCACATGTTATGTAATACACAACATGCTTGTATAAAATGGCCAATAAAAGTAATCCTTCTTGATTTTAAATGATAAAGTTGCCTAAATCTCTGCTTAAGAAGCCCTATTGTGTGCTCAATAAGCACTCTGCAGTGGCTTAGCTTTTTGTTAAAATTTTTTTGCACATTTGTAAGATTCCCTGTATCCTTATAAGGAGTCAATAGGTTATATATCTTTCTTTGGAAAATACTCAGATTCTTCAAAAGCTATCCTTAGCTTTTCAACAGAATGTCTAGAAAGCCTAAAAAAGAAAAAAAATGTATACAAGTTAGGTCGGTGTTTTGATACTTTGTAATAAATAGTAATTGTTCATGATAAATTATCAAAAAATTACCTAAAATGTTGCACAAACTGCTTCTCATTATAATGAGGGACAGTATCTTCCACAAAGTTTTCGTTTTTGGCATTGTCTTGTAACACTTCTGGAATTATCATATTGTTAATCACATTAACAAGAACATCATCTTCACTTGATGATGATGATGATGATGATGAAGAACTTTGCTCAAATAATTCCATAAAATAATTAATATCCATTTCATAAATATTAAATAATACAAAAAAACACAATCCGTCAATAAATAAACAATCTAACCTCTACTACACTCCTCCTTTGCTAATGATTTGAGCATGCGTAAAAAATAATCCGAAAATCGTCCTTGCTCGAGACTGGGAACTGGTATAGACGATTTTCGAACCGTCCAAGAATTGTTCTAAAATAAACCCGAACGTCAAACTGCGGGTGTCAGAACCATCCTGTTGAAACCCGAACAAGCCAATTTCGACTGCGCAAACTCCGGACAGTCCTAGAACAGTAATTGCATGAACCCGAATAAAGCTATTTACTTTCATTTGAATTGTAAGATAAATAACTTTTTATTGTTGAAACTAGACCAACATCTCTGACGGAATCAATTACTACCCCATTTAGTTCATATCGAAGTTCACGAAATAAGAAAGCTATTGCATTATTAATGAATTTTAATTTTGTCGGTACTGTGCCAGTGTCGGTTTGAAGTTTTCCCACAATCTCAAGATAACTGTCAGCCGGATATGTTATTCAGTCTAAATCTTGCACTACTATACGAATCTCATCATTATAATTTAACTTTCCCGTAATATATGGTTGATACGTGTGATATTCATAATCCTCTACAGCTAAATCATTGAAGGGCTCATGATTAACTTCTAATATGTCCAATATAATAATAACTTGAAACCGAGTGATTTTAAAAAACGTTTGTTTTTAGGAGTAATGACGGCTATTCTTTTACACAAACTGGTATTAGTTCGTTGATTCTGCAATCTTTTATAGTTTTTTACACTATACGCCGGATGGCAAAAGTTTAAAACCATTTTTTTGTCGAATATGTAGAGTAACGATAATCTCTTCTTCTTGAAAATTAATAATATCACCACGCTGATCGATAATTTTAATTGTTACGTTGTTAATTGTCTTAGCACTTACAGGATAATACAAGATATTTTGAGGCGATTCGACTATTTTATAGCCACTTGGAACAGTAGGAAAAAATTGGTGGATAATGTGAACGGGATGACCATTGAGATATGAACCAAGCGCAATGTTGCAATCAATTCCAATAGAATTAATTTGTAAAATGTTTATAGGATTTGTGGATGTATGTGTAACATTTGGGGGTAACAATACGTTTTTAAATCCAAATACTTCACCAATGGTATCATCTGTCATAAATGAAATTGTTTTTTTGCATCGAATCGATACGTGAGACGTATTTAGATTTGGTATTATTTCAATTGTTGAATCTGACTCTAGTTTGATCATTTCTTGTTTATAATAATAATTTATATATATATATTTATACAGGGTGGTCCGTAAGTAATGGGCCAAACTGAAATGGAAGATTGTCGGCCTCAAAATATTACGATCTGACGCAACTTGCTTCAATAAAATATTGATAATAAAAAAGATACAGGGTGGTAAAGTTGAAATGTAAAAAATAAGTTTTCGCAATAATTTGAAAGATATTCAATGTATAAACTTAAAAATTTAGTATAGAGTGTTTTATTGTATGAAAAATCATAAAATGATATCCGTTTTAATGTCATTACTAGAGGGCGCCACATGAGCCATCTAACTGGTGCAAAAGCTTCCTTAACTTTTTTACCCTTAACGTCAGCGTCTTTTTGATCAAAAAATATTAAAACTACATCATTTTTATGAAAATAGTGTATACCTATCATTAGTCTCAAAAGTTACTAGTTTTTGAGATAATCGCAGTTTAAAAAACCATTACATAATTTTCATTTTCTTTATTTTATCACTTTAAATTCTTATTAACGTAGTAGGCGCTGATGCGATGTCGTTTCTAATAGGAGCTATTAGTTAAGTTAGTCAAATTAAAAAATACCAAGCCATAATAATTTTTCAAACATATTGTTTAAAAATATTAGATATTTGTTGTTAACAAGGAAATATTATGAACTATACTTTGGCAAGTTTATCTGAAACCGTGAAAGGAATGCAGTCGAAATATTCGACATTGCCATGTTTAACTATGAAAAAATAGAAGAACTGATTATGTAGTGATAATAATTATAAATGGGTCTTTTTATTATTAACAATATTAAAAATATGATTGAACGTTCATTTTATAATGTGCTTGTTTCGTTGGATTTATTCTATTAACATTATTTTCCAATTTATGAATATTAAAAGAGAACAATTTTCCAAATTTGTTATGGGATTCTTAAAGCTCTGGCAACGTTGTACGAAAACCATAATGACCACACCCTCCGATTACATAATTGGTGATTTTTATCGACCAGGTTACTTCTTATTGGCAAGCGCGTGCGTGAGATCTTCCCTCTCACTTCGTCAATTGAGTGATATTGATTTATCCAGTGGTGTTCGTATTGTCAGTTACCTTTGTAATTTCAGTTTTACTTGGTAAAATAGGTACCGTACGCCATTTGTACGTTTGACAGATATACGCCATGTTTTTCCTCCCCTCTTACCGACGCCCCGTAGCTACAGATAAACTTGCCAAACTATAAATAACTGTTATTTAATAAAACAGGAGAAAAATTCATCCAGTATACAACTACAAAAATTTAAATATTAATTTATAGTAATTGTTCGATATGTTCACCGTTCACTTCAATACATTTATCGACACGTTTCATGAAAGATCGCCTATTATTAAATAAAACCATTGGCGTAAAAAAATCTTTTGCTGCTCTGATTTCTTCCCAAAGTTGGACTCGACTATTTATAGTATTTTTGTATACTATTTCCTTCATAGTGCCCCATATACCGAAATCCAAAGGATTAAATTCTGGACTACGTGGTGGCCAAGGAAACCGACTACCACGACCAATCCAGCGTTCAGGGAAAAGGGTGTTCAAGTAGTTCCGTACTGCACGGGTGTAATGTGCAGGAGCTCCGTCCTGCATAAAAAACATATTATGTCTCAAATTTAGGGGTAAATCATCCAGCATATCGATAAATTCGTTTTGCAAGAAATGTAAATAATTGTTACCATTTAATCGTTGGGGTAACTCATATGGTCCCAGAAAATGTTCACCAATGATCCCACACCAAACATTTATTTTAAATTCATGCTGAAAATGCCGTTCTCTAGTTACATGAGGATTTTCAACGTCCCAAAAGTGGTTATTCCTTAAATTGAAAATTCCTCGGCGAGTAAATGTCGCTTCATCGGTAAATAATATCCTATTGACGAATGTGTGGTCAATATTTTGTTTATTACGAATATCACGTGCAATTTGATATCTTAAAGGAAGATCTCTCGGTAACAAATTTTGAACAGGTGTGAAATGAAATGGATGGTAATTGTCTTGGTGTAATATTTTCAGAACGGACGTTTTACTTATTCGTGTTGCTGCAGATAGTCGCCTTGAACTTGTTTGTGGATCATTTACAACACGAACTAATATTTCATCTTCAACATCAGGCGTAATAATTTTCGGACGACCAATAATGTCCCGTTTCGGATGGAAAGATCCACTTTCCCCTAAGTTCCTATACAAATTTTGATATAGGCATTTACTAGGTTGTAATCTGTTGGGAAACCTTCGTAGATATTCTCTTTGCGCAGCTCTCCCATTTAAATTTTGTTGACAATAAATAGTTATCATATCTCTCTTTTCTTGATTTGTAAAATTATTATGCCTCGGCATTTCTTAATTTTCTTTAACTAACTGATACTAATTAAAATTTGCACGATGAAAATTACACTACTTAGCTGTCAGCTCACAAGTGATTAACTGACAGTAGAAATTATGACATCGGCACCCACTAGATCAATGTTTGTCATAATTTCAACGACATCGCATCAGCGCCTACTACGTTAATAAGACTAAAGTGATAAAATAAAGAAAATGAAAATTATGTAATGGTTTTTTAAACTGCGATTATCTCAAAAACTAGTAACTTTTGAGACTAATGATAGGTATACACTATTTTCATAAAAATGATGTAGTTTTAATATTTTCTGATCAAAAAGACGCTGACGTTAAGGGTAAAAAAGTTAAGGAAGCTTTTGCACCAGTTAGATGGCTCATGTGGCGCCCTCTAGTAATGACATTAAAACGGATATCATTTTATGATTTTTCATACAATAAAACACTCTATACTAAATTTTTAAGTTTATACATTGAATATCTTTCAAATTATTGCGAAAACTTATTTTTTACATTTCAACTTTACCACCCTGTATCTTTTTTATTATCAATATTTTATTAAAGCAAGTTGCGTCAGATCGTAATATTTTTAGGCCGACAATCTTCCATTTCAGTTTGGCCCATTACTTACGGACCACCCTGTATAATTTCATTGAGCTCATATGCACCTTTAGGAACAATTATTGTATGATATACGGGACCTCCAAATATGAATCTATTATTGGTTTCATCAATGTTTGGTATTGTGTTAAAACTATTAAAATTAACTAATCCAACTTCATAGTCATATTTTTCATCTAAGTAAATAGTTGAATTGAAATTGTAATTAAGAATAGACGATCGACCACTTAATGTTACAGAAAATGACATTTTAACTGTGTGTGTGTTCTAGAAGTTTAAATAGTATGATTATAATATTGATGTATAAATTTAAGTGCGTGATGACCACAACTATATGAATTGTTCTGTAGTTTATCATAGTTGTATGTTATATATACAGGACCATTACTGTGAAAATACTTGACAAGTTCGAATGGTGGAGGTAAATTTCCATAACTATCAAAGTATATGATTTTTCTGTCCGATTTTATGTAAGATGTCCAGTGAGTTCCTTTCCCTCTTACTGAATCTGTATTTGAAATACCACATTCATTTTTATGGATTTTTGTCGGTAGATTATAGTAGATGTACTATGAGAGTTCTAACTCAGTCAAGGAGTGGGGGTACCTCCGTATATACAGCATAGGAGTTCTGAAACGGTTCTGAAGTGTCGGACTGTGGTTCTGAATTGTGGACCAGTTGTTTATTTGGAATAGTTGTGTTATATTATAATGATTAAATAATTGAGCGACTGGAACGAATTTTATTGGAATTATTAAAGAAGTGTACGAGTTTGTGTTGTGGTGCCTGCTGGTTTGAAAAAAAGTTGGCCGCTGGTGGGACTCGAACCTACGTGCCGTCGGATGAAATTTATAATTTAAGCGCCCTTACCCACTGGGCTGCTAATGAAGGATTATATATGTTAAAAATGGGTATTTAAACTCGCGTCGCGTATTTTGATCGTTTTCATCGAATTTGGTATGTGATAGATATCTTGTAATCTAATCATATACAGGGTATGTCGGGATACTAAACAACTTAGAATTTTTGTATTTAAAATATCAATTTGATGATATGGTACGGGTTAGATACGGGATATATTGTTATGTTTTATGTGTGTGTGTTTGTTTATGTTTATTATGTTATAATGAATTTGATTTTATTACAGACACTAACATAACTTTTTACTTACTGAATTAATAATGTCTCTCTTTCTCAGGGTTCTGTGGGTTCATAGGCTCTATGTATTATGATTTATTATTGTTTTACTATTCTAATTACTTGAACGCCAAATATCAATTGTTATTTTGTTTTATTATTATCATTATGTTCAAAAATAAAATTTCTAATTATTAAATTTTCTAGTATATTAAAAACAGATCAATTACATTCAATGTAGTGTTTTATTACATAAGTGTTTCAAAAGACACATTTCATTATACAAATACAAATTCAAATTGTTTAAATGTTCTTTCATACATCACACATTCACGCTAATGAAACTAATCCTATTACAGTTAAATATGCAACTCACATAACAATTATGAGTGAGTTTTTTAAGTTTTACAGTTGGTAGTCCTTTTTGTAAGTACATTTATACAAAATGAACGATGGATTACTCAACGTTATTGAAAATTTAGTTTCTCACGCACTGGTAAGTTTATATAACAAAAATTCATTAAATACCTTTTTAATACTTCTTCTAGTAGTGTTTGATACTGTCTCAATGTTTTAAAACAATATGAATACCTTTATATTGCTTTGTAGACTGTGGTAGAATGCACGTGGAGATCTCACGCCTTCCTCCCTCGTGGAATCCGGTTCAAGATGTTACGAAGATCACTCAGGACCACCTTTTACTTTAAAGCACGTGTAAAAGGTAACTTTCACTGGTCACAAATCACTATTTATTTATCTAATTACAATTTTAACAAAATTTCATATATGATTTTAATTAATCTGTTTCTAACAACTTTTTTTAATAAAAAACCTTTTATCTCTCCAAAATAAAAAAAAACTAACTCTTTTTTTTCAAAATCAATAACTACCCCGATTTTCCTTTTTTTCTTTTCTATATTAAAATTCGCCTTCTATATCTCTAAATTTTATATCATTCCTTGTCCAATCAAATTAACCTTATGGTTGTTTATAAATAAATTTAATAATATCTAGTAAAGATTTGCTTTGAGAATAGAAAACATTACATCTTATATTTCTAAATTGAATTGTTTGTGTTTTATCTGTAATTATTCAATTTATCTAAATTACCTTAATCTTTTTCTTCTGTCATAGTTGACATAACAAATATCTCTTTAAAAGCTACCCTATATCAGGTGACAATTGTTGTCACTGTCATTTGACTCATAACCCCATTATTTGTTTATTTTTTTTATTTTTCAGATTGTATAGTTAGATGTAAGCAAATTTCAGTGAAAATTCTATAAGTACTAATTTTGAATAATTTGTTATAGGCATCATGAATACATATCTAGATAATACATAGAAACCATCAACCTACTCGTCTGTATGGTAAATCTTATATTATGTATCAGGTGATTTGTTGACAATTTTAATTTATGTAAATATAATTAAAATTTTATTACTTTCCTTTATCTGTTTAAATTTAAATAAACTACCTTTCCTCTCATTGATTAATAAGATTCTTGTTAAATATGTTAATTTTCTAATAAGGCCTTTTGATTACGTTACAATATACAGGGTTTGTCGCGAATTAGATCGTCGAAATATCGAATTATGATCATTCTTAATACGCAAAAATGGCAAAAATATCGGTACGGGGGTATGGTCGTTAATTAAAAATGTCAATTCGATCATTCGTATATTATGATGTGGGTACAGGGTATTCGCGAAGATCATTCGTAAGAGGTACGGGGATGTCAATTTTTCATACGGGATATACAGGGTTTTTCGCGAATTAGATAATCGAAATATCGGATTATGATCATTCTTAATACGGAAACGGTTACGTGGCAAATAAAAATGTTTATATACGTGGGGGGTATGACGGTTCTCCATTTTCTGATCGAACAGTAATTCTCTCTTTATACGGGAATGAATTAGGATGTAAAATTACGACACAACGATTGTCAAAAGAGTACCAGTAATTCGATGCTATGACGTCATCACACATATTTTACAAGGGTCATGCGATCGACAACGACCAGTTACATTATGTCTTCAGAAGAGCACAGTCATGGAATTGAAGACATTGCTTTTTATGAAGATAAGAGTAAGGTTATGAAACAAACTAGGGAAGCAAGAACAACGTGGAGCAGTCTAAACTGGGATTGTCGTAAATTACCGAAAACTACTTATCCGTTAAGACGTATTCAACCATGTTTAATAGAACAGAAGAAGAGAGCATAAAAAATGAAATTAATAATGTTTTTGCCATGTCATGTATAATTTTAGCATCTGTCTTTGTTTTAATTTTAAAAATTATTTTAAAAATTGTTAAACGTAAATTTGAATCTTCGTGTACATAATATAAAAGTTGATGAATAAACAACTTGTTTTATTTCTAAGTAGTGGTGTATAAAATAAAAACTCATTTGTGGTTAAGGTTTATTTATTTTATGGTAATACAGTATTCAAAAACCAGTGGCGGAGACGTTGTACATTTCGTTGGGTGCACGAATATAGTCCAGAGGTGTGACAGGGGTTTGGATCCTTGGCAAAGTTTACTGTTGCACACGGTGAACCATCGAACTTGCCGACTTCACAAATGTGGGGAAAAACGTTGAAAATGTTACATTTATTTTGCAGAAACTTGGCTTTTTGTTGACCACGAACGTAAATGTAGTCTGCAGCATACAATAGCTTGCTTTCCAATATTTCATTAACTTTAGAATATTCTACATCTCCTGAAGAGTATCGAATTCCGTGCACATTTTTTTCCAAGTAGGTTGCAGTCTTTTTGTCCTCATTACTTAATGTAGAAAACGGTTGAGGTGGTAAAAACATGTAATGTGAACTTTTGAAACCAATTTCTATGGTAAGTTCTTTAACAACGAAAAATCCATTTACGACAAAGCCTTGAATGTCTTCAAAAGCTATTCTCATGTTGACGTCTGCTCGAACTCTAATCAACGTCTAGTTTAAACTTTTAACAATTTCGGTGAGGGGGAAGTATTCCATTACACAATCATGAATTATGATGCAATAGACTTTGGTATTTTCGGGAAAGCCTATGTTTGCTTCAATATCAAGTTTCACATCGACTGTGGACGCCTTCATGCTTTCTTCCTGTTTGGAACAATCGATAACAAACAATGCCCGTTTCTTGAAAGAGGAATAATCCAGCAGGGGGCGCTTCTGTGTGGAGTTCGCGTAGTTGGGATAGAATTCAGTATAGTTAAAATATGCTTCATTGTAGTCAGTTTTACTAAAATCCAATTGCATTCTTTCATTGGGCCAAAATTCACCATTAAGTGACAGTCTTATACTTTGTACATCTGCATTGTCAAATAAAGTAGGATCGGCTGTGCTCACGTTACGTTTGTCAGTTTGAAAGAAAACAATAACAAAACGGGGTCTTTCAACTGAAGTGGATGTTTTAACAGCCCAAACCTCACGTCTTGCACCTTTAGTAATTGAGGGCAATTCGTGTAACTCCCACTTTCTAAATGGAATAACTATAGGCTGATCTTTTTGAATGGATTTCATGAGATTAATCTTTATATCATCATTGGGAAAGATATGATAACTTTTAATTCAACACTTGTAATGTTAATTTTAGCAGTTGTACTGGAGACCGTACCGGACTTGTCGGTAATATAGATGCAATCATTATCATTTCGTGCTCGAACTAATCGTATTGTTTGTCGTCCACATGTAATCATAGAATAATCGTTAAAAATGTTGAAAATATGTTTGAGAGGTATTTGAAGGTTGAGGGACTTGTCGCTGACATTTAGAATAGGATCTTTCGGGTAATTCCAGCCAGCTATAGCCATATGATTGGAATCTTCTTGGTTATAACAAGTCATAGCTCGTACGGCACTTACAATTCCAGGATCTCGAACTGTTTCCATTTCCCTAGCACTTTCACTGTACGTACATGAATCGAAAAGAAAGGCTCCAAAATTATTTGCTAATTTTACGTCTCCTGCTCCGTGTGTTTCGAGGGAACCTTTAATGCACAACAAAGTTTCGCTCATTGCAAAGAACGAATCAACCTGATTAATGCTAAACTCCACAATGTCACTGCAATTGAATGATTTGATAAATGGAGCATAGGTTCTGTATTCAGCCTTTCGAATGGAATCATCAAAGACCGGCTTACGGTAGATATCAAACATCGAAGGCATATTGTCATTTTGACGAAGTCGTTTTCCATACATGGTTGTCATTTCAATCTAAAACCCAGCGATTGCAGCACCAATTTGTTTGCCAACGTGAGTTGTTTCACCGGCGGCTGCTTAGCTAATGAAGTTGGAAAATGTGTAAACTGTCTTTTATGATGATTGATTATTAGTCCCATCTGTTTCGCGCTCTAAGCTCCAATATCAATGTACTCGATTCACCTCTAAAGTTTACAGGTTGACCGTCTTGATCTTAGGCAATGACAGTGATGTTAGTTATTTCACGTTGTGGTATAACGGGTAAGTAGACCATATTATGAGGAATTTTGTCAATGGAATATCCTGGATCTACTTGTATGACGAATTCGTAGATTGTATGGGCAGGTCTGTTCGCATCAAAGGCTCCAGTGGTAATGTTACAATCGAAGCGAATACTGGATACTTTAATGATTTTGACGGGGAGATCTGAAGAGTGCATTTCGTTGACGTCGAGTATTTTCGGCGAAAACCCCAATATTCTCCCAAGACTATCAGCTTGCATAAAGGAAATTTTATATTTACTGAAAATTTCACATTTCAACCTATTGTGATTAGGTTTTAGTAAAAATATATCCTTCGGTGGTGTTATTGAATTGCTTGCGTTCATTTTATCACTGATAAACGCTTCAAGATCAGCCATTTCATAAGGAATACTAAAACTATAAAGCTTGTCTTCGGCATCGTAGTAGTAAAACGTACAATTTTCAATATTTGGTATACTGTTATATGACTGAAAAGATCGTAGAGCTATTTCATAATCATTCTTTGGATCGAGCACAATAGGGGTAGGAGGTTGAAAAGTAAACACGTGATTGGTGCTGTTAACTCTCAGCAACTGCGACATATTGACTAATGAAAATGAAAAAGACATGTATGAATTTAAATATCATTTTTTATTGTTACAAAGAAAACATGTGGCTTGTGAACTTGGAGGACCATCCCAATGGGTCGTCCAATCTGGTCGTTTGTAATGGATGAAACAAGGCAGCCGTATTTGCAACTCAAAATTGGCTCGATATTCATAAGGAAGTTTATGTCACATATTAAGCAATTCCAAAGGTCTCACACACTTTATCAGATGTTCAATGGGAAAGTTCTTTAGTTCTTCGGCAGTGAAACTACTCAATGCTTTACCTTGGTGGATATTTTAAACATAAATGACCGCAATTGATTTGATTGTAATTTTGATATTGAGTATTGTTGTAGAAAATTCGCACACCACCGAGATATTTAACAACTTCTTTCGGCGGCTTCAGGTTACCAAATGAATCGAAATACTCTACTTTGTTGTTTATCTTTCTGTAAGCTACCCAATGACTTCCGCTATTCCTAGAGGTATCCAAATTAACCACTGCACATTCTTGCCTTCGAGTTCCATCTTTGGGGAGGGTGTCTCGCATGAAAACTCCTCGAAAATAGGGTATTTTAAGCAATTTTGCGTAATGTGTTATCTCAAAGTCGGATAATGCGTGATTGGGTAGCTTTATTAGTTTTTTTGTCTCAAATACAATCCGAAACCGCCTTTTGGGTACTTTTTTAAGTATAGGCCAGATCCTACTCGTTCCATAGCCTTATTATGACGTACATCTTCTTCTAATTTCTTTTGCGCATGCTTAGCATCAATGATTGTTTTCGCCACTCCAGGAGCTCAATTCTCGACTCATCGAACGGTACAAGGTCAATCGAATAATGACGTCATTCGAAGGAAAATTGTCAGTGATGCATTCTTGGGTGATCGATTGATCTTCGAATGCGAATAAATCATAATCGAATACAGCGAGTGGACATTTACCCTTCGTAAACAGAAAAAAGCATTCGTGTAGGGTTATAGTAAGGTTAGGTTTTTTCAAATTTTGTGTTCCTAATTTTTAATAATGGATGAACTTTTGTATTTAAACTTAATAGATGAAATGGAAGAGGCAGAAATTGATGTTGAGAATTTGCATGTAGTTGAGAGGCATGCAGGCGATCCATTTACACATTTATCAAATAGTATGTTCATTGAAATTTTTCGAATGTCCAAAGAACTTTGTCGATTTTTGATAAATTTATTAGAACCGTATGTGAGACCTGCAATTAGACCCACTGACTTAGACAATTCATTAAAGGTAAGAGAATAGGTGTTTACAGCTTTTAATTTCTTTGGTTTAAAATTTAAAATAAAATTTATCTTACAGGTTTTAGTAGCCCTTCGTTTCTTTGCTAGTGGAAGCTATCAAATGGATATAGGGTCAAACTATTTTCTAAACGTTTCACAGTCCTCGGTAAGCCGATCTGTAAGAGAGGTGACTGAAGCTTTGAACCATCCAGATGTTTTTAACGCATGGGTAAAATTTCCTAATAACTTTGATGAACTGAATGCAGTTAGACGGAGGTAGCCATCTACTTCTTTTTATTTTTAATAAATCCAATGAAACATTTATGTGTCCAAAAATAGTGCCTATTATAAATTTAAACATTTAATTTATAGGTTTTGAAGAACACAATATTCCTGGTGTCGTTGGGTGCATTGACTGCACTCACGTGGCAATTTTTCCTCCGAAAATTGACGATCCAGAATATCCAGAACATGTTTATGTTAATAGAAAGGGTTATCACTCTATAAATGCAGAATTGGTAGGTTGAAGAAACAAATATTGAATTTTTTATAAGAATTTTTCTGTAGGTTTGTGATAGTACTTTAAAAATTACGAATGTAAGTGCCAGGTATCCAGGCTCTACCAATGACGCTTTTGTTTGGAATAACTCCCATTTACAAGTATTGCTGAGACGCTTACATACGGCTGGCCATAAGGATTATTATTTATTAGGTAAACAAATTATTTTCTCATAGATGGCCTCACCTCTCACAAGCCACTTTAAAAGTAAGAAATCTTACAAAATACCCATCTCGATTCTTTGTGGAAGGTGTCTCCAGTTGCAGACAATGTTCGTGTCTTTGTCTGCAATGAACCTGCCCACAGCTGAGGAAGCCTAACAGACAGAAAACAGCTGTCCGGTGGTGGTCTCGGGGACATTTTTTATAAAGATCAATTCTAGTATTTCGACTCTCTGAAAATTAAGAAGAACTATTCTTTCTAGTAAAACAAGTTTCTTATCTTTTGCCTTCCTAATGAAATATTTTAGTAAATAAGTAACTTGAAATAACAATGTGTGACTGGATTCTGGATATCCTTTAAGGACATGGCTTTTCACACCTCTGGAGGAAGAACCAGTGCCCAATACTCCAGATTATCACTATAATTCAACTCACAAGAGAACAAGGAGTATTATTGAACGGTGTATTGGTGTTCTGAAAATGCGGTTTCGATGCTTATTAAAGCATAGAGTGCTGCATTACACTCCACAAATCGCTTGCAAAATTATTAATGCTTGTGTTGTCCTTCACAATTTATGCATAGAAAATGGAATGTCAGAAATTGAAGAAGAAAACAATGATTTTGATTTTGGTTTGTAAAAACTACATAATATAATTCATATCATTTTTTTTTGGCTCTACGAAAGACGGAGATATAACAATTTGTACTAAATATACGAAAAAAATGAACAAAGCCGACTGCGTTGTCGAATGTGACTTGTTAAGGGTAAGGAAAAATGTACACAAAATTTTCTTGTTATCTTTAGTATATAGAAAGAAAGAAAGAATTTATTAACTACGTTATGTACCTAATACATTTGTAGCAAGTCAAAACACATGTAAACTAACCTAAGACAAAGACGAGTATTATTTGTTTTTATTTTCCTTGCCCTTAACAAGTCACATTCAACATTTCTTAGAACCAAACCTCACATTTTAGCAAACTTTCGTAGATTTAGTACCAATTGTTATATCTCCCACTTTCGTAGAATTAACCAATATCCTTTTTTGATTTTAGGTATTCTACCAAATGTGCAAAATGTGATTGACAATGAATTTGATCATAATCGGCGTATTAACCCTGAGTTAGCAGAGGGTCGAAGAATGAGGTCCAGACTAATACAAAATGTTTTTAACTAATAAGTGTGTTTTATAATTATTATGAAACTAAAAAAATGAATAATAATATATCCAGATTAAAATTATTTATTTTAAATGTTTGTTTTATTTAAAGTTTTATAAATTTTCGAGTCCGCCAGCAATTATTTCCAACGCTGATGCACATTGTGTTTTAGCGGTAGCTATCTCCTTCAAAATTTTTAATTTTTCTTCGTAGTATTTTTCCTTCATTGCTAATTTTTTTGCCAAATGTTTTTCATATGACTCCACTGCAGCTGTCGTATGCTTTAACCGTGTAGGAGTTCTTTTGGGAATTTTTCTAATGTTATACTCCTTTGCATGAATTTTTTTGGATGGGGTTTCTTGCCGCTCCTCGCATATTTCTTGCAACGGTCCTAGTTCAATTATGCTTGAACTACAACCCTCCTTCACTTTATCGACGTTATTAATATTACTATCTGTAACATTTAAAAGTAGAATTTCAGAAAAATGTTACATAATTATATATTTTTACTTACTTTCGTCTTCTTTTTGTGAATCAAATGCCATATTGAACTCTACAATTGACTCTTGAACATTTTCATGACCTTCAACCGAGACAGTTCTAACAATATCCAAAATATCATCTTCGACTTTACTCAAACTGTCTTCTATAAAAGGTCCACCTCCTGTACCTTCCCTGTTCATTTTATTTCTGCTTGCTTTGCTTTTTGTTCGGCCGCACATATCTTGCCATGTCTGAAAGATTATAGACCTAAACATTTATCTATACCTAATTAAGATTGAGTACAATTACCTTTCTCCACTGTTTCCAGTCTTTATTTGCTCCTGGAATGCTATTTAGAATTGTACTTAGTTCAATCCAGCTTTGCTGAGCGTCCTTGTATGTGAAAGTATTAGTAAATTTACCAGTAATAAGATGTGGTCTTTTCTTCAAATACTCCGTCATTGTACTTTTTTGCCTTTCCGTTGGGTTAGGCCTTTTTTTTTCATTTGTTTTATTGTTTGTGTATCCATTATTTATGTAGTTAAAAATAATCACACTGTTAAGTTAGGTTAGGTATGTAAGTTTCGTTTCAATTCAAAACAAATCCAAGTCGATTACAGTGTTGCCAAGTATTTCGGTGAGCAGTTCGAACACTGCTTTACGAAGGGTGGTTGAGAATAAGAAACCATGCAACCACACGCAAACGAAGGCTTCGAATTAATTCGACTTCGCGTCAGTTCGAGTGATGTCGAGAATTGAGCTCCTGGACCTCGGAACATCGATTTATTGATTCTCTATGTTCTATGGCAATGTAAGATGCGAGTAAAAGTGAAAGAAGGGAACATTCGATCACACGAATAGGGAGTACTCAAATTTTTTTCGATCCTTTGTGAAAATTGTAGCTTAACTTAAAACTGTGGTATTCTCGATCATTTTCAGCACGATACATAATTTGTCGAATAGCTGGACCTCGGAACATCGATTTATCGATTCTCTATGTTCTATGGCAATGTAAGATGCGAGTAAAACTGAAAGAAGGGAACATTCGTTCACACGAATAGGGAGTACTCAATTTTTTTTCGATCCTTTATGAAAATTGTAGCTTAACTTAAAACTGTGGTATTCTCGATCATTTTCAGCACGAGACATAATTTGTCGAATAGCTGGACCTCGGAACAACGATTGATCGATTCTCTATGTTCTATGGCAACGTAAGATGTGAGTAAAACTGAAAGAAGGGAACATTCGATCACACGAATAGGAAGTACTCAATTTTTTTTTCGATCCGTTATGAAAATTGTCTCATAACTTAAAACTATGGTATTCTCGATCATTTCCAGCACGAGAAATAATTTGTCGAATAGCTGGACCTCGGAACATCGACTTATCGATTCTCCATGTTCTAATGCAATGTAAGATGTGAGTAAAACTGAAAGAAGGGAACATTCGATCACACGAATAGGAAGTACTCAAATTTTTTTCGATCCTTTGTGAAAATTGTAGCTTAACTTAAAACTGTGGTATTCTCGATCATTTTCAGCACGAGACATAATTTGTCGAATAGCTGGACCTCGGAACATCGATTTATCGATTCTCTATGTTCTATGGCAATGTAAGATGCGAGTAAAACTGAAAGAAGGGAACATTCGTTCACACGAATAGGGAGTACTCAATTTTTTTTCGATCCTTTATGAAAATTGTAGCTTAACTTAAAACTGTGGTATTCTCGATCATTTTCAGCACGAGACATAATTTGTCGAATAGCTGGACCTCGGAACATATTCTCTATGTTCTATGGCAATGTAAGATGTGAGTAAAACTGAAAGAAGGGAACATTCGATCACACGAATAGGAAGTACTCAATTTTTTTTTCGATCCGTTATGAAAATTGTCTCATAACTTAAAACTATGGTATTCTCGATCATTTCCAGCACGAGAAATAATTTGTCGAATAGCTGGACCTCGGAACATCGACTTATCGATTCTCTATGTTCTAATGCAAAGTAAGATGTAAGTAAAACTGAAAGAAGGGAACATTCGATCACACGAATAGGAAGTACTCAAATTTTTTTCGATCCTTTGTGAAAATTGTAGCTTAACTTAAAACTGTGGTATTCTCGATCATTTTCAGCACGAGACATAATTTGTCGAATAGCTGGACCTCGGAACATCGATTTATCGATTCTCTATGTTCTATGGCAATGTAAGATGCGAGTAAAACTGAAAGAAGGGAACATTCGTTCACACGAATAGGGAGTACTCAATTTTTTTTCGATCCTTTATGAAAATTGTAGCTTAACTTAAAACTGTGGTATTCTCGATCATTTTCAGCACGAGACATAATTTGTCGAATAGTTGGACCTCGGAACATATTCTCTATGTTCTATGGCAATGTAAGATGCGAGTAAAACTGAAAGAAGGAAACATTCGATCACACGAATAGGAAGTACTCAATTTTTTTTCGATCCGTTATGAAAATTGTCTCATAACTTAAAACTATGGTATTCTCGATCATTTCCAGCACGAGAAATAATTTGTCGAATAGCTGGACCTCGGAACATCGACTTATCGATTCTCCATGTTCTAATGCAATGTAAGATGTGAGTAAAACTGAAAGAAGGGAACATTCGATCACACGAATAGGAAGTACTCAATTTTTTTTCGGTCCGTTATGAAAATTGTCGCATAACTTAAAACTATGGTATTCTCGATCATTTCCAGCACGAGAAATAATTTGTCGAATAGCTGGACCTCGGAACATCGACTTATCGATTCTCCATGTTCTAATGCAATGTAAGATGTGAGTAAAACTGAAAGAAGGGAACATTCGATCACACGAATAGGAAGTACTCAATTTTTTTTCGGTCCGTTATGAAAATTGTCGCATAACTTAAAACTATGGTATTCTCGATCATTTTCAGCACGAGAAATAATTTGTCGAATAGCTGGACCTCGGATCATTGACTTATCGATTCTCTATGTTCTATGGCTATGTAAGATGTGAGTAAAACTGAAAGAAGGGAATATTCGATCACACGAATAGGAATTACTCAATTTTCTTTTGGTCCGTTATGAAAATTGTCGCATAACTTAAAACTGTGGTATTTTCGATTATTTTCAGCACAAGACATAATTTGTCGAATAGCTGGACCTCGGAACATCGACTTAACGATTCTCTATGTTTGTAGTATTAACTACAAATAAATACGTTTTTTGTGAAACTTTTAAGGTTTTTTATTTATTTTTTGACTAAACCAATTAATCAAAACTTAAAACTACTGACAGTTTTATCAAAACTATAGTAACATAATATTTGGACCGCCACAATACTTCCCCCTTATTTTAAATATTTCACTGCTCTTCCATATTTAGTGAAATAGTATTTTTCGGAATTATTATCTGTTGAAGGTTCATCATTGGCTGTCTCTAAAAATGCAGGCTTGAGGCGGTCAATGGAGATATTCTTTTGTCTTCCATTTGCTAATAAAGTAAAATATTTCTTATATCTATGTATAATTTTGTAAGGTCCTTGGTAAGGTTGCTGTAAAGAACGCTTAACTGCATCCACACGAATAAAAACATGTGAACAACTCTGAAGTTCTTTAAATACAAAAATTTTCTGTGAACTATGATCGGAAGTTTTACTAGGATTTAAATTGTTCATAAATTCTTGAAGATTCCTAAGAAATTCCGTAGGTTCTATATTGGACGATGATAACCAAGTAAGTTCATACTAGGTCTGGACCCTGGTGGTACCATGGGGTACCACGGCTGTGGGAATGGGTTTACTTCGGTTAAGGACGCCCGAAGCTGAAGAATTGGTACTGCCAAGGTGGGGATTTCCTCGTACAGGTTGTGGTTCTCATCAGTGATGAGACCAAATGTGGCGGGGATAGTGGCAAGCACTTGGGTGGGCAGTGGAGGGAATGCAGGATAAAGGGGTTTGTCCGGCAACAGTCTTAGTTTGACCAAGACCGGTGAGATAGAGCCGAATTGGCTCAGGGACGTTGAAGGTTAAACCTTCGTACTTTTGCTGGAGGGCAGACTCTTCTAGAGTCATGTCCTGGTTGAACTTCGCCTTTAAGCTGACTACTCGTAGCCAGTAAAGAGATGTACAGTAGTAGAGAAACATCTCGTAAGTCCACGATTTCGACAGGTTTGGGTTGTCGATAGTAAACTCACGGTAGGTCATCTCAACTAGGGGACAAAAGCTGAAGAGGAGGGAGTGAATGTGACGTTAATGTTGACTTCTTGCACGCCTTGATTGTGCTGGAAGGCGGACTGCTCAGTAGCAGTGGGTTTGTCGACGTGTTTGTCCTTCTTTTCCTTAATTTTTGCAGGGGGGAAACGTTTCCTCCGCGGGGAATAGCGGCAGGAAGCGCGGGTTTAGTTTGTTTTTGTTTTTCTTTCTTTGGCGGCTTAGCCAAGACAGCGTTTGGGTCTTTCTTATTTTCGGGCTTGCCGAAATAAGTTCGTACCATATCTGCCATGTTAATTCGCTTTAGAATTCAAAACGTAGTGGGTAAAAGTGTAGGATGATAATAAAATTATCACAAAAACGATTGATAGCTTTGGTTTGACAATTTTGTTGTTCCGAACCTCGAAAGTTCTTGAAAACTTGTATTTTGTTGTTCATCTTGGCAATTAATATCATTTAACTCTTCATTTTTGGTAAGTAAATTGGAAAAATCAAAATCATTTATATTGGTAACATTAGAATAATTCTTTCTAATCGTTTCTTCTAATATAAGCTTAAGATCTTCCAAAGTTCCTTCATTACTTAATCCAAAACATTTTAAAATTTGCATAACTTGTCTTTTGCTAAGTTGTTGCAGGTACATCTTACTCAATTTAAACCTCGGGGTCACCAAATTGTAGTATTAACTACAAATAAATACGTTTTTTGTGAAACTTTTAAGGTTTTTTATTTATTTTTTGACTAAACCAATTAATCAAAACTTAAAACTACTGACAGTTTTATCAAAACTATAGTAACATAATATTTGGACCGCCACAATACTTCCCCCTTATTTTAAATATTTCACTGCTCTTCCATATTTAGTGAAATAGTATTTTTCGGAATTATTATCTGTTGAAGGTTCATCATTGGCTGTCTCTAAAAATGCAGGCTTGAGGCGGTCAATGGAGATATTCTTTTGTCTTCCATTTACTAATAAAGTAAAATATTTCTTATATCTATGGATAATTTTGTAAGGTCCTTGGTAAGGTTGCTGTAAAGAACGCTTAACTGCATCCACACGAATAAAAACATGTGAACAACTCTGAAGTTCTTTAAATACAAAAATTTTCTGTGAACTATGATCGGAAGTTTTACTAGGATTTAAATTGTTCATAAATTCTTGAAGATTCCTAAGAAATTCCGTAGGTTCTATATTAGACGATGATAACCAAGTAAGTTCATACTAGGTCTGGATCCTGGTGGTACCATGGGGTACAACGGCTGTGGGAATGGGTTTACTTCGGTTAAGGACGCCCGAAGCTGAAGAATTGGTACTGCCAAGGTGGGGATTTCCTCGTACAGGTTGTGGTTCTCATCAGTGATGAGACCAAATGTGGCGGGGATAGTGGCAAGCACTTGGGTGGGCAGTGGAGGGAATGCAGGATAAAGGGGTTTGTCCGGCAACAGTCTTAGTTTGACCAAGACCGGTGAGATAGAGCCGAATTGGCTCAGGGACGTTGAAGGTTAAACCTTCGTACTTTTGCTGGAGGGCAGACTCTTCTAGAGTCATGTCCTGGTTGAACTTCGCCTTTAAGCTGACTACTCGTAGCCAGTAAAGAGATGTACAGTAGTAGAGAAACATCTCGTAAGTCCACGATTTCGACAGGTTTGGGTTGTCGATAGTAAACTCACGGTAGGTCATCTCAACTAGGGAGACAAAAGCTGAAGAGGAGGGAGTGAATGTGACGTTAATGTTGACTTCTTGCACGCCTTGATTGTGCTGGAAGGCGGACTGCTCAGTAGCAGTGGGTTTGTCGACGTGTTTGTCCTTCTTTTCCTTAATTTTTGCAGGGGGGAAACGTTTCCTCCGCGGGGAATAGCGGCAGGAAGCGCGGGTTTAGTTTGTTTTTGTTTTTCTTTCTTTGGCGGCTTAGCCAAGACAGCGTTTGGGTCTTTCTTATTTTCGGGCTTGCCGAAATAAGTTCGTACCATATCTGCCATGTTAATTCGCTTTAGAATTCAAAACGTAGTGGGTAAAAGTGTAGGATGATAATAAAATTATCACAAAAACGATTGATAGCTTTGGTTTGACAATTTTGTTGTTCCGAACCTCGAAAGTTCTAGAAAACTTGTATTTTGTTGTTCATCTTGGCAATTAATATCATTTAACTCTTCATTTTTGGTAAGTAAATTGGAAAAATCAAAATCATTTATATTGGTAACATTAGAATAATTCTTTCTAATCGTTTCTTCTAATATAAGCTTAAGATCTTCCAAAGTTCCTTCATTACTTAATCCAAAACATTTTAAAATTTGCATAACTTGTCTTTTGCTAAGTTGTTGCATGTACATCTTACTCAATTTAAACCTCGGGGTCACCAAATTGTAGTATTAACTACAAATAAATACGTTTTTTGTGAAACTTTTAAGGTTTTTTATTTATTTTTTTGACTAAACCAATTAATCAAAACTTAAAACTACTGACAGTTTTATCAAAACTATAGTAACATAATATTTGGACCGCCACAATACTTCCCCCTTATTTTAAATATTTCACTGCTCTTCCATATTTAGTGAAATAGTATTTTTCAGAATTATTATCTGTTGAAGGTTCATCATTGGCTGTCTCTAAAAATGCAGGCTTGAGGCGGTCAATGGAGATATTCTTTTGTCTTCCATTTACTAATAAAGTAAAATATTTCTTATATCTATGGATAATTTTGTAAGGTCCTTGGTAATGTTGCTGTAAAGAACGCTTAACTGCATCCACACGAATAAAAACATGTGAACAACTCTGAAGTTCTTTAAATACAAAAATTTTCTGTGAACTATGATCGGAAGTTTTACTAGGATTTAAATTGTTCATAAATTCTTGAAGATTCCTAAGAAATTCCGTAGGTTCTATATTAGACGATGATAACCAAGTAAGTTCATACTAGGTCTGGATCCTGGTGGTACCATGGGGTACTACGGCTGTGGGAATGGGTTTACTTCGGTTAAGGACGCCCGAAGCTGAAGAATTGGTACTGCCAAGGTGGTTATTTCCTCGTACAGGTTGTGGTTCTCATCAGTGATGAGACCAAATGTGGCGGGGATAGTGGCAAGCACTTGGGTGGACAGTGGAGGGAATGCAGGATAGAGGGTTTGTCCGGCAACAGTCTTAGTTTTACCAAGACCGGTGAGATAGAGCCGAATTGGCTCAGGGACGTTGAAGGTTAAACCTTCGTACTTTTGCTGGAGGGCAGACTCTTCTAGAGTCATGTCCTGGTTGAACTTCGCCTTTAAGCTGACTACTCGTAGCCAGTAAAGAGATGTACAGTAGTAGAGAAACATCTCGTAAGTCCACGATTTCGACAGGTTTGGGTTGTCGATAGTAAACTCACGGTAGGTCATCTCAACTAGGGAGACAAAAGCTGAAGAGGAGGGAGTGAATGTGACGTTAATGTTGACTTCTTGCACGACTTGATTGTGCTGGAAGGCGGACTGCTCAGTAGCAGTGGGTTTGTCGACGTGCTTGTCCTTCTTTTCCTTAATTTCTGCAGGGGGGGGAACGTTTCCTCCGCGGGGAATAGCGGCAGGAAGCGCGGGTTTAGTTTGTTTTTGTTTTTCTTTCTTTGGCGGCTTAGCCAAGACAGCGTTTGGGTCTTTCTATTTTCGGGCTTGCCGAAATAAGTTCGTACCATATCTGCCATGTTAATTCGCTTTAGAATTCAAAACGTAGTGGGTAAAAGTGTAGGATGATAATAAAATTATCACAAAAACGATTGATAGCTTTGGTTTGACAATTTTGTTGTTCCGAACCTCGAAAGTTCTTGAAAACTTGTATTTTGTTGTTCATCTTGGCAATTAATATCATTTAACTCTTCATTTTCGGTAAGTAAATTGGAAAAATCAAAATCATTTATATTGGTAACATTAGAATAATTCTTTCTAATCGTTTCTTCTAATATAAGCTTAAGATCTTCCAAAGTTCCTTCATTACTTAATCCAAAACATTTTAAAATTTGCATAACTTGTCTTTTGCTAAGTTGTTGCAGGTACATCTTACTCAATTTAAACCTCGGGGTCACCAAATTGTAGTATTAACTACTAATAAATACGTTTTTTGTGAAACTTTTAAGTTTTTTTATTTATTTTTTGACTAAATCAATTAATCAAAACTTAAAACTACTGACAGTTTTATCAAAACTATAGTAACATAATATTTGGACCGCCACATGTTCTATAGTTCTATGGCAATGTAAGATGTGAGTAAAACTGAAAGAAGGGAACATTCGATCACACGAATAGGAAGTACTCAATTTTTTTTCGGTCCGTTATGAAAATTGTCGCATAACTTAAAACTATGGTATTCTCGATCATTTTCAGCACGAGAAATAATTTGTCGAATAGCTGGACCTCGGAACATCGACTTATCGATTCTCCATGTTCTAATGCAATGTAAGATGTGAGTAAAACTGAAAGAAGGGAACATTCGATCACACGAATAGGAAGTACTCAATTTTTTTTTCGATCCGTTATGAAAATTGTCTCATAACTTAAAACTATGGTATTCTCGATCATTTCCAGTGTTATAACATATACTAATGATGTTTCCTGGACTATTTATTTATATATATTATTGTTTCTCCTTCCATCTGAAACCTGTATGTAATGTCCTTCATCGATTTGTGTGTATGTAAAGAATTAAATAAATCAGTTTACTTCCAAATATTGTTGTATTAATTTAAACATAAAATATAACATGGCGCTGCGATAAAAAGAGCCACAAAAATACTAGTTTTTATGTACCTATATACATTTATAACAGTAAATAAAAATTTAATTATTACAAAAGTGAAATTTCAAACATGGCTTCTGGAATTTCTCCGCCAACAGCTATGAATTTCGGTCCTCCGATTGATGAAGGCTGGACATTTTTTAAACAAAAATTTGAACTTTATCTTAAAGCAACAGACTTAATAAAAAAGTCATCTGAGACGAAGGCATCCATTTTGCTGAGCTGTATTGGTGATGAAGCTCTTAAGGTGTATAACCAGTTTACATGGGAAGATTCCGATAAGAAAATGGACTTGGATACTATTTTATTAAAATTTTTAGAAGCATTTACTCCCGAAAAAAATGTAACCTATGAGAGACATATTTTTTTTCTTCGAAATCAATATCAAGATGAATCAATTGATGTTTATGTCAAAGAACTACGACATCTTAGTAATACTTGTGAATTTGGAAATCTTCGTGACAGCCTAATCAAAGACAAATTGATTTTGGGTATATTAGATAAAAATGTCAAGAAAGATCTTCTGCAAACCAAAGATTTGACGCTTGAAAAGTCTATCTCGATTTGCAAACTAGCTGAAAGGACAAAAGTGCAAATGCAAGTGTTACAAAATGAAACATCATCATTATCATTGAACGAAATAAATAGTGGAAACAATAGTGGTCATTTTTCAAGTCGTCGGAACTATGTGCGTGATAAAAGTGCCAAAAAAAATCGCAGAGTGTCTCGTGAGCGTCATCCATCAGAAAATTCTGAAAATAGTAAGTTTAATTCCCACTATCAAAGGATTGGTGCAAAGAAAAAACAATTTTTATGCAAAAACTGTGGACAAACTCATACAAAAAATGAATGTCCAGCTTATGGAAAAAAATGCGCCAAATGTCATAAGTTAAATCATTTTGCCAATTCTTGTAGATCTGTTAACAATATCACTTCTCAAAATCAAGATTGTTCTTCTGATGAAAGTTTAGATTCAAATTATTATATTGACTGCATATACAAAATTAATTTGGTTCACAATACTTCTGATTGGAGCGTCAACTTACTACTGGAAAATAAGGCTAGTATAAATTTTAAATGTGATTCAGGAGCTGATATAAATGCCATTCCTGTTAAATTTTTAAAGTGCTTAAATATTCATAAAAATAATCTTTTACCAAATAATTTAAAAATTTTTGATTATAATGGGTCAAAAATTGATATTTTAGGAAGATGTTTACTTTCATGTAATTATAACAATTTTAATGGACACTTAGAATTTTTTATAGTTAAAAAAGAAAATTGTCCTGCTATTTTAGGTAGAGTAGATTGCCAAAAATTAAATATTTTAAAATTCTTAGGTAACAATGTAAAAAATACGATCAATAATGTTACAAAAATTGAAAATATTGACTACACTAAAATAACAGATCAATTTAAAGATGTTTTTAATGGTTTAGGTACCCTAAAATGCGAAAAATATCATTTTAATATAAATAATTTGGTCAAACCAGTTGTAAATCCACCTCGCAAAGTACCATTTGCGTTACACAATAAATTAAAAATACTTTTAAATGATCTTGAACAAAAACAAATAATTGCAAAAGTAAATCAACCTACAGAATGGGTCAATAGTTTAGTTATTGTACACAAACCAAATGGTGAGTTGCGATTGTGCCTTGACCCCCAAACTTTAAATAAAGCAATAATACCAGAAAATTACCCCCTTACTACAATTGATGAAATAATGTCAAAATTATCACAAGCAAAATTTTTTACAAAGTTAGATGCAAGTCAAGCTTTCTGGCAGGTCGAACTTGATGATGAAAGTTCATTTAAATGTACTTTTAATTCACCTTTTGGTAAATACCGCTTTTTACGGATGCCCTATGGAATAAAACCAGCCTCTGAAGTCTTTCAGAAATATATTAGGCAACATTTTGAAAATATTGAAGGTTGTGCATCTTATATTGATGATTTTTTAATATGGGGTTCTACCAAAGCTGAACACGATTCAAGATTAATTCAAGTTCTAAAAAAAACTCGTGAAATTAACTTAAAACTAAATTTTTTAAAATGCGAATTTGGTGTCAATAAAATAAAATTCATGGGTCACATTTTTTCACAAAACGGTATTGAACCTGACGAAAACAAAATTTTAGCATTAAAAAACTTTAAAACACCCGAATGCAAAAAAGATGTTGAAAGATTTTTAGGCATTATTACGTATGTATCCAAGTTTATACCAAATTTGTCTTTTAATACTGAAAATTTAAGAGTTTTACTTAAAAACGACATTTTATGGCACTGGGATCAACCTCAAGAAAATACCTTTAATTACTTGAAAAACATTTTAACTAAAAAACCAATCTTACAATATTATGATCGCAATAAACCAATTACATTATCAGTTGATGCATCAAAAAACGCTATAGGAGGTGTTTTACTTCAAAATAATTTACCAGTTTATTATATTTCAAAATCTTTATCTGAAAATCAGAAAAACTGGGCTCAAATAGAAAAAGAAATGTTCGCAATTACTTATTCTTGTTTACGTTTTCATCAGTATATTTATGGAAAAGCAATAACAGTTGAAACGGATCACAAGCCACTGATTTCTATTGTCAAAAAACCACTAAACTCTTGTCCTATGCGTTTACAGCGTATGCTCCTACAGATTTAACCCTATTCCATAAATTTAATATATAAACCCGGAACAAAAATACCCATAGCTGATGCGTTATCAAGAGCTTATGATTGTTCTCAAAATTATCAAAATGATGAATTTTCACTAAATGACAAAATAGAATCTCAAATTTTATCTATACAATCCAGCGTACCTATATCTCAACAACAATTACAAAATATTAAAAATGAGACTATAAAAGATCCAATCTTAAAGCAAATAATAAACTTTGTTCAAAATATCTGGCCGAGCAGTAAAAAAATAAATCAAATTATAAAACCATATTTTATTATTAGAGAGAACATATCTTTTTCTGACAATTTATTATTTTTTAATAAAAAAATAATTATACCTAAATCATTACAGAAAGAAATGCTTGTTAAACTTCATACTAGTCATTTAGGTCGAAATAAAACCAAATGTCGTGCGCGAACATTATTCTATTGGCCAAACATGTCTCAAGATATTGATACATTTATTAAAAATTGTAGATCATGCACTATTTTCTCAAAAAATAATCAAAAGGAACCATTAATTAATCATAAAATACCAAATAGAGCCTGGCAAAAAGTTGCTATAGATATTTTTAAGTTAAATGGAAAATTTTATATTTGCATCGTCGACTATTTCTCAAAATTTTCTGATATTAAATGCTTAGAAAATAACATAACGTCAATGGCAGTAATCAGCTATTTGAAGCACATTTTCTCACTATTTGGAATACCTGACGAAATTGTATCAGATAATGGCGCTCAGCTGTGTTCTGATTCCATAAAAATGTTTTCAAAGGAATGGGGTATTGATCTAACTTACTCTAGTCCCTATTTTCCGCAATCAAATGGGCAAGTAGAACGGTACATTGGTACTATCAAAAATATTTTAAATAAATGCTTCTTTGATGGAACCGACCCTTTTTTAGCTCTGTTAGAATTGCATAACACACCTATTGATAACAATTTGTATTCTCCAGCTCAATTATTATTAAGTAGAAATTTGAAAAGTATATTGCCCACGACAGAACAGAATTTAAAACCAAAAGTCATTAACCATAAATTTCATAAAAACAATTTGATAAATAAACAACAAAAAAGCAAGTTTTATTATGATATAAAAACACAAAAATTATCTCCTTTAAAAATAAACCAGAACGTTTTGATAAGAAATAATGGTTATTTCAATCTTGCAGGCAAAATAGTAAAAATAAATAAAAATCCTAGAAGTTATCAAATTCAATTGCACGATTCACAAAAAATTTTAACTAGAAATAGGCACCATATTAAAATTGATCCAAAACTAATTTCAGTTGAAAACAAAAGACGAAGTGATATGAAAACAGAAAGTAAAAAATCTGAGTATAAAACAAGATTTGGTAGAATATTAAAACCGGTAGTTCGCTTTCAATATTAGTTTGTAAACATTTATTTTTATTAATACAAACAGAAACAAATATTTTGTTATTTACGTTTTAGTTTTCAGAATTTGATTGTTAATTTTAAATGAAAAATGAGGGATGTTATAACATATACTAATGATGTTTCCTGGACTATTTATTTATATATATTATTGTTTCTCCTTCCATCAGAAACCTGTATGTAATGTCCTTCATCGATTTGTGTGTATGTAAAGAATTAAATAAATCAGTTTACTTCCAAATATTGTTGTATTAATTTAAACATAAAATATAACATCCAGCACGAGAAATAATTTGTCGAATAGCTGGACCTCGGATCATTGACTTATCGATTCTCTATGTTCTATGGCTATGTAAGATGTGAGTTAAACTGAAAGAAGGGAATATTCGATCACACGAATAGGGAGTACTCAATTTTTTTCGATCCGTTATAAAAATTGTAGCTTAACTTAAAACTGTGGTATTCTCGATCATTTTCAGCACGAGAAATAATTTGTCGAATAGCTGAACCTCGGATCATTGACTTATCGATTCTCTATGTTCTATGGCTATGTAAGATGTGAGTAAAACTGAAAGAAGGGAACATTCGATCACACGAATAGGAAGTACTCAATTCTTTTTCGATCCGTTATGAAAATTGTCTCATAACTTAAAACTATGGTATTCTCGATCATTTCCAGCACAAGAAATAATTTGTCGAATAGCTGGACCTCGGAACATCGACTTATCGATTCTCCATGTTCTAATGTAATGTAAGATGTGAGTAAAACTGAAAGAAGGGAACATTCGATCACACGAATAGGAAGTACTCAATTTTTTTTCGGTCCGTTATGAAAATTGTCGCATAACTTAAAACTATGGTATTCTCGATTATTTTCAGCACGAGAAATAATTTGTCGAATAGCTGGACCTCGGAACATCGACTTATCGATTCTCCATGTTCTAATGTAATGTAAGATGTGAGTAAAACTGAAAGAAGGGAACATTCGATCACACGAATAGGAAGTACTCAATTTTTTTTCGGTCCGTTATGAAAATTGTCGCATAACTTAACACTATGGTATTCTCGATCATTTCCAGCACGAGAAATAATTTGTCGAATAGCTGGACCTCGGAACATCGACTTATCGATTCTCCATGTTCTAATGTAATGTAAGATGTGAGTAAAACTGAAAGAAGGGAACATTCGATCACACGAATAGGAAGTACTCAATTTTTTTTCGGCCCGTTATGAAAATTGTCGCATAACTTAAAACTATGGTATTCTCGATTATTTTCAGCACGAGAAATAATTTGTCGAATAGCTGGACCTCGGAACATCGACTTATCGATTCTCCATGTTCTAATGTAATGTAAGATGTGAGTAAAACTGAAAGAAGGGAACATTCGATCACACGAATAGGAAGTACTCAATTTTTTTTCGGTCCGTTATGAAAATTGTCGCATAACTTAAAACTATGGTATTCTCGATCATTTCCAGCACGAGAAATAATTTGTCGAATAGCTGGACCTCGGAACATCGACTTATCGATTCTTCATGTTCTAATGTAATGTAAGATGTGAGTAAAACTGAAAGAAGGGAACATTCGATCACACGAATAGGAAGTACTCAATTTTTTTTCGGTCCGTTATGAAAATTGTCGCATAACTTAAAACTATGGTATTCTCGATTATTTTCAGCACGAGAAATAATTTGTCGAATAGCTGGACCTCGGAACATCGACTTAACGATTCTCTATGTTTGTAGTATTAACTACAAATAAATACGTTTTTTGTGAAACTTTTAAGGTTTTTTATTTATTTTTTGACTAAACCAATAAATCAAAACTTAAAACTACTGACAGTTTTATCAAAACTATAGTAACATAATATTTGGACCGCCACAATACTTCCCCCTTATTTTAAATATTTCACTGCTCTTCCATATTTAGTGAAATAGTATTTTTCGGAATTATTATCTGTTGAAGGTTAATCATTGGCTGTCTCTAAAAATGCAGGCTTGAGGCGGTCAATGGAGATATTCTTTTGTCTTCCATTTGCTAATAAAGTAAAATATTTCTTATATCTATGTATAATTTTGTAAGGTCCTTGGTAAGGTTGCTGTAAAGAACGCTTAACTGCATCCACACGAATAAAAACATGTGAACAACTCTGAAGTTCTTTAAATACAAAAATTTTCTGTGAACTATGATCGGAAGTTTTACTAGGATTTAAATTGTTCATAAATTCTTGAAGATTTCTAAGAAATTCCGTAGGTTCTATATTGGACGATGATAACCAAGTAAGTTCATACTAGGTCTGGACCCTGGTGGTACCATGGGGTACCACGGCTGTGGGAATGGGTTTACTTCGGTTAAGGACGCCCGAAGCTGAAGAATTGGTACTGCCAAGGTGGGGATTTCCTCGTACAGGTTGTGGTTCTCATCAGTGATGAGACCAAATGTGGCGGGGATAGTGGCAAGCACTTGGGTGGGCAGTGGAGGGAATGCAGGATAGAGGGTTTGTCCGGCAACAGTCTTAGTTTTACCAAGACCGGTGAGATAGAGCCGAATTGGCTCAGGGACGTTGAAGGTTAAACCTTCGTACTTTTGCTGGAGGGCAGACTCTTCTAGAGTCATGTCCTGGTTGAACTTCGCCTTTAAGCTGACTACTCGTAGCCAGTAAAGAGATGTACAGTAGTAGAGAAACATCTCGTAAGTCCACGATTTCGACAGGTTTGGGTTGTCGATAGTAAACTCACGGTAGGTCATCTCAACTAGGGAGACAAAAGCTGAAGAGGAGGGAGTGAATGTGACGTTAATGTTGACTTCTTGCACGCCTTGATTGTGCTGGAAGGCGGAGTGCTCAGTAGCAGTGGGTTTGTCGACGTGTTTGTCCTTCTTTTCCTTAATTTTTGCAGGGGGGAAACGTTTCCTCCGCGGGGAATAGCGGCAGGAAGCGCGGGTTTAGTTTGTTTTTGTTTTTCTTTCTTTGGCGGCTTAGCCAAGACAGCGTTTGGGTCTTTCTTATTTTCGGGCTTGCCGAAATAAGTTCGTACCATATCTGCCATGTTAATTCGCTTTAGAATTCAAAACGTAGTGGGTAAAAGTGTAGGATGATAATAAAATTATCACAAAAACGATTGATAGCTTTGGTTTGACAATTTTGTTGTTCCGAACCTCGAAAGTTCTTGAAAACTTGTATTTTGTTGTTCATCTTGGCAATTAATATCATTTAACTCTTCATTTTCGGTAAGTAAATTGGAAAAATCAAAATCATTTATATTGGTAACATTAGAATAATTCTTTCTAATCGTTTCTTCTAATATAAGCTTAAGATCTTCCAAAGTTCCTTCATTACTTAATCCAAAACATTTTAAAATTTGCATAACTTGTCTTTTGCTAAGTTGTTGCAGGTACATCTTACTCAATTTAAACCTCGGGGTCACCAAATTGTAGTATTAACTACAAATAAATACGTTTTTTGTGAAACTTTTAAGGTTTTTTATTTATTTTTTTGACTAAACCAATTAATCAAAACTTAAAACTACTGACAGTTTTATCAAAACTATAGTAACATAATATTTGGACCGCCACAATACTTCCCCCTTATTTTAAATATTTCACTGCTCTTCCATATTTAGTGAAATAGTATTTTTCGGAATTATTATCTGTTGAAGGTTCATCATTGGCTGTCTCTAAAAATGCAGGCTTGAGGCGGTCAATGGAGATATTCTTTTGTCTTCCATTTACTAATAAAGTAAAATATTTCTTATATCTATGGATAATTTTGTAAGGTCCTTGGTAAGGTTGCTGTAAAGAACGCTTAACTGCAAAAACATGTGAACAACTCTGAAGTTCTTTAAATCCAAAAATTTTCTGTGAACTATGATCGGAAGTTTTACTAGGATTTAAATTGTTCATAAATTCTTGAAGATTCCTAAGAAATTCCGTAGGTTCTATATTAGACGATGATAACCAAGTAAGTTCATACTAGGTCTGGATCCTGGTGGTACCATGGGGTACAACGGCTGTGGGAATGGGTTTACTTCGGTTAAGGACGCTCGAAGCTGAAGAATTGGTACTGCCAAGGTGGGTATTTCCTCGTACAGGTTGTGGTTCTCATCAGTGATGAGACCAAATGTGGCGGGGATAGTGGCAATATATGTCCCAAAAAGGCAGGAAGCCAATTTGTAACACTAATTACTCCCTCGAGAGCTGTCCCGGCTTATGAGACCTTTTAACTCAGGAGTGGGTACGCTCCAGCTTAGCGACACTCTGTATATAGGATATGTTTGATGGGTGAGGGCGCCACTGCTTTAAATTCGACAAAATTTAATAACTAGGTGTAAAGCAGAACACCTTATTTACTTTAAAGTTTAACTAGAAAGGAAAAATGAATATTGAAAATATTTTGACTACTTTAACACAACAATAAAAAACTAAAATACTGATACCGATAGGCAACCACACACAGCAAATCTGTGGGTTTAAAACAAACACTCAAGTAAGAAATTCAAATTTATTTTGCCACAAAAGGTTAAGTACTTAGCTTAGGGTTTCGGATTTCTCCCACAGCGGTATGTGTATGGTCTCGGTTGGTTTCAGATTTGGACGACTTCTATAGGAAGGTAGACCTGGGGGACTTCTCCTGAGAGTGTAGTCAGCTGGATCGGTGCTTTATCGGTAACTTGCTAATTTGCGATATTTTCAACGGTATCTTGGAGTTAATAATTTGCGGTATTTTTGAGGTAATCTTGAGTTACATTTGACGGTAACTTGGGGCCAATAATTTGCAATATTTTCAACGGTAACTTGGGGCCAATAATTTGCAATATTTTCAACGGTAACTTGGGGCCGTATAAATAAAACGGCTAAGGTAAGAATTCGTTAATACGCAAAATTATGTTCTTTCTTTGAAGGCAGAAGGCAAAAAGGAAGAAGTTCTCTCTGCGTTACAATTATATTAACGGTTCATTTTCGTTAGGGGAGGAATTCGAGCTTTCTGATTGGTTAGTTTTTAACGGGTTCTCAACGTTCAAAAACGGTTGTGTCTATTGGTCGTCCGAAAGGTATTTTTTTAATGGTTAAGTGCAGGATTTAATTATACATGTGATTAAATTAATTTTACGCTCGGAACATGTCAATGAACATGTTACACCCCCTCTCCTCGGGAAAAAAAATGATTCGAAGAATTATTTTTTATTTGAAGTAGTGTTAACAGAGAAGAAAGAATAGAAGATAGTATAAAGAATGAAAACAAAACGTGAGGATATTTTAATGCGGTAAAACTGAAAATCAATCCTGAATCTATGTACTTATTCAAATGCAACCAAATTTAGGTAAAGGTAAGGTAATTGTTGTCTTGTGACTAATGTATATTTGTGTCGTTATAATAAAGTATACACTGAGAAAAAAGATAAACATACGATACATTCTCAATGTATATAAAACGGTAAGATACGATACGATAAGATACGGTACGATAAATGTTTCGAAAGATGACTGGACCTCCAGATTCGCATAGCGGGGTAATTCCAGTGAATTCGAAACAAAGCATCCCAACAGGGGGACACCCATAAAAATATTTAAAGTGCTATCAGTCATAATTTATCAAAAAGTACAATTCTCATGGAATCCTGATTATTACTTAATGAAATAGCCTAATTTCCAACCAATAAATAAACAAAAATGTGTCATAATGACGTCACCTAGGGTGAATTGTTAGCTTATAAGTCAAAAATATTTGGCAAGACGACAGCACTATAGTGTTCCATATGGAACTTACAACGACAATGATAAATACATAAAGTGTCACTATAGACAGCGTAAAAAAAGGTAAGGTAGGTGGTTTGAAACAAAAGAAAAGTACATAGGTACTGAATTCAAAGTGTAAACGGTAAAGATACTATTTATTTGTTGCGGTAACGGTAGAAATGTTTGAAAAAAAAAATAATTAAATGTAGGTAATATATTAGTTAAGGCTTGTAAGTACGGAAGTAAGATAGTTAGATATACGGTAAGAAGATAAGAAGTAAAACTAACACTATACCCATGACCCTGTTAAGGAATACGGTACGTCAGCACAGAACTTTATGAAAGTTTGGCCAACCTGAAAGATTAAGGCGAAAAAAGTTAAATTATTAAAGATACGGTAAGAAAGGAAAAGATAGTTTTAGGAAAGAGAAATATAAAGGTATTAGATAAGGGAAGTGCGAAGAAGAAGAAAAAAAGGACTAAGCAGTCGTTTTTTTTTTTCGGACCAATTATGTTTATATACTGGGCGCAAGCCGCCACCCAGCAGAGGCCAACCCGATCCAATTGGGGCCTGACGCCTTTCGTGACACGTCAATCGTTGACTCTAAGTTAACAAAATACCATGTTTTTTGTTTGAGAAACGGTAAGAAAACTCGGTGGGGGGATATATAAAACAAAAAATGCGGACCAAAAATTGAAGGGACAGTAAAATACATTTTTAGCAATGTAGAGCTTCACGGTTGTGTTATCAAATTATCCGGTATTCTAATGTGGTTCAACAGGATGAAATTTATGCGGGATAAGAAAAGGAGCCGTTTTGTCCGGAGAACGGTATAAACTCCATGTAGCTTGGTCTACTTCCTTTTCTACACGGGGGAAAGTCAATGGGTGAGCCAAGTTGTATATGGTATGATTATGTAAACGGTTATATATTGTAGTGTGGCAAAATAAGGGTACAAAAAAATAAAAAAGTAATAAAAAAATAAGAGGAAAAAATTAAAAGTTATATTGAACAAACAAGAATATGTAGACGAAGACTAATGCAATACTGGTCAAATTGTAAAGGAGTTCTCGAACTGATTATTCTGGGAGGTTGCCTGTTCACAGTAGCCATAGGTCATCGCACAGAAGTCACAAATGAGGGGTTCCTACACAATATATCCAGTATAGTGGAGCGTGTTTAAAGTGATGACTAACAGAAATTACTAAAGTTAATATCATTTACTAGTTATTTATTTATGATTTATTTTTATTTTTTAAATATATTAAAATGTTTGATGCTAAAAGTTTAATCAAATGTCATCATTGTAATCACGTTCATTATCTGAATCATCAGGAAGGTTTTCGTCGACATCAATAAATTGTGCTTTTAAATCAGAAACATGCCAATTTCCCAGGTCATTACCCAACAAATCTCTAAGGTTATATACTAATTTAGAAACTACTTTATGAACGATACACGGTATATATTTAGGAGCGAATTTGGCTGCAAAATTATCACTTTTAGAGGAAAGTACATAATTCTTTTTCCAAAGACGGTCACCAACATGATATTCAATGTCCCTTTTTCGTAAATTATAATATTTAGAATTTCTGTCATAAGCCTGTTTTAATTTTTTGCGTACATCAATATAAAGTTTAGGAAGAGTTTGGAGATCATCAACTAATTGTAATTTATTCGAAATATTAATCAGATTGTTTGCGTTATCAGAAATTGCTCCATAAAAATCACCACTTAAAGGTACGTTTCTAGCAAAATTCAGAAAAGCGGGAGAATATCCTGTAACGTCATGTTTTGCAGTTCTTATCGCTTGCGCGACCTTATGCAAAGAAGTGTCCCAATTTTTATGAGAGGAATTGTCATGAATATAACAACGTAAAGCGGTAACTATTGTTTTATTAGTACGTTCGGTATGATTAACTTGAGGGTGATAACGGGCATTGTAGAAAATCTTTTGTACTTTATATTGTTCCATTAAGTTTTTAAAAAGAGTTGAGGTAAAGACTGTGCCGTTGTCGACAGAAAATATTTGCGGGACTCCAAAGATAAGAAAAACTTGATTTTCGATAAATTTGACGATACTAGAAGCTGTAGCATTATGCATAGGATGGACAAGACAAAATTTAGTGAACCAATCAGTTATTACAAGAACAAATCTATTGCCATTTTTGGATCTGGGATAAGGTCCTATTAAATCGGCTGAAATCCATTGCCAAGGAAAGTTAATATCTTTATATTGACCCATTATGCCGGCCTTGGGCAAATTTTGAGTTTTACAAGAAGAACAAACGGAACATTTATTTATATAACGAGATACGGTATTTCTGAGTTTAGGCCAATAATAGAGTTCTGAAATTCGAGCAATTGTCTTAGAAATCCCAAGGTGGGCGCTAGTTTCGCTATCATGAAAAGTTTTAAGAATATCTGTTCTGTTTGCGGTAGGAACTACAATTTTCCAGTTAGATAAATTGCTTGATATTGGATTTGAAGAAAAAACGTGTTTATAAAGAATATTATTTTCGACTTTAAATGTAGGGTATAAATCAGGATTGTTCTCAATTTTTTTAATCATAGAGGTATACCAAGCATCTGGTTTAAATGTTTTAACGTCAATAACAGAAATATCAGGAAATGAACGAGAAAGAGCATCGCTAACGACCATAGTAGTTCCTTTTCTATGTTTAATTTCGAAGTCAAATTGTGCAAGTCTAAGAGAGAGACGGGCTAAACGTCCTGAAGGGTTAGAAAGTTTTGATAGATATTGCAAAGATGAATGATCTGTTTCGAGTACAAAATGTGTTCCTTCTACATAACCTCTGAATTTTTCAATGCCAAAAATTACTCCTAAAAGTTCTTTTTCTGTAGTACTATATTTTCTTTCAGTTTTATTAAGGGTACGACTTGCATAAGCGATAGGGTGTTCAATACCATCACATTGTTGATATAAGATTGCTCCTAATCCAGTGTCACTGGCATCAGTTTGTATAGTAAACTCCTTAGAAAAATCGGGACTTGCGAGAATTGGGCTAGAAGTAAGTCGTTTTTTGACTTCGATAAAGGCATTTTCGGCTTCTGGAGTCCAAGAGATAGGTTGCCCTTTCTTTCTGCCATGCAGGAGATCAGTTATTGGGGAACAAACGGAAGAAAAATCTTTTATGAAACGACGGTACCAACCAATTAATCCAATTAATCTCTTAATTTCGGTAGTGTTTTTAGGTGTGGGATAATTTAGAATTGCAGAAACTTTATCCTCATCTGTTCGAAGACCAGCTGTATCGACTACAAAACCAAGAAATTTAAGGGAATCACGACAGAATTCACATTTATTGAAATTTACTGTAAGATTAGCTTCTTTAAGGCGAATATATAATTTTTTAAGGATTTCTATGTGAAGTTCAAAAGTAGGAGTAGCGACAATGATATCATCTAAATAACAGAAACAATAAGGTTTTAAAGATGGATCAATTACGATATCCATAAGACGTGCCATAGTTTTAGGAGCGTTAATCAAACCGTAAGGAGTTGTTTTGAACTCAAAAAGACCTAGACCATAGACTGCAAAAGCGGTTTTAGGACGGGAAGATTCAGAAAGAGGTATTTGTAAAAATGCTTTTTTAAGATCAACTGAAGTAAGAAATTTTGCATCTCGAAGTTTACTAAGAATAACATCAACTTGAGCCATAGGATACGAGTCGGGAGTAGTTATTTTATTTAATTTTCTTCCATCAAAACATAATCGAGCTTCACCAGATTTTTTCGGAACAACCCACAGAGGTGAACACCAAGGAGAATTGGAAGGTTGAATGACATCCAGGCGTTGTAATTCCTCAATTTCTTTGATTAAAAGTTTGTGCATTGCAGGAGACAAGGGGTACTGACGTTGTGCAACAGGTTTGGCATTACCGGTATCGATGTCATGTTCAACAAGGTGAGTCCTACCGATTCGATCAGAAGGAGCAAGAGAAGAGAATAAATTTATTACATCATCGAGTTTTTCTTTTTCATCTATTGATAAGGAAGAGATAGGTTGTATTGTATTAATAACGCAGTTAGAAGATAATATTGAATAAGATAAATCTTGAAAACTAATGTCTATTTTGAACAAGCCTAAAAAGTCTACTCCTAAAATGAGAGAGTGAGTTATGGACGGTATTATCATAATTTTTAATGTTTTTGTAATATTATTTACTGTGACTGGAGCAGAGATATAACCCATGTACTGTTGTGGAACGCCGTCAGCAGTAGTGATACTAAAATTTGGTTCATATTGTATGGGTAAATGTAGAGAGTGTAATAATGAAAAACCTTGATTTCCTAGGATTGTAGAATTACTACCTGTGTCTATCATGGCTAAGACAGGAATATCTAAAATTTGTACTCTAAGATAAGGTCTATTATCGTTAGGTTTCTTTGCAAATAAAGGACGAGAGTTACTTGAAACTGAAACGGTATTCGATTCCATTATAGGTAAGGCAATTTGATTTTCATTATTAGATGACTGGATTTTGTTTTCCGCTAATAAAGGTTTTGAAATGATTGTTTGTGAAGGTAATGATTTATTTAAGTTATTTGAATTGTTCTTAGATAAAAAGTTTTTAACAAAAAGAAGATATTTTTTCCATTCGGCATCAGAGGTGGAGAAAGTTAATTTTGATTCGATGGTGGGTTTTGGTTTTCTGAATTCCTGTTTGACTGTTTTTTGTTCTTCCTTGAGTTTTCTGGCCGAGAAGTTTGTTGTACTTGACTGGACACAGTTGCCAGATTCGGTGAGCCAGTCTGCCTCAAGTTTTTTGAATTACATTTACGACATTTGGGCTTCGTAGTGTTTTTAGCACCACATCCATAACAGAAAATAGACTTTGTAGAAAAACATTGTGAGTAAGAATGGCCAATTTTATCACAGTTCCAACAGGTTAATGAAGTTAAAGCGGCGACATTAGTAGTTTTTTGTCTTTGATTTGACACAGAAGGGACATAAAGGCAAGATAAGTCAGGTTCAAGAGTTCTAGAATGATTTGAATTTGGTGACCTATATCTATCTGACCACACACGAGATTCCTCAATTCTTTTACAGAGATCTGTTAATTCATCAACTGTTACTGGATTATGCAATGCTAAAGCGGAAATGAAGAAAGGTAAGAGGTTCCTACGTATTTTAGCAACACGGGTACGTTCATCAACCACAGTGGATAATCTATTAAAAAGACCTATCATAGAAGAAATATAAACAGTAACTGGTTCATTCGGACCCATAGTACGGTTTGAAATTTCCAGTTCTAAATCAGTTTCATAACTATATGGCAAAAAATCAGCCTTTAATTTAGCAACAATATCGTTCCAAGAATGAAATTTACTGCGGTTATTAAGATACCAAGTGAAAGCATTATCCTTAAAGAGTTCACAAGATTGTAAGAAAAGTTCATTTTCGGTAACACCCCTAGAAAGTCTGAGTACTTCAACTTTTTCTAAAAATAAATGAAGGGATTCATTTTTACCAGTAAAGAAAACGTTCCATTTGTAAACCGGATCATGTTTTTGATACGAGACATTAGATTGTGTGGGAGAAGTTATTGGATTTGAAAGTAAGGTGTCATCTGATCTGTTTGATAAAAGGTTTATTTTGGTTGCGAAATCTGCTTCTAAAAGTATTAATTTATTTGTTAATGTTTCTTTGGTTTGATGTTGTTCAGTGTTTTGGTAATTTACTCTGTGTAATCTATTAGTTAAATGAGTTAACTTTGGATTTATTATGGAAAACATTGGGTCATTTTTGTTGCCACTAAATTGACTAACAAGTGCTGCTACATCATTAAATGAGTCTGTAATCTCTAATATGTCATCTTCAAAAGAGAGTGTGTTAACAGGGGAAGACATGCTCCTGTTAAAGTTTTCAGCTGCAAGAAGGCCTGTCAGAATTTTCCTTTTTTGTTCATCAGAATCAGGGACAGAAACATTTCTTATATGGATTTCATATGCAAGTTCATGTGTTTTCAAATGATTAACCTGCATCTTGAAAATATTTAAGAACAACGATAAAAAGATAAGATAAGGTACGGTAAAGATAAATAAGTCCAAGATATTTAGGTTAACAATAGAAATCCACACTATTAAAGGTAAGAATCCAAACGGACATAAAAGGTACGGTAAAGAGATAAAGGTATTTAGCTATATTTACTCAAAAAGTTCAAACATTAAAAGAGAATAAGCGAAAATAAACGGTATCAATAAATGTTAAACAATATCAAGTAAAGCAAAATTTTCAATTAATTCAGCACATAAACCAAAATGTTAAAAATAAAAAAGCTCTTTAAAACTGTTTTATTATACCAAAATATTGAAATCAACAATAAAATCTCCTTATTATTTCTTAATAAAAATTTCCTTATTGTTTTTAATAAGAAACGTTAAGACACACCACTATCAGATATTAAATATGAATTGAATTGATTCTAATCAAAATATCAAGATATCAAAAAGGGAAAAAAAAATATGCACTAGGGAATTATTTAAAAATTAAAATTTGAAGGCAAATTACTATTTAATTATCAAAAAAAGTTAAAGTTAAAATTTAGATAGAACTGAAAAAAAACTAAAGAAACTCCACAAATATCACTATATACAGCGTGACGAAAAGCTAGGGCGCCAATTTGTAGCAATATATGTCCCAAAAAGGCAGGAAGCCAATTTGTAACACTAATTACTCCCTCGAGAGCTGTCCCGGCTTATGAGACCTTTTAACTCAGGAGTGGGTACGCTCCAGCTTAGCGACACTCTGTATATAGGATATGTTTGATGGGTGAGGGCGCCACTGCTTTAAATTCGACAAAATTTAATAACTAGGTGTAAAGCAGAACACCTTATTTACTTTAAAGTTTAACTAGAAAGGAAAAATGAATATTGAAAATATTTTGACTACTTTAACACAACAATAAAAAACTAAAATACTGATACCGATAGGCAACCACACACAGCAAATCTGTGGGTTTAAAACAAACACTCAAGTAAGAAATTCAAATTTATTTTGCCACAAAAGGTTAAGTACTTAGCTTAGGGTTTCGGATTTCTCCCACAGCGGTATGTGTATGGTCTCGGTTGGTTTCAGATTTGGACGACTTCTATAGGAAGGTAGACCTGGGGGACTTCTCCTGAGAGTGTAGTCAGCTGGATCGGTGCTTTATCGGTAACTTGCTAATTTGCGATATTTTCAACGGTATCTTGGAGTTAATAATTTGCGGTATTTTTGAGGTAATCTTGAGTTACATTTGACGGTAACTTGGGGCCAATAATTTGCAATATTTTCAACGGTAACTTGGGGCCAATAATTTGCAATATTTTCAACGGTAACTTGGGGCCGTATAAATAAAACGGCTAAGGTAAGAATTCGTTAATACGCAAAATTATGTTCTTTCTTTGAAGGCAGAAGGCAAAAAGGAAGAAGTTCTCTCTGCGTTACAATTATATTAACGGTTCATTTTCGTTAGGGGAGGAATTCGAGCTTTCTGATTGGTTAGTTTTTAACGGGTTCTCAACGTTCAAAAACGGTTGTGTCTATTGGTCGTCCGAAAGGTATTTTTTTAATGGTTAAGTGCAGGATTTAATTATACATGTGATTAAATTAATTTTACGCTCGGAACATGTCAATGAACATGTTACACACTTGGGTGGGCAGTGGAGGGAATGCAGGATAGAGGGTTTGTCCGGCAACAGTCTTAGTTTTACCAAGACCGGTGAGATAGAGCCGAATTGGCTCAGGGACGTTGAAGGTTAAACCTTCGTACTTTTGCTGAAGGGCAGACTCTTCTAGAGTCATGTCCTGGTTGAACTTCGCTTTTAAGCTGACTACTCGTAGCCAGTAAAGAGATGTACAGTAGTAGAGAAACATCTCGTAAGTCCACGATTTCGACAGGTTTGGGTTGTCGATAGTAAACTCACGGTAGGTCATCTCAACTAGGGAGACAAAAGCTGAAGAGGAGGGAGTGAATGTGACGTTAATGTTGACTTCTTGCACGCCTTGATTGTGCTGGAAGGCGGACTGCTCAGTAGCAGTGGGTTTGTCGACGTGTTTGTCCTTCTTTTCCTTAATTTTTGCAGGGGGGAAACGTTTCCTCCGCGGGGAATAGCGGCAGGAAGCGCGGGTTTAGTTTGTTTTTGTTTTTCTTTCTTTGGCGGCTTAGCCAAGACAGCGTTTGGGTCTTTCTTATTTTCGGGCTTGCCGAAATAAGTTCGTACCATATCTGCCATGTTAATTCGCTTTAGAATTCAAAACGTAGTGGGTAAAAGTGTAGGATGATAATAAAATTATCACAAAAACGATTGATAGCTTTGGTTTGACAATTTTGTTGTTCCGAACCTCGAAAGTTCTTGAAAACTTGTATTTTGTTGTTCATCTTGGCAATTAATATCATTTAACTCTTCATTTTCGGTAAGTAAATTGGAAAAATCAAAATCATTTATATTGGTAACATTAGAATAATTCTTTCTAATCGTTTCTTCTAATATAAGCTTAAGATCTTCCAAAGTTCCTTCATTACTTAATCCAAAACATTTTAAAATTTGCATAACTTGTCTTTTGCTAAGTTGTTGCAGGTACATCTTACTCAATTTAAACCTCGGGGTCACCAAATTGTAGTATTAACTACAAATAAATACGTTTTTTGTGAAACTTTTAAGGTTTTTTATTTATTTTTTGACTAAACCAATTAATCAAAACTTAAAACTACTGACAGTTTTATCAAAACTATAGTAACATAATATTTGGACCGCCACATGTTCTATAGTTCTATGGCAATGTAAGATGTGAGTAAAACTGAAAGAAGGGAACATTCGATCACACGAATAGGAAGTACTCAATTTTTTTTCGGTCTGTTATGAAAATTTTCGCATAATTTAAAACTGTGGTATTCTAGATCATTTTCAGCACGTGACATAATTTGTCGAATAGTTGGACCTCGGAACATCGATTTATCGATTCTCTATGTTCTATGGCAATGTAAGATGCGAGTAAAACTGAAAGAAGGGAACATTCGATCACACGAATAGGGAGTACTCAATTTTTTTTCGATCCGTTATAAAAATTGTAGCTTAACTTAAAACTGTGGTATTCTAGATCATTTTCAGCACGAGACATAATTTGTCGAATAGTTGGACCTCGGAACATCGATTTATCGATTCTATGTTCTATGGCAATGTAAGATGCGAGTAAAAGTGAAAGAAGGGATCATTCGATCACACGAATAGGAAGTACTCAGTTTTTTTTCGGTCCGTTATGAAAATTGTCTCATAACTTAAAACCATGGTATTCTCGATCATTTTTAGCACGAGAAATAATTTGTTGAATAGCTGGACCTCGGAACATCGACTTATCGATTCTCTATGTTCTAATGCAAAGTAAGATGTGAGTAAAACTGAAAGAAGGGAACATTCGATCCCACGAATAGGAAGTACTCAATTTTTTTTCGGCCCGTTATGAAAATTGTCGCATAACTTAAAACTATGGTATTCTCGATCATTTTCAGCACGAGACATAATTTGTCGAATACTTGGACCTCGGAACATCGATTTATTGATTCTCTATGTTCTATGGCAATGTAAGATGCGAGTAAAAGTGAAAGAAGGGAACATTCGATAACACGAATAGGGAGTACTCAAATTTTTTTCGATCCTTTGTGAAAATTGTAGGTTAACTTAAAACTGTGGTATTTTCGATCATTTTTAGCACGAGAAATAATTATCGATTCTCCATGTTCTAATGCAATGTAAGATGTGAGTAAAACTGAAAGAAGGGAACATTCGATCACACGAATAGGAATTACTCAATTTTCTTTTGGTCCGTTATGAAAATTGTCGCATAACTTAAAACTATGGTATTCTCGATCATTTTCAGCACGAGAAATAATTTGTCGAATAGCAGGACCTCGGAACATCGACTTATCGATTCTCTATGTTCTATGGCAACGTAAGATGTGAGTAAAACTGAAAGAAGGGAACATTCGATCACACGAATAGGAAGTATTCAATTTCTTTTTGGTCCGTTATAAAAATTGTCGCATAACTTAAAACTATGGTTTTCTCGATAATTTTCAGCACGAGACATAATTTGTCGAATAGTTGGACCTCGGAACATCGATTTATCGATTCTCTATGTTCTATGGCAATGTAAGATGTGAGTAAAACTGAAAGAAGGGAACATTCGATCACACGAATAGGAAGTATTCAATTTCTTTTTGGTCCGTTATAAAAATTGTCGCATAACTTAAAACTATGGTATTTTCGATTATTTTCAGCACAAGACATAATTTGTCGAATAGCTGGACCTCGGAACATCGACTTAACGATTTTCTATGTTCTATGTTCTATGGCAATGTAAGATGCGAGTAAAACTGAAAGAAGGGAACATTTGATCACACGAATAGGGAGTACTCAATTTTTTTTCGATCCGTTATAAAAATTGTAGCTTAACTTAAAACTGTGGTATTCTCGATCATTTTTAGCACGAGACATAATTTGTCGAATAGTTGGACCTCGGAACATCGATTTATCGATTCTCTATGTTCTATGGCAATGTAAGATGCGAGTAAAACTGAAAGAAGGGAACATTCGATCACACGAATAGGGAGTACTCAATTTCTTTTTGGTCCGTTATAAAAATTGTCGCATAACTTAAAACTGTGGTATTCTCGATCATTTTCAGCACGAGACATAATTTGTCGAATAGTTGGACCTCGGAACATCGATTTATCGATTCTCTATGTTCTATGGCAATGTAAGATGCGAGTAAAACTGAAAGAAGGGAACATTCGATCACACGAATAGGAAGTACTCAATTTTTTTTCGGTCTGTTATGAAAATTGTCGCATAACTTAAAACTGTGGTATTCTCGATCATTTTCAGCACGAGACATAATTTGTCGAATAGCTGGACCTCGGAACATCGATTTATCGATTCTCTATGTTCTATGGCAATGTAAGATGCGAGTAAAACTGAAAGAAGGGAACATTCGATCACACGAATAGGAAGTACTCAATTTTTTTCGGTCTGTTATGAAAATTGTCGCATAACTTAAAACTGTGGTATTCTAGATCATTTTCAGCACGAGACATAATTTGTCGAATAGCTGGACCTCGGAACATCGATTTATCGATTCTCTATGTTCTATGGCAATGTAAGATGCGAGTAAAACTGAAAGAAGGGAACATTCGATCACACGAATAGGAAGTACTCAATTTTTTTTCGATCCGTTATAAAAATTGTAGCTTAACTTAAAACTGTGGTATTCTCGATCATTTTTAGCACGAGACATAATTTGTCGAATAGTTGGACCTCGGAACATCGATTTATCGATTCTCTATGTTCTATGGCAATGTAAGATGCGAGTAAAACTGAAAGAAGGGAACATTCGATCACACGAATAGGGAGTACTCAATTTTTTTTCGGTCTGTTATGAAAATTGTCGCATAACTTAAAACTGTGGTATTCTAGATCATTTTCAGCACGAGACATAATTTGTCGAATAGTTGGACCTCGGAACATCGATTTATCGATTCTCTATGTTCTATGGCAATGTAAGATGCGAGTAAAACTGAAAGAAGGGAACATTCGATCACACGAATAGGGAGTACTCAATTTTTTTTCGGTCCGTTATAAAAATTTTCGCACAATTTAAAACTGTGGTATTCTCGATCATTTTCAGCACGAGACATAATTTGTCGAATAGTTGGACCTCGGAACATCGATTTATCGATTCTCTATGTTCTATGGCAATGTAAGATGCGAGTAAAACTGAAAGAAGGGAACATTCGATCACACGAATAGGGAGTACTCAATTTTTTTTCGATCCGTTATAAAAATTGTAGCTTAACTTAAAACTGTGGTATTCTCGATCATTTTCAGCACGAGACATAATTTGTCGAATAGCTGGACCTCGGAACATCGATTTATCGATTCTCTATGTTCTATGGCAATGTAAGATGTGAGTAAAACTGAAAGAAGGGAACATTCGATCACACGAATAGGAAGTATTCAATTTCTTTTTGGTCCGTTATGAAAATTGTCGCATAACTTAAAACTATGGTATTTTCGATTATTTTCAGCACAAGACATAATTTGTCGAATAGCTGGACCTCGGAACATCGACTTAACGATTTTCTATGTTCTATAGTTCTATGGCAATGTAAGATGTGAGTAAAACTGAAAGAAGGGAATATTCGATCACACGAATAGAAAGTACTCAATTTTTTTTCGATCCGTTATAAAAATTGTAGCTTAACTTAAAACTGTGGTATTCTCGATCATTTTCAGCACGAGACATAATTAGTCGAATAGCTGGACCTCGGAACATCGATTTATCGATTCTCTATGTTCTATGGCAACGTAAGATGTGAGTAAATCTGAAAGAAGGGAACATTCGATCACACGAATAGGAAGTATTCAATTTCTTTTTGGTCCGTTATGAAAATTGTCGCATAACTTAAAACTATGGTTTTCTCGATAATTTTCAGCACGAGACATAATTTGTCGAATAGTTGGACCTCGGAACATCGACTTAACGATTTTCTATGTTCTATAGTTCTATGGCAATGTAAGATGTGAGTAAAACTGAAAGAAGGGAATATTCGATCACACGAATAGAAAGTACTCAATTTTTTTTCGATCCGTTATAAAAATTGTAGCTTAACTTAAAACTGTGGTTTTCTCGATCATTTTCAGCACGAGACATAATTAGTCGAATAGCTGGACCTCGGAACATCGATTTATCGATTCTCTATGTTCTATGGCAACGTAAGATGTGAGTAAAACTGAAAGAAGGGAACATTCGATCACACGAATAGGAAGTATTCAATTTCTTTTTGGTCCGTTATAAAAATTGTCGCATAACTTAAAACTATGGTTTTCTCGATAATTTTCAGCACGAGACATAATTTGTCGAATAGTTGGACCTCGGAACATCGATTTATCGATTCTCTATGTTCTATGGCAATGTAAGATGTGAGTAAAACTGAAAGAAGGGAACATTCGATCACACGAATAGGAAGTACTCAATTTTTTTTTGGTCCGTTATGAAAATTGTCGCATAACTTAAAACTATGGTATTCTCGATCATTTTCAGCACGAGAAATAATTTGTCGAATAGCTGGACCTCGGATCATTGACTTATCGATTCTCTATGTTCTATGGCTATGTAAGATGTGAGTAAAACTGAAAGAAGGGAATATTTGATCACACGAATAGGAATTACTCAATTTTCTTTTGGTCCGTTATGAAAATTGTCGCATAACTTAAAACTGTGGTATTTTCGATTATTTTCAGCACAAGACATAATTTGTCGAATAGTTGGACCTCGGAACATCGATTTATCGATTCTCTATGTTCTATGGCAATGTAAGATGTGAGTAAAACTGAAAGAAGGGAACAGTCGATCACACGAATAGGAAGTACTCAATTTTTTTTTGGTCCGTTATGAAAATTGTCGCATAACTTAAAACTATGGTATTCTCGATCATTTTCAGCACGAGAAATAATTTGTCGAATAGCAGGACCTCGGAACATCGACTTATCGATTCTCTATGTTCTATGGCAACGTAAGATGTGAGTAAAACTGAAAGAAGGGAACATTCGATCACACGAATAGGAAGTACTCAATTTCTTTTTGGTCCGTTATGAAAATTGTCGCATAACTTAAAACTATGGTATTCTCGATAATTTTCAGCACGAGACATAATTTGTCGAATAGTTGGACCTTGGAACATCGATTTATCGATTCTCTATGTTCTATGGTAATGTAAGATGTGAGTAAAACTGAAAGAAGGGAACAGTCGATCACACGAATAGGAAGTACTTAATTTTTTTTGGTCCGTTATGAAAATTGTCGCATAACTTAAAACTATGGTATTCTCGATCATTTTCAGCACGAGAAATAATTTGTCGAATAGCAGGACCTCGGAACATCGACTTATCGATTCTCTATGTTCTATGGCAACGTAAGATGTGAGTAAAACTGAAAGAAGGGAACATTCGATCACACGAATAGGAAGTACTCAATTTTTTTTCGATCCGTTATAAAAATTGTAGCTTAACTTAAAACTGTGGTATTCTCGATCATTTTCAGCACGAGACATAATTAGTCGAATAGCTGGACCTCGGAACATCGACTTATCGATTCTCTATGTTCTATGGCAACGTAAGATGTGAGTAAAACTGAAAGAAGGGAACATTCGATCACACGAATAGGAAGTACTCAATTTCTTTTTGGTCCGTTATGAAAATTGTCGCATAACTTAAAACTATGGTATTCTCGATAATTTTCAGCACGAGACATAATTTGTCGAATAGTTGGACCTCGGAACATCGATTTATCGATTCTCTATGTTCTATGGTAATGTAAGATGTGAGTAAAACTGAAAGAAGGGAACAGTCGATCACACGAATAGGAAGTACTTAATTTTTTTTGGTCCGTTATGAAAATTGTCGCATAACTTAAAACTATGGTATTCTCGATCATTTTCAGCACGAGAAATAATTTGTCGAATAGCAGGACCTCGGAACATCGACTTATCGATTCTCTATGTTCTATGGCAATGTAAGATGCGAGTAAAACTGAAAGAAGGGAACATTCGATCACACGAATAGGAAGTACTCAATTTTTTTCGATCCGTTATAAAAATTGTAGCTTAACTTAAAACTGTGGTATTCTAGATCATTTTCAGCACGAGACATAATTTGTCGAATAGCTGGACCTCGGAACATCGATTTATCGATTCTCTATGTTCTATGGCAATGTAAGATGCGAGTAAAACTGAAAGAAGGGAACATTCGATCACACGAATAGGAAGTACTCAATTTTTTTCGATCCGTTATAAAAATTGTAGCTTAACTTAAAACTGTGGTATTCTCGATCATTTTCAGCACGAGACATAATTTGTCGAATAGCTGGACCTCGGAACATCGATTTATCGATTCTCTATGTTCTATGGCAACGTAAGATGTGAGTAAAACTGAAAGAAGGGAACATTCGATCACACGAATAGGAAGTACTCAATGTTTTTTTTGGTCCGTTATGAAAATTGTCGCATAACTTAAAACTATGGTATTCTCGATAATTTTCAGCACGAGACATAATTTGTCGAATAGTTGGACCTCGGAACATCGATTTATCGATTCTCTATGTTCTATGGTAATGTAAGATGTGAGTAAAACTGAAAGAAGGGAACATTCGATCACACGAATAGGAAGTACTCAATTTCTTTTTGGTCCGTTATGAAAATTGTCGCATAACTTAAAACTATGGTATTCTCGATAATTTTCAGCAGGAGACATAATTTGTCGAATAGTTGGACCTCGGAACATCGATTTATCAATTCTCTATGTTCTATGGTAATGTAAGATGTGAGTAAAACTGAAAGAAGGGAACATTCGATCACACGAATAGGAAGTACTCAATTTCTTTTTGGTCCGTTATGAAAATTGTCGCATAACTTAAAACTATGGTATTTTCGATTATTTTCAGCACAAGACATAATTTGTCGAATAGCTGGACCTCGGAACATCGACTTATCGATTCTCTATGTTCTATAGTTCTATGGCAATGTAAGATGTGAGTAAAACTGAAAGAAGGGAACATTCGATCACACGAATAGGAAGTACTCAATTTTTTTTCGATCCGTTATAAAAATTGTAGCTTAACTTAAAACTATGGTATTCTCGATAATTTTCAGCACGAGACATAATTAGTCGAATAGCTGGACCTCGGAACATCGATTTATCGATTCTCTATGTTCTATGGCAACGTAAGATGTGAGTAAAACTGAAAGAAGGGAACATTCGATCACACGAATAGGAAGTACTCAATTTTTTTTTGGTCCGTTATGAAAATTGTCGCATAACTTAAAACTATGGTATTCTCGATAATTTTCAGCACGAGACATAATTTGTCGAATAGTTGGACCTCGGAACATCGATTTATCGATTCTCTATGTTCTATGGTAATGTAAGATGTGAGTAAAACTGAAAGAAGGGAACATTCGATCACACGAATAGGAAGTACTCAATTTCTTTTTGGTCCGTTATGAAAATTGTCGCATAACTTAAAACTATGGTATTCTCGATAATTTTCAGCACGAGACATAATTTGTCGAATAGTTGGACCTCGGAACATCGATTTATCGATTCTCTATGTTCTATGGTAATGTAAGATGTGAGTAAAACTGAAAGAAGGGAACATTCGATCACACGAATAGGAAGTACTCAATTTCTTTTTGGTCCGTTATGAAAATTGTCGCATAACTTAAAACTATGGTATTTTCGATTATTTTCAGCACAAGACATAATTTGTCGAATAGCTGGACCTCGGAACATCGACTTAACGATTCTCTATGTTCTATAGTTCTATGGCAATGTAAGATGTGAGTAAAACTGAAAGAAGGGAACATTCGATCACACGAATAGGAAGTACTCAATTTTTTTTCGATCCGTTATAAAAATTGTAGCTTAACTTAAAACTATGGTATTCTCGATAATTTTCAGCACGAGACATAATTTGTCGAATAGTTGGACCTCGGAACATCGATTTATCGATTCTCTATGTTCTATGGTAATGTAAGATGTGAGTAAAACTGAAAGAAGGGAACAGTCGATCACACGAATAGGAAGTACTCAATTTCTTTTTGGTCCGTTATGAAAATTGTCGCATAACTTAAAACTATGGTATTTTCGATTATTTTCAGCACAAGACATAATTTGTCGAATAGCTGGACCTCGGAACATCGACTTATCGATTCTCTATGTTCTATGGCAATGTAAGATGTGAGTAAAACTGAAAGAAGGGAACATTCGATCACACGAATAGGGAGTACTCAATTTTTTTTCGATCCGTTATAAAAATTGTAGCTTAACTTAAAACTGTGGTATTCTCGATCATTTTTAGCACGAGACATAATTTGTCGAATAGTTGGACCTCGGAACATCGATTTATCGATTCTCTATGTTCTATGGCAATGTAAGATGTGAGTAAAACTGAAAGAAGGGAACATTCGATCACACGAATAGGAAGTACTCAATTTCTTTTTGGTCCGTTATGAAAATTGTCGCATAACTTAAAACTATGGTATTTTCGATTATTTTCAGCACAAGACATAATTTGTCGAATAGCTGGACCTCGGAACATCGACTTAACGATTCTCTATGTTCTATAGTTCTATGGCAATGTAAGATGTGAGTAAAACTGAAAAAGGGGAACATTCGATCACACGAATAGAAAGTACTCAATTTTTTTTCGATCCGTTATAAAAATTGTAGCTTAACTTAAAACTGTGGTATTCTCGATCATTTTCAGCACGAGAAATAATTTGTCGAATAGCAGGACCTCGGAACATCGACTTATCGATTCTCTATGTTCTATGGCAACGTAAGATGTGAGTAAAACTGAAAGAAGGGAACATTCGATCACACGAATAGGAAGTACTCAATTTCTTTTTGGTCCGTTATGAAAATTGTCGCATAACTTAAAACTATGGTATTTTCGATTATTTTCAGCACAAGACATAATTTGTCGAATAGCTGGACCTCGGAACATCGACTTAACGATTCTCTATGTTCTATAGTTCTATGGCAATGTAAGATGTGAGTAAAACTGAAAAAGGGGAACATTCGATCACACGAATAGAAAGTACTCAATTTTTTTTCGATCCGTTATAAAAATTGTAGCTTAACTTAAAACTGTGGTATTCTCGATCATTTTCAGCACGAGACATAATTAGTCGAATAGCTGGACCTCGGAACATCGATTTATCGATTCTCTATGTTCTATGGCAACGTAAGATGTGAGTAAATCTGAAAGAAGGGAACATTCGATCACACGAATAGGAAGTATTCAATTTCTTTTTGGTCCGTTATGAAAATTGTCGCATAACTTAAAACTATGGTTTTCTCGATAATTTTCAGCACGAGACATAATTTGTCGAATAGCTGGACCTCGGATCATTTACTTATTGATTCTCTATGTTCTATGGCTATGTAAGATGTAAGTAAAACTGAAAGAAGGAAACATTCGATCACACGAATAGGAAGTACTCAATTTTTTTTTGGTTCGTTATGAAAATTGTCGCATAACTTAAAACTATGGTTTTCTCGATAATTTTCAGCACGAGACATAATTTGTCGAATAGTTGGACCTCGGAACATCGACTTATCGATTCTCTATGTTCTATGGCAATGTAAGATGTGAGTAAAACTGAAAGAAGGAAACATTCGATCACACGAATAGGAAGTACTCAATTTTTTTTTGGTTCGTTATGAAAATTGTCGCATAACTTAAAACTATGGTTTTCTCGATCATTTTCAGCACGAGAAATAATTTGTCGAATAGCTGGACCTCGGATCATTTACTTATCGATTCTCTATGTTCTATGGCTATGTAAGATGTGAGTAAAACTGAAAGAAGGGAATATTCGATCACACGAATAGGAAGTATTCAATTTCTTTTTGGTCCGTTATGAAAATTGTCGCATAACTTAAAACTATGGTTTTCTCGATTATTTTCAGCACAAGACATAATTTGTCGAATAGCTGGACCTCGGAACATCGACTTATCGATTCTCTATGTTCTATGGCAACGTAAGATGTGAGTAAAACTGAAAGAAGGGAACATTCGATCACACGAATAGGGAGTACTCAATTTTTTTTCGATCCGTTATAAAAATTGTAGCTTAACTTAAAACTGTGGTATTCTCGATCATTTTTAGCACGAGACATAATTTGTCGAATAGTTGGACCTCGGAACATCGATTTATCGATTCTCTATGTTCTATGGTAATGTAAGATGTGAGTAAAACTGAAAGAAGGGAACAGTCGATCACACGAATAGGAAGTACTCAATTTCTTTTTGGTCCGTTATGAAAATTGTCGCATAACTTAAAACTATGGTATTTTCGATTATTTTCAGCACAAGACATAATTTGTCGAATAGCTGGACCTCGGAACATCGACTTAACGATTCTCTATGTTCTATAGTTCTATGGCAATGTAAGATGTGAGTAAAACTGAAAAAGGGGAACATTCGATCACACGAATAGAAAGTACTCAATTTTTTTTCGATCCGTTATAAAAATTGTAGCTTAACTTAAAACTGTGGTATTCTCGATCATTTTCAGCACAAGACATAATTTGTCGAATAGCTGGACCTCGGAACATCGACTTAACGATTCTCTATGTTCTATAGTTCTATGGCAATGTAAGATGTGAGTAAAACTGAAAGAAGGGAACATTCGATCACACGAATAGGAAGTACTCAATTTTTTTCGGTCTGTTATGAAAATTGTCGCATAACTTAAAACTGTGGTATTCTCGATCATTTTCAGCACGAGACATAATTTGTCGAATAGCTGGACCTCGGAACATCGATTTATCGATTCTCTATGTTCTATGGCAACGTAAGATGTGAGTAAAACTGAAAGAAGGGAACATTCGATCACACGAATAGGAAGTACTCAATTTTTTTTCGGTCCGTTATGAAAATTGTCTCATAACTTAAAACTATGGTATTCTCGATCATTTTCAGCACGAGAAATAATTTGTCGAATAGCTGGACCTCGGAACATCGATTTATCGATTCTCTATGTTCTATGGCAATGTAAGATGCGAGTAAAACTGAAAGAAGGGAACATTCGATCACACGAATAGGAAGTACTCAATTTTTTTTTGGTTCGTTATGAAAATTGTCGCATAACTTAAAACTATGGTTTTCTCGATCATTTTCAGCACGAGAAATAATTTGTCGAATAGCTGGACCTCGGATCATTTACTTATCGATTCTCTATGTTCTATGGCTATGTAAGATGTAAGTAAAACTGAAAGAAGGAAACATTCGATCACACGAATAGGAAGTACTCAATTTTTTTTTGGTTCGTTATGAAAATTGTCGCATAACTTAAAACTATGGTTTTCTCGATAATTTTCAGCACGAGACATAATTTGTCGAATAGCTGGACCTCGGATCATTTACTTATCGATTCTCTATGTTCTATGGCTATGTAAGATGTAAGTAAAACTGAAAGAAGGAAACATTCGATCACACGAATAGGAAGTACTCAATTTTTTTTTGGTTCGTTATGAAAATTGTCGCATAACTTAAAACTATGGTTTTCTCGATAATTTTCAGCACGAGACATAATTTGTCGAATAGTTGGACCTCGGAACATCGACTTATCGATTCTCTATGTTCTATGGCAATGTAAGATGTGAGTAAAACTGAAAGAAGGGAACATTCGATCACACGAATAGGAAGTACTCAATTTTTTTTTGGTTCGTTATGAAAATTGTCGCATAACTTAAAACTATGGTATTCTCGATCATTTTCAGCACGAGAAATAATTTGTCGAATAGCTGGACCTCGGATCATTTACTTATCGATTCTCTATGTTCTATGGCTATGTAAGATGTGAGTAAAACTGAAAGAAGGGAACATTCGATGACACGAATAGGAATTACTCAATTTTTTTTTGGTTCGTTATGAAAATTGTCGCATAACTTAAAACTATGGTTTTCTCGATAATTTTCAGCACGAGACATAATTTGTCGAATAGTTGGACCTCGGAACATCGACTTATCGATTCTCTATGTTCTATGGCAATGTAAGATGTGAGTAAAACTGAAAGAAGGGAACATTCGATCACACGAATAGGAAGTATTCAATTTCTTTTTGGTCCGTTATGAAAATTGTCGCATAACTTAAAACTATGGTTTTCTCGATAATTTTCAGCACGAGACATAATTTGTCGAATAGTTGGACCTCGGAACATCGATTTATCGATTCTCTATGTTCTATGGCAATGTAAGATGTGAGTAAAACTGAAAGAAGGGAACATTCGATCACACAAATAGGAAGTACTCAATTTTTTTTTGGTTCGTTATGAAAATTGTCGCATAACTTAAAACTATGGTATTCTCGATCATTTTCAGCACGAGAAATAATTTGTCGAATAGTTGGACCTCGGAACATCGACTTATCGATTCTCTATGTTCTATGGCAATGTAAGATGTGAGTAAAACTGAAAGAAGGGAACATTCGATCACACGAATAGGAAGTATTCAATTTCTTTTTGGTCCGTTATGAAAATTGTCGCATAACTTAAAACTATGGTTTTCTCGATAATTTTCAGCACGAGACATAATTTGTCGAATAGTTGGACCTCGGAACATCGACTTATCGATTCTCTATGTTCTATGGCAACGTAAGATGTGAGTAAAACTGAAAGAAGGGAACAGTCGATCACACGAATAGGAAGTACTTAATTTTTTTTGGTCCGTTATGAAAATTGTCGCATAACTTAAAACTATGGTATTCTCGATCATTTTCAGCACGAGACATAATTAGTCGAATAGCTAGACCTCGGAACATCGATTTATCGATTCTCTATGTTCTATGGCAATGTAAGATGTGAGTAAAACTGAAAGAAGGGAACATTCGATCACACGAATAGGAAGTACTCAATTTTTTTTTGGTCCGTTATGAAAATTGTCGCATAACTTAAAACTATGGTATTCTCGATCATTTTCAGCACGTGAAATAATTTGTCGAATAGCTGGACCTCGGATCATTGACTTATCGATTCTCTATGTTCTATGGCTATGTAAGATGTAAGTAAAACTGAAAGAAGGGAATATTCGATTACACGAATAGGAAGTACTCAATTTTTTTTTGGTCCGTTATGAAAATTGTCGCATAACTTAAAACTATGGTATTCTCGATCATTTTCAGCACGTGAAATAATTTGTCGAATAGTTGGACCTCGGATCATTGACTTATCGATTCTCTATGTTCTATGGCTATGTAAGATGTAAGTAAAACTGAAAGAAGGGAATATTCGATTACACGAATAGGAAGTACTCAATTTTTTTTTGGTCCGTTATGAAAATTGTCGCATAACTTAAAACTATGGTATTCTCGATCATTTTCAGCACGTGAAATAATTTGTCGAATAGTTGGACCTCGGAACATCGATTTATCGATTCTCTATGTTCTATGGCAATGTAAGATGTGAGTAAAACTGAAAGAAGGGAACATTCGATCACACGAATAGGAAGTACTCAATTTTTTTTTGGTCCGTTATGAAAATTGTCGCATAACTTAAAACTATGGTATTCTCGATCATTTTCAGCACGAGAAATAATTTGTCGAATAGCTGGACCTCGGATCATTGACTTATCGATTCTCTATGTTCTATGGCTATGTAAGATGTGAGTAAAACTGAAAGAAGGGAACATTCGATCACACGAATAGGAAGTACTCAATTTTTTTTTGGTCCGTTATGAAAATTGTCGCATAACTTAAAACTATGGTATTCTCGATCATTTTCAGCACGTGAAATAATTTGTCGAATAGCTGGACCTCGGATCATTGACTTATCGATTCTCTATGTTCTATGGCTATGTAAGATGTAAGTAAAACTGAAAGAAGGGAATATTCGATTACACGAATAGGAAGTACTCAATTTTTTTTTGGTCCGTTATGAAAATTGTCGCATAACTTAAAACTATGGTATTCTCGATCATTTTCAGCACGTGAAATAATTTGTCGAATAGTTGGACCTCGGAACATCGATTTATCGATTCTCTATGTTCTATGGCAATGTAAGATGTGAGTAAAACTGAAAGAAGGGAACATTCGATCACACGAATAGGAAGTACTCAATTTTTTTTCGATCCGTTATAAAAATTGTCGCATAACTTAAAACTATGGTATTCTCGATCATTTTCAGCACGTGAAATAATTTGTCGAATAGCTGGACCTCGGATCATTGACTTATCGATTCTCTATGTTCTATGGCTATGTAAGATGTGAGTAAAACTGAAAAAAGGGAATATTTGATCACACGAATAGGAATTACTCAATTTTCTTTTGGTCCGTTATGAAAATTGTCGCATAACTTAAAACTGTGAGTAAAACTGAAAGAAGGGAACAGTCGATCACACGAATAGGAAGTACTCAATTTTTTTTTGGTCCGTTATGAAAATTGTCGCATAACTTAAAACTATGGTATTCTCGATCATTTTCAGCACGAGAAATAATTTGTCGAATAGCAGGACCTCGGAACATCGACTTATCGATTCTCTATGTTCTATGGCAACGTAAGATGTGAGTAAAACTGAAAGAAGGGAACATTCGATCACACGAATAGGAAGTACTCAATGTTTTTTTTGGTCCGTTATGAAAATTGTCGCATAACTTAAAACTATGGTATTTTCGATAATTTTCAGCACAAGACATAATTTGTCGAATAGCTGGACCTCGGAACATCGACTTAACGATTTTCTATGTTCTATAGTTCTATGGCAATGTAAGATGTGAGTAAAACTGAAAGAAGGGAACATTCGATCACACGAATAGGAAGTACTCAATTTCTTTTTGGTCCGTTATGAAAATTGTCGCATAACTTAAAACTATGGTATTCTCGATCATTTTCAGCACGAGAAATAATTTGTCGAATAGCTGAACCTCGGATCATTGACTTATCGATTCTCTATGTTCTATGGCTATGTAAGATGTGAGTAAAACTGAAAGAAGGGAACATTCGATCACACGAATAGGAAGTACTCAATTTTTTTTCCGTCGGTTATGAAAATTATCGCATAACTTAAAACTATGGTATTCTCGATCATTTTCAGCACGAGAAATAATTTGTCGAATAGCTGAACCTCGGATCATTGACTTATCGATTCTCTATGTTCTATGGCTATGTAAGATGTGAGTAAAACTGAAAGAAGGGAACATTCGATCACACGAATAGGAAGTACTCAATTTCTTTTTGGTCCGTTATGAAAATTGTCGCATAACTTAAAACTGTGGTATTCTCGATCATTTTCAGCACGAGACATAATTTGTCGAATAGTTGGACCTCGGAACATCGATTTATCGATTCTCTATGTTCTATGGCAATGTAAGATGCGAGTAAAACTGAAAGAAGGGAACATTTGATCACACGAATAGGGAGTACTCAATTTTTTTTCGATCCGTTATAAAAATTGTAGCTTAACTTAAAACTGTGGTATTCTCGATCATTTTCAGATGTACTGTGGGGTTGGAGTCGGCTGATGTATGTCCACCAAGTTGAGGCCATTTCCGGTTCTCTGTCGAACTGGTAAGTGGATATCCAAGGGTTGGCGTATATAATACTTCTAAGTGCTAAAGCCGGATAGCCCCAGCTCCCCCCGCTGCTAACTACCTTCCTGAGGAATTCACCAGTCATGCCAGCCGTTGTCTTATGCATGTTGGCCTTCAGCCCAAACAGATTGTATAGCTCTACTATGGTCTGTTTGTCTATCTCTTGTGAGTAACTGAATAGTATAAGATCGTCACCTAAAGCGCCATACTCTATTCCGCCGGTAGTTCCAGATTTCTCTATGATGAACTCAGCAGCAGCAACGCTAGCTATTGTGGTGATTAGGGAAGTCATTCTCCAACCGGACAAACCCCCCCCCTTCCATGCCCATGTTTGCTGTCCCCACTCGACACGCAGGGTGTCGAGTGCTTTGAGTTCTTCATCCGCCACTTTCCTAGTATGTTCGTCTAGATTGCCCAAACGGTCTATCACTTCTCTGACGAATCATGCAGGTATAGTTTGGTCGAATTTGTCTCCATCTATACAGCCATACCACCTGGGACTGCGAGCTTCAAAGGACGCTACCCATTTTGAGTCACACATGGGAGAAGGTAATGGAGGTTTCCCCCACCGATATAGAAGGTAACTCTGACGTAGATAACTAGGCATGGGAGTGGTGATTATTTCACGTGTCTTTTGAGCCTCCTCTTTCAAAGCTATTTTGGATATGTTTCTGTCTTTCGACATTGCTGTGTCGTATATGTCATAGTCCTCGCGCAGTGAGCCGTCTCTTTGGTTAGCGATACTATAGGCGTAAGCCCACTTCGTTCGTTATGCTTCCCCTTCTATCGTAGTCTTAGTTGCACCGCCAGAAGTTCCCCACCTGAGATAATCATTGCAGTACTCTTTAAATTCCAAGAATCCCTCATTTTCGCCCCGGTACCATGATGTGAATATCCTATCCAGCACTTTATCCACAGCTGGTTCGAATAGGTGTTTTTTATCTCCGTCCGGAGTGAGATCTGACACCCATCCTTCTATGTCACGTATAATGTCTGTGCGGTCGTAAGGTGCTTTACCTGTGAGGGCGTGTAGATGTACGAAGAACATGTATGCTGGACCTCTGCTGAAGACCATGGGAAAACAGTGCGCACTCACCTGTTTTAGGAGTTGCCGGTATAGGTCATCTTGATATATGTTCCGACTTTGTTGATAAAGTAATGGAGTTGTGGACTGCGAGAAGTAGTGGTCCACCAGGGATCTAATGTGGCACATAAGTAGAAGGAATTCTTCGGCCAAGGTAGTTTGTCCTATTTTGATCATGTATTTGTAGTGCATCCACAGACCTGTACTGCACGACACTTCTGGCCCAATGGGCCATATAGAAGGTGGGGTTGGGTGGTACCTCCTCAACTTCTCAATTTCACTAGGAGTAGGTCTTAGGCCGTTCGGGTACTTCATGCACCTTAATAATGCTGTGTCGATCACTCCAGAATAGTGAGATTGATTAATATCAGGGGCCCCAGCCAACCCAACCTGTGTCGCGAGTTTCAGTCCGCTTTTTCTGGTGATTGGATGCCGGGCTTGTTTCATAATATCAAATGTTCCCCACTCTATTGGTCTGCCGCTCCGGCAAGATCCATTTTTGTGGATGTGGGTACTACAGTGTCTGCCACTGTCGGTTGTTGGCTTTCGATTTTCTTGATCACAGTGTCCACAATTGTCTTGACCGGATTTGTGACTGGGTCGTGAGTGCTTGCATTGTGGATTGGAGTCACATGGTTCTTTTTCACCGCCTCTGATATAGCCTGGGCCGTGTCCAGCGCCTTTTCTCGCGTCTCCTTCTGTCACACCCTGGATTATGTTCTTCACCAGGTGGGTTCCTCCTGCCACAGCTGCGCCTGCAGGCCCGCCCGTGAAGAACCCTGCCAGAGCGGAAAGCAGGGGCATAGCTACATAGTTTTTTGCACCGTTTATGTAACGTTGCCTCGTCGCGCACCCTTTATTCTGAGAGTGGCTAAGGCGTTAAGTTACTTTTGCCGCTTAGGGTAGCTATGGTAGAACAAAGATACGGGTTGTGTTACTAGATATTTATTGTCCGGTACAAAACAAACACAGATTTATACAATTATATACATATATATAATATCTTCGAGAGTCTTCTTTTACCAGCCGAAACCATCTCCCGTCATTGGCCGTATGGACATCCGTTGATTCTGTAATAAATGGTTAGATCGACGTAAAGGTATTTAGGTATGGGGGTTATCCCTCCGGATCAATACTCCGGAGAAATATCGTGTTGTAAAGGGCAATATCCTTTACAGGGTTAAGATAAGTCACACGAGATCAATACTCCCGTGGACCCGGTATACGGATAAATCGGAGAGGATCAGTACTCCTTCCGATTGGGTAACGGTGAAGGTCAATACCCTTCACCAGGTAGGGAGCGGTGTCGTCGACGATCAATACTCGTCTAAATAAGCGAACGCGTGTGGTTCCATTTCTGGACCTATTATCGAGTCTAACAATCGTTGGAACGTTGCCGCCGCAGAGTGGAGTCCAAAAGGTAGTACTTTGAAGTGAAACAATCCTCTTCCGGGAGCCGTAAACGCCGTTATTGGCTTGCTTTGTTAGCTAAAGGTACTTGCCAATAGCCGTTTTTTAGATCTAACGTTGATATGTAATTTGCAGTTTTTAATTTTTCCAATATGTTGTTGATGAACGGTAGTGGATATGCGTCTTTTTCCGAAATCTCGTTAATTTTCCTAAAATCTATGCAAAACCTATAACTCTTATTTTTCTTTTGCACCATCACTATCGGGGAACTGTAAGGACTGTTTGATTTTTCTATTATTCCTTCTTCTAGCATTCTGTCTACTTCTTCGTTTATCACTTTCTGCATCATTGGGTTTCTAGGTCTATGTCGCTGTTTGATTGGTACTTTATGTTTCAGTTTTATTGTATGTTCCACTAAAGGTGTTGTTCCCTTAATGTTTTCAAATTTTTTCATCTCGTCTTTTAGAAATTTGCTTAAGGTACCTTTTTCTTTTTCGGGCAGCTCGTTGTTTATATTATAACAGCTTACGTCTTTATTACTTCGGTTTTCTGGGCCAATGGTTAATGCAATTTGGTTTTTGTTTTCGTAGCGTAATTTTTCGAAACGTCTTCGTAATTCTAAATCTGTCTCTTCTTTGGAGACCGGTTCCGTAATTTCTTTTACGCTTGTTTCAAGTGTTGCGTCTTTTGCCTGTTCACCTGACTGAGGTCTATGTGTATCAATTTGTTATAAATTTCTAGTTCCTCTAACTCTGTTTGCTCGCTCCGAAATAACGTTTCCCAAGGTATTTTCCTGTCTGAAATATCTTTTACTCCTAAAATAGCTTCGGATTCTAGGTTTGGTATGTAGAAAAACTTGGTTTTGCCGTAGTTCCCGGCTATTGTACATGGGATGATGATACTCCTCTTTATTTCCACTTTGCTACCATTTGCTAATATTGCTGAGGTTGTTTCTGATGTACCTCTGTGTATGGACATGTTTAAATTCTTCAGTCCAGTTTTCCCTATATAAGAATAGTGCGAACCCGTATCTACTAAAGCGTTTACTGTAAGTCCATCATTTGTGGAAATTTTAATATGCGGTCTTTCGTCCGTTGGTTTCGAATCTGTTTTAATGGCCTTTATTGAGGGCTTCGTATTGCCTCCTGAAGAGTCTGTTCTTTTTCCGTTTCCCTGCTTCTGACAGTGGCAGTTGATAGCAGTTATTCCTATCATTCCGCAATGACTGCAGAATCGTATCGGTTTGCCGTAGCATTTATCACGGCTGTGTCCTCTTTTCCCGCATTTCCAGCAGCAGCTTTGTCTGTCGTAATTTAGTATTTTATTTGTTTTGTGGGTGTCCCGTCCGGTATAATAATTGGCCGTGTTTTCGAACTTCGGTCTCTCTCCGTCTTTAATTTCCTTTTTTATCTCTTCAATTTCTTCTACCAGTCGTGTTAGCTGTCTAATTGAGTAAATTTCATTTCTACGAATGTGTAACTTGTATTTTGCGTTCATATTTCTATATATTCTTTCCAATTGTTGGCTGTCGTTAAAACCGGTGTGTCGTCTCATTAGTGTCTGTATGTCTGTGACAAATTGTTTGAACGGTTCGTTGTCTTTATGTTTTCTTTCTATAATTTTCTCTTCTAAGTGCGTCGATAAATCTATCGGTATATAGAAAGAACTAAAATCTTCTATGAAGTCTTGCCAACACTCCCATAGGTGCCTGTTATTCCGATACCACAGGATCGCTTTTCCTCGTAATATTTCGGGTAATGCCCTTAATAAAGTCTCGTCTCCTAATTGATACATTTCTTTTAATTCCTGAATTCTTTCTATAAATTCTATAGGGTCTTTATGCTCGTTAAATTGTAAGTTCCATCTTCTGATTTTTTTAACTTCTGCGCAGTCTATTTGCGGGTGTACTGGATTTCTTTGTGTGTCATCTGCCTCTTTATGTTCCGACGAATCGTGTGCAGTTTGTTGTTCTTCTCGTTGTTGATTTTCTAGTTGATCTTTTCCGTCGTCGTCATGTAGTTTTCTTACAAATTTAGACATCCTTGCCCGTAATGTGTCTAAGTTCCCTGTTGGGTTTAAATTAAATTTTTCTAATTCCTTTATAAGGTCCTCTTTTCTTAATTTGTAAATCCATCCTACTTTTGTGTCGGCGATTTCTAAACCAGCGGTAGCCCCTTCTTCCTGAACTGACATTTTTGTATCTGTACAAACTATTTTAAATCGGTAAAAAAAAATATATACGAATTAAACAACCCTTCGTCGTCTAGGTACCCTTTATTAGAACTCTTTGTTCTTTTATCTATGCGGCCTAACGTATCTAGTATTTTTACTCGGGCGCCAGTTTATGTAACGTTGCCTCGTCGCGCACCCTTTATTCTGAGAGTGGCTAAGGCGTTAAGTTACTTTTGCCGCTTAGGGTAGCTATGGTAGAACAAAGATACGGGTTGTGTTACTAGATATTTATTGTCCGGTACAAAACAAACACAGATTTATACAATTATATACATCTATAATATCTTCGAGAGTCTTCTTTTACCAGCCGAAACCATCTCCCGTCATTGGCCGTATGGACATCCGTTGATTCTGTAATAAATGGTTAGCATATGTACAATCGACGTAAAGGTATTTAGGTATGGGGGTTATCCCTCCGGATCAATACTCCGGAGAAATATCGTGTTGTAAAGGGCAATATCCTTTACAGGGTTAAGATAAGTCACACGAGATCAATACTCCCGTGGACCCGGTATACGGATAAATCGGAGAGGATCAGTACTCCTTCCGATTGGGTAACGGTGAAGGTCAATACCCTTCACCAGGTAGGGAGCGGTGTCGTCGACGATCAATACTCGTCTAAGACCCCGTCGAGGAAACTAGACAGTCAATACCTGTCTAAGGTAGGTCGAAATTGGTGTGCCACCACCAGTGAGAGTTCCTGTTTGCTAGCGCTAGTCGATGCGACTTACTTGCATGTCGGAGTAACTCTGCCGATTGCTTCGCCTGCGTTGACCTATGTATCGAATCATTCATACCGAGTCGGTAGCATATAAAACTGCCATCTTTCTGCCGGTGTTCCAACTGTCCGTCGTATCTTCTCATAATTTCTTTTCCCGTTGATAACTCGTATGTACATATAACGACATTGTCGTTACACCCCCCTCAGTTCAAAATAAAAAAAATAATTCTTGAATGAAATGAAAAGCAATTTTTTTTTTTTTAGATAAAAAAGGAAAACAAAACAAAAATCCTTAAGTAACTAAACTTAACGTTCATAAATGCGACCAAAAAAAACTTGTTTTAATATTTTATCTTCAATTTCTTTCCATCTGGTAACGTTAGTCTATATTTTCGTGATTTGCTCGTTGGCTTATTTCTTAGTTCCACCGGCACCAGATCTATTAACTTTATCTTTGTTTGGAGGGACGGTGTTTGTTTTATTGCCTGAAGATACTCTTCCAATCCTCTTCCCGGTGTCGGTGGACGGCTTCTCTCTTCCCCCTCGGAGAGGTCATAACTTTCACTCAGCACTAATACGTCTTCCATTTTTAACTTACTATTAACTTTTTGAAACTGAAGTCTCTAGGTCCTGGTAGTCTCTTATATTCGTTTTGATTGTTTGTGGTGGGGTGTTTTTTTTTTCTTAATTACTTGTTTTCTGTGATTTCTCCCCACGCCGGTTTTAGGTCTTTAACATGTACGTTAAAAACTTGTCTGTTATTGTTTTTTATTTGATAGACGTTATTAGCTATTTTACTTTTAACTATATAGGGTCCTGAAAACTTCGGGGCCAATTTTGCGTTAAAACTTTTAGCTGCGTTTAACAAATGATATTCTTTTTTCATTACTGATTCTCCGGGCTTTGGTGTCCACTCTCTCCTTCTTAAGTTGTAGTAATGTTTCTGTGTGGTGAATGCCTTTGCTAAATTTATTTTTACTAGATTAAAAGTTTCCTTGAGTTTTCCCCATTTATTATTTGTTGGTATTGAATCGTCTATGTTAGAATCGTCTATGATTTTACTAGGTAGTCTTAGTTCGTGGAATGTTTGAATCCAGAATCGTACGACATTTGTGATCCTCTTAGGGCTCGAGCATTTTCCAGTGCTGCTCTAATTGGTATATCCTTGAAACTTGGAAGTGGGTCAAATATCAGTTTGGCCTTGAATATGCCCAGTATTGTTGGAATGCGCAGAAGAGGGTCTTTTATATACTTATCATGCTTAACCTGATGTTCGAGCGACACCCAGTTCTCGCTAGACATGAGTTCGACACACCCTCCCCCCCCAGCACTCATCGGTGTGCGGATCCATCTCTCCCACGGCCCAGGGCCGAATGCGGAAATCAGGTTGCGCTGCATGTCGTCAGTGATATCGAAGTTGATCTTAGATGTACTGTGGGGTTGGAGTCGGCTGATGTATGTCCACCAAGTTGAGGCCATTTCCGGTTCTCTGTCGAACTGGTAAGTGGATATCCAAGGGTTGGCGTATATAATACTTCTAAGTGCTAAAGCCGGATAGCCCCAGCTCCCCCCGCTGCTAACTACCTTCCTGAGGGATTCACCAGTCATGCCAGCCGTTGTCTTATGCATGTTGGCCTTCAGCCCAAACAGATTGTATAGCTCTACTAAGGTCTGTTTGTCTATCTCTTGTGAGTAACTGAATAGTATAAGATCGTCACCTAAAGCGCCATACTCTATTCCGCCGGTAGTTCCAGATTTCTCTATGATGAACTCAGCAGCAGCAACGCTAGCTATTGTGGTGATTAGGGAAGTCATTCTCCAACCGGACAAAACCCCCCCCTTCCATGCCCATGTTTGCTGTCCCCACTCGACACGCAGGGTGTCGAGTGCTTTGAGTTCTTCATCCGCCACTTTCCTAGTATGTTCGTCTAGATTGCCCAAACGGTCTATCACTTCTCTGACGAACCATGCAGGTATAGTTTGGTCGAATTTGTCTCCATCTATACAGCCATACCACCTGGGACTGCGAGCTTCAAGGGACGCTACCCATTTTGAGTCACACATGGGAGAAGGTAATGGAGGTTTCCCCCACCGATATAGAAGGTAACTCTGACGTAGATAACTAGGCATGGGAGTGGTGATTATTTCACGTGTCTTTTGAGCCTCCTCTTTCAAAGCTATTTTGGATATGTTTCTGTCTTTCGACATTGCTGTGTCGTATATGTCATAGTCCTCGCGCAGTGAGCCGTCTCTTTGGTTAGCGATACTATAGGCGTAAGCCCACTTCGTTCGATATGCTTCCCCTTCTATCGTAGTCTTAGTTGCACCGCCAGAAGTTCCCCACCTGAGATAATCATTGCAGTACTCTTTAAATTCCAAGAATCCCTCATTTTCGCCCCGGTACCATGATGTGAATATCCTATCCAGCACTTTATCCACAGCTGGTTCGAATAGGTGTTTTTTATCTCCGTCCGGAGTGAGATCTGACACCCATCCTTCTATGTCACGTATAATGTCTGTGCGGTCGTAAGGTGCTTTACCTGTGAGGGCGTGTAGATGTACGAAGAACATGTATGCTGGACCTCTGCTGAAGACCATGGGAAAACAGTGCGCACTCACCTGTTTTAGGAGTTGCCGGTATAGGTCATCTTGATATATGTTCCGACTTTGTTGATAAAGTAATGGAGTTGTGGACTGCGAGAAGTAGTGGTCCACCAGGGATCTAATGTGGCACATAAGTAGAAGGAATTCTTCGGCCAAGGTAGTTTGTCCTATTTTGATCATGTATTTGTAGTGCATCCACAGACCTGTACTGCACGACACTTCTGGCCCAATGGGCCATATAGAAGGTGGGGTTGGGTGGTACCTCCTCAACTTCTCAATTCCACTAGGAGTAGGTCTTAGGCCGTTCGGGTACTTCATGCACCTTAATAATGCTGTGTCGATCACTCCAGAATAGTGAGATTGATTAATATCAGGGGCCCCAGCCAACCCAACCTGTGTCGCGAGTTTCAGTCCGCTTTTTCTGGTGATTGGATGCCGGGCTTGTTTCATAATATCAAATGTTCCCCACTCTATTGGTCTGCCGCTCCGGCAAGATCCATTTTTGTGGATGTGGGTACTACAGTGTCTGCCACTGTCGGTTGTTGGCTTTCGATTTTCTTGATCACAGTGTCCACAATTGTCTTGACCGGATTTGTGACTGGGTCGTGAGTGCTTGCATTGTGGATTGGAGTCACATGGTTCTTTTTCACGGCCTCTGATATAGCCTGGGCCGTGTCCAGCGCCTTTTCTCGCGTCTCCCCTTCTGTCACACCCTGGATTATGTTCTTCACCAGGTGGGTTCCTCCTGCCACAGCTGCGCCTGCAGGCCCGCCCGTGAAGAACCCTGCCAGAGCGGAAAGCAGGGGCATAGCTACATAGTTTTTTGCACCGTTTATGTAACGTTGCCTCGTCGCGCACCCTTTATTCTGAGAGTGGCTAAGGCGTTAAGTTACTTTTGCCGCTTAGGGTAGCTATGGTAGAACAAAGATACGGGTTGTGTTACTAGATATTTATTGTCCGGTACAAAACAAACACAGATTTATACAATTATATACATATATATAATATCTTCGAGAGTCTTCTTTTACCAGCCGAAACCATCTCCCGTCATTGGCCGTATGGACATCCGTTGATTCTGTAATAAATGGTTAGATCGACGTAAAGGTATTTAGGTATGGGGGTTATCCCTCCGGATCAATACTCCGGAGAAATATCGTGTTGTAAAGGGCAATATCCTTTACAGGGTTAAGATAAGTCACACGAGATCAATACTCCCGTGGACCCGGTATACGGATAAATCGGAGAGGATCAGTACTCCTTCCGATTGGGTAACGGTGAAGGTCAATACCCTTCACCAGGTAGGGAGCGGTGTCGTCGACGATCAATACTCGTCTAAATAAGCGAACGCGTGTGGTTCCATTTCTGGACCTATTATCGAGTCTAACAATCGTTGGAACGTTGCCGCCGCAGAGTGGAGTCCAAAAGGTAGTACTTTGAAGTGAAACAATCCTCTTCCGGGAGCCGTAAACGCCGTTATTGGCTTGCTTTGTTTAGCTAAAGGTACTTGCCAATAGCCGTTTTTTAGATCTAACGTTGATATGTAATTTGCAGTTTTTAATTTTTCCAATATGTTGTTGATGAACGGTAGTGGATATGCGTCTTTTTCCGAAATCTCGTTAATTTTCCTAAAATCTATGCAAAACCTATAACTCTTATTTTTCTTTTGCACCATCACTATCGGGGAACTGTAAGGACTGTTTGATTTTTCTATTATTCCTTCTTCTAGCATTCTGTCTACTTCTTCGTTTATCACTTTCTGCATCATTGGGTTTCTAGGTCTATGTCGCTGTTTGATTGGTACTTTATGTTTCAGTTTTATTGTATGTTCCACTAAAGGTGTTGTTTCCTTAATGTTTTCAAATTTTTTCATCTCGTCTTTTAGAAATTTGCTTAAGGTACCTTTTTCTTTTTCGGGCAGCTCGTTGTTTATATTATAACAGCTTACGTCTTTATTACTTCGGTTTTCTGGGCCAATGGTTAATGCAATTTGGTTTTTGTTTTCGTAGCGTAATTTTTCGAAACGTCTTCGTAATTCTAAATCTGTCTCTTCTTTGGAGACCGGTTCCGTAATTTCTTTTACGCTTGTTTCAAGTGTTGCGTCTTTTTGCCTGTTCACCTGACTGAGGTCTATGTGTATCAATTTGTTATAAATTTCTAGTTCCTCTAACTCTGTTTGCTCGCTCCGAAATAACGTTTCCCAAGGTATTTTCCTGTCTGAAATATCTTTTACTCCTAAAATAGCTTCGGATTCTAGGTTTGGTATGTAGAAAAACTTGGTTTTGCCGTAGTTCCCGGCTATTGTACATGGGATGATGATACTCCTCTTTATTTCCACTTTGCTACCATTTGCTAATATTGCTGAGGTTGTTTCTGATGTACCTCTGTGTATGGACATGTTTAAATTCTTCAGTCCAGTTTTCCCTATATAAGAATAGTGCGCACCCGTATCTACTAAAGCGTTTACTGTAAGTCCATCATTTGTGGAAATTTTAATATGCGGTCTTTCGTCCGTTGGTTTCGAATCTGTTTTAATGGCCTTTATTGAGGGCTTCGTCTTGCCTCCTGAAGAGTCTGTTCTTTTTCCGTTTCCCTGCTTCTGACAGTGGCAGTTGATAGCAGTTATTCCTATCATTCCGCAATGACTGCAGAATCGTATCGGTTTGCCGTAGCATTTATCACGGCTGTGTCCTCTTTTCCCGCATTTCCAGCAGCAGCTTTGTCTGTCGTAATTTAGTATTTTATTTGTTTTGTGGGTGTCCCGTCCGGTATAATAATTGGCCGTGTTTTCGAACTTCGGTCTCTCTCCGTCTTTAATTTCCTTTTTTATCTCTTCAATTTCTTCTACCAGTCGTGTTAGCTGTCTAATTGAGTAAATTTCATTTCTACGAATGTGTAACTTGTATTTTGCGTTCATATTTCTATATATTCTTTCCAATTGTTGGCTGTCGTTAAAACCGGTGTGTCGTCTCATTAGTGTCTGTATGTCTGTGACAAATTGTTTGAACGGTTCGTTGTCTTTATGTTTTCTTTCTATAATTTTCTCTTCTAAGTGCGTCGATAAATCTATCGGTATATAGAAAGAACTAAAATCTTCTATGAAGTCTTGCCAACACTCCCATAGGTGCCTGTTATTCCGATACCACAGGATCGCTTTTCCTCGTAATATTTCGGGTAATGCCCTTAATAAAGTCTCGTCTCCTAATTGATACATTTCTTTTAATTCCTGAATTCTTTCTATAAATTCTATAGGGTCTTTATGCTCGTTAAATTGTAAGTTCCATCTTCTGATTTTTTTAACTTCTGCGCAGTCTATTTGCGGGTGTACTGGATTTCTTTGTGTGTCATCTGCCTCTTTATGTTCCGACGAATCGTGTGCAGTTTGTTGTTCTTCTCGTTGTTGATTTTCTAGTTGATCTTTTCCGTCGTCGTCATGTAGTTTTCTTACAAATTTAGACATCCTTGCCCGTAATGTGTCTAAGTTCCCTGTTGGGTTTAAATTAAATTTTTCTAATTCCTTTATAAGGTCCTCTTTTCTTAATTTGTAAATCCATCCTACTTTTGTGTCGGCGATTTCTAAACCAGCGGTAGCCCCTTCTTCCTGAACTGACATTTTTGTATCTGTACAAACTATTTTAAATCGGTAAAAAAAAATATATACGAATTAAACAACCCTTCGTCGTCTAGGTACCCCTTATTAGAACTCTTTGTTCTTTTATCTATGCGGCCTAACGTATCTAGTATTTTTACTCGGGCGCCAGTTTATGTAACGTTGCCTCGTCGCGCACCCTTTATTCTGAGAGTGGCTAAGGCGTTAAGTTACTTTTGCCGCTTAGGGTAGCTATGGTAGAACAAAGATACGGGTTGTGTTACTAGATATTTATTGTCCGGTACAAAACAAACACAGATTTATACAATTATATACATCTATAATATCTTCGAGAGTCTTCTTTTACCAGCCGAAACCATCTCCCGTCATTGGCCGTATGGACATCCGTTGATTCTGTAATAAATGGTTAGCATATGTACAATCGACGTAAAGGTATTTAGGTATGGGGGTTATCCCTCCGGATCAATACTCCGGAGAAATATCGTGTTGTAAAGAGCAATATCCTTTACAGGGTTAAGATAAGTCACACGAGATCAATACTCCCGTGGACCCGGTATACGGATAAATCGGAGAGGATCAGTACTCCTTCCGATTGGGTAACGGTGAAGGTCAATACCCTTCACCAGGTAGGGAGCGGTGTCGTCGACGATCAATACTCGTCTAAGACCCCGTCGAGGAAACTAGACAGTCAATACCTGTCTAAGGTAGGTCGAAATTGGTGTGCCACCACCAGTGAGAGTTCCTGTTTGCGAGCGCTAGTCGATGCGACTTGGTATTGAATCGTCTATGTTAGAATCGTCTATGTTAGAATCGTCTATGATTTTACTAGGTAGTCTTAGTTCGTGGAATGTTTGAATCCAGAATCGTACGACATTTGTGATCCTCTTAGGGCTCGAGCATTTTCCAGTGCTGCTCTAATTGGTATATCCTTAAAACTTGGAAGTGGGTCAAATATCAGTTTGGCCTTGAATATGCCCAGTATTGTTGGAATGCGCAGAAGAGGGTCTTTTATATACTTATCATGCTTAACCTGATGTTCGAGCGACACCCAGTTCTCGCTAGACATGAGTTCGACACACCCTCCCCCCCCAGCACTCATCGGTGTGCGGATCCATCTCTCCCACGGCCCAGGGCCGAATGCGGAAATCAGGTTGCGCTGCATGTCGTCAGTGATATCGAAGTTGATCTTAGATGTACTGTGGGGTTGGAGTCGGCTGATGTATGTCCACCAAGTTGAGGCCATTTCCGGTTCTCTGTCGAACTGGTAAGTGGATATCCAAGGGTTGGCGTATATAATACTTCTAAGTGCTAAAGCCGGATAGCCCCAGCTCCCCCCGCTGCTAACTACCTTCCTGAGGAATTCACCAGTCATGCCAGCCGTTGTCTTATGCATGTTGGCCTTCAGCCCAAACAGATTGTATAGCTCTACTAAGGTCTGTTTGTCTATCTCTTGTGAGTAACTGAATAGTATAAGATCGTCACCTAAAGCGCCATACTCTATTCCGCCGGTAGTTCCAGATTTCTCTATGATGAACTCAGCAGCAGCAACGCTAGCTATTGTGGTGATTAGGGAAGTCATTCTCCAACCGGACAAAACCCCCCCCTTCCATGCCCATGTTTGCTGTCCCCACTCGACACGCAGGGTGTCGAGTGCTTTGAGTTCTTCATCCGCCACTTTCCTAGTATGTTCGTCTAGATTGCCCAAACGGTCTATCACTTCTCTGACGAACCATGCAGGTATAGTTTGGTCGAATTTGTCTCCATCTATACAGCCATACCACCTGGGACTGCGAGCTTCAAAGGACGCTACCCATTTTGAGTCACACATGGGAGAAGGTAATGGAGGTTTCCCCCACCGATATAGAAGGTAACTCTGACGTAGATAACTAGGCATGGGGTAGGGACTACAATTTTCCAATTAGACAGGTTGCTAGATATGGGGTTTGAAGAAAAGACGTGTTTGTACAGAATGTTATTTTCTACTTTGAAAGTTGGAAATGATTCAGGATTATTGTTTACTTTGTTGATCATGGCAGTGTACCAGGCGTCTGGTTTGAAGGTGGTGGTGTCAATAACGGAAATTTCTGGGACTGAACGGGACAGTGCGTCACTAACGACCATTGTGGTTCCTTTTCTGTGTTTAATTTCAAAATCAAATTGGGATAGTCTAAGGGAGAGGCGAGCTAAGCGTCCAGAAGGATTCGAATGTTTTGACAAGTACTGCAAAGAAGAATGATCGGTCTCAAGAATAAAATGGGTTCCTTCAACATAGCCCCTAAATTTTTCTACACCAAAGATAACACCTAAAAGTTCTTTCTCTGTCGTGCTATATTTTCTTTCAGTTTTATTTAAAGTGCGGCTTGCGTATGCGATAGGGTGCTCGATACCGTCACATTGTTGATAAAGTATTGCACCAAGTCCAGTGTCACTAGCGTCAGTCTGAATTATAAATGTCTTGGAAAAGTCAGGGCTTGCAAGAATGGGACTAGAAGTGAGGCGTTTTTTGACTTCCTGGAAAGCTGTTTCAGCTTCAGGGGTCCAAGAAATAGGTTGGCCTTTTTTTCTGCCATGAAGAAGATCAGTAATTGGGGAACAAACAGTAGAAAAGTCTTTAATGAAACGGCGGTACCAGCCAATTAAGCCAATAAGTCTTTTAATCTCCGTAGTGTTTTTAGGTGTGGGATACTTTAAGATAGCAGAAACTTTGTCTTCATCAGTTCGAAGACCAGCCTTATCGACTACAAAGCCAAGAAATTTAAGGGAGTCTCTACAGAATTCACATTTCTTAAAATTTACAGTAAGGTTTGCCTCTTTAAGGCGAAGATATAATTTACTAAGGATTTCTAAATGAAGTTCAAAAGTGGGGGTAGCGATAATAATGTTGTAAACTACCCCTTACGGGTGTCAGTTTGTAAAAGACAATATCTCTCCCAGAGAAGAGTTCCCGGCTAAGAGACACTCTCTACAGGGGGTGGATCGACTCCATGTTAGTGCCCATAGTAGAAGGAAAAGGAAATATACAAGAAAAGAGGGCGCCACTATCTTTTTATACGTTTGCGATTAAATAACAGACTATATCAAAACTAAGGTGAGAAAGATAGAAACACCTTGTAATTAATTTACGGAAACTAAAGAAACAGAGAAACTACATTAACAGAAACCGAACACGTTACGCCCTTAAGACTTGCAGTCTAAGGTACACAAATAAAACGGTTATTTAAAAATTTTGATATTTATTTAAACTGTAATTACTTTTGTTGAACGGTAGGAATCATAGAAAAGGACTTAACTTTGTTTGTTGCGCTTATCCAGATGGTTGGCTTCAGCCTGGGGGTCTTGCAGATGAGTGGTGATGTAGTTCGGTCTATGGAATGGGTTCTAGCATCAGGGATGGCTTCGGTTTCAGTTCGGCTTGACTATGGTGATGTGGGATGGCTCTAACACAGCATAGGTTCTAGCATCATGGATTGTATTTGATTTATCTCCAACTTGAAATTTTATTTAAGCTCCAGCTTAAAGTTTTATTTAAGCTCCAACTTAGAGTTTTAGCTCCGACTTAGAGTTTTAGCTCCGACTTAGAGTTTTAGCTCCGACTTAGAGGGTTGCGTCTTAACTAAAAGTGAAGAAAGGTATGAGACAGGATTAAAAAGGTAGGGCATTGACACTGGGTAGACTTAAGATGGACAGTAAATTACTGTTTTAATAAATAAATAAATTATCTTATCTTCAAGTCTCCCGGTACAACGTCCATGAGTTTTGAAACAAATGAAATAAAAAAAAAATGTTCAAATTTATTTATGCACAGGACGGTGAAGCCGGTCCTGTTCTTAATAATGCAAAAAATTAGCATTTGACTAATGTGTTTCTGAATAAAAACATGTATAATTAATTGTAATAGACTAACAAGAGGTTTAACACTACTTTTAATTTCTAGAGTTTTGAAACAATCATACATTTGTCTCTAAATGGGTTTTGTGCAAACTTAATTCTTTATGGTTTGGATTTATTCTGTTAAAAAAGTGTTTTTAAAGTGTTTTGTGTCTCTATAATATTTTTATTTAATTGTATAACTAAAACTAACGACTGAAGCCGCGTGCTAAAGCTTGTGAGCTTAGAATTTAGCAAAAAATGTGTTTTTTGTGTACAGAAAAGATTGCCTATCAATTTAGTGGGTATTTTATCTAAAAATAACATTCTTACCTGGGGTGTGGATTATAAAAAGAATTTGTCCTTGAGACAGATTGCTACATTACATGAATTTTTAAACGATAGAAATTGTAAAATTATTATACAAAGTACTCCTTTGTGCCAAGTAAATCGTATTAATAAACAGTGAGACATAATAATTAAAATTTGTACTTACAACGTCAACCAATGTCGAAAAAATATGGCCACAAAGCACATGGGCGCTTATGAGGCGTCAAAACGTTGTCTTTCAACTGGGCGAGTGCAGCAAAAGGGACGAAACAAGAATATTCAGCGTATTTATTAACTTTTTTGACAGGGCGGGGATTGTGCTGTCACAAGGGTACCAATCCATAATTTGACTCGCTAGTCGAGTTTTGGTGTATTGTGCGCAAATATGAGTCGGTAAAAAAGGTTTCTATAATATGTAGTTAACTGTAATATATAAGGGTGTATTGGGAGTGGCTATTGGTACGGTGATTGGTATTATATAGTAATGAGTACGTAACAGGCGACAAGCATGTTACAATGTCATCTAAATAGCAAAAACAGTATGGCCTTAAGGAAGGGTCTATGACGATATCCATTAGTCGTGCCATGGTTTTGGGTGCATTAATTAATCCATAAGGAGTTGTCTTAAACTCAAATAAACCTAAACCATACACGGCGAAAGCAGTTTTGGGGCGAGAAGATTCAGTAAGAGGTATCTGTAAGAAAGCTTTTTTTAAATCTATGGAAGTAAGGAATTTTGCATCTCGGAGTTTGCTGAGAATAACGTCTACTTGGGCCATGGGGTAAGAATCCGGAGTGGTTACTTTATTTAATTTTCTACCATCAAAACATAAACGAGATTCTCCAGATTTCTTCGGGACTACCCAAAGAGGTGAACACCAAGGTGAGTTTGAGGGTTGGATAACATCCAAACGTTGCAATTCCTCAACTTCTTTGACTAAAAGTTCTTGCATGGCTGGGGATAAAGGATATTGACGTTGTGCAATTGGTTTTGCATTACCAGTGTCTATGTCATGTTGTACAAGATGAGTTCTACCAATTCGGTCGGAAGAAGCGAGAGAAGAAAATAATTCAATAATTTTGTCAAGTTTGTCTTTTTCGTCAGTAGTGAGTGTAGAAGCAGATTGTATTGTATTAATGACGCAGTTAGAAGATAATATTGTATATGACAGATCATGAAAACTCATATCAATTTGGAATAAACTTAAAAAATCCATGCCTAAAATAAGATTATGTGTTATTGACGGTATTATTATTATTTTAATTGTTTTAGTGATATTGTTTACAGTTACAGGTGCGGAAATGTATCCCATATACTGTTGAGGTACTCCATCAGCAGTGGTAATACTAAAATTAGGGTCATACTCAATAGGTAAATGCAAAGAATGTAACAGAGCAAAACCTTGATTTCCAAGGACAGTAGAGTTACTGCCTGTGTCAACCATGGCTAAAACAGTTTTGTCTAAAATTTTGACACTAAGGTACGGTCTATTATCATTGGGTTTTTTAGCAAACAGAGGACATGTGTTGCTAGTAAATGGGGCAATGTTTTGTTGTAATGAAGGTAAGGCAATTGGCATGTTACAGGTAGATATGGAAGTTTTGTTGTCTGCAGTATGTGGTGTTGTGTTTGAGGTTTGTTCTGTCAGTAAGGGTAGTGGTTTATTTGTTTTATTTGTGTCTGAGTGGTTTGACGATAGAAACTCTTTAACAAATGCTAGGTAATTGTTCCAATCAGAAGCGGGGGTGGAAAAAGTTAGTTTTGGTTTGTCGGTGTGTTGTTTGGGGTTGTGTTTGAAGGCCTGTTTGATCTGTTCTGTCTTCTGGAGTCGCCTGGCTGGGGCGTGGTTGGTTGGGGTTGACTGGACACAGCGGCCAGATTCGGTGGGCCAGTCAGTCTCGAGTTTTTTTGTGCACAATTGCGACATTTGGGTTTTGTGGTGTTTTTAGCACCACAGCCGTAACAAAAGATATTTTTGGGGGAAAAACACTGTGAATGGGAGTGACCAGTTTTGTCACAATTCCAACAAACCAAGGAAGTTAGTGTGGCTACATTAGCAGGGACTCTTTGTCTAAGATTCGAAGGTGATGAAACATAAAGGCAAGACAAGTCTGGTTCAAGTAATCTGGGATTGCTAGAAGACGGGGATCTATATCTGTCAGACCAAACACGGGATTCCTCAATTCTTTTGCACAACTCAGTAAGTTCATCCACTGTTTGCGGATCATGAAGTGCCAAAGATGAGATAAAAGACGGTAAAAGATTACGACGAATCTTTGCAACACGGGTACGTTCATCAACTGCATTCGATAAGCGATTAAAGAGTCCTATCATCGAGGAAATATATACTGCAACGGGTTCATTAGCACCCATGGTGCGATTAGAAATCTCTAACTCTAAATCAGTCTCATAACTATAAGGCAAAAAGTCGGCTTTTAGTTTTGTAACAATGTCTTTCCAAGATTGGAACTTACTACGATTATTCAGGTACCATGTAAAAGCATTATCTTTGAAAAGTTCACATGACTGCAAGAAAAGCTCGTTTTCAGTGACACCTCTAGAAACTCTAAGGACTTCAACTTTTTCTAAAAACAAATGAAGAGATTCATTTTTACCTGTGAAGGAAACATTCCATTTGTAAACAGGGTCATGTTTATGATAAGGGGCTTCTGATTGATTGGGAGTATTTGATTGTGAAGGTGAGAAGTTTGAATGTGTGTTTGAATATGTGTTGTGTTCTGTTCTATTGCTGAATGTTGGTGTTGTTTTTGTGTCAAGGTCGGCTTCCAGAAGTATAAGTCTGTTTGTTAGGGTGTCTCTTGTCTGTAATTCTTCGTTAGATTCAGCGTTTAGTCTGTTAAGTCTGTTAGTAACATGTGTCAGTCTAGAATTAATTCTAGAAAATACTGGTTCAGTTTTGTTTCCATTAAATTGATTAATTATGTCTGTTAATTCCTCAATTGTAATTGTAATTTCCGCTATGTCTTCTTCAAAGGTATATGTATTAACTGGAGACGAAAAACTTATATTAGCGTTTTCCCCAGCAAGGAGACCTGTTAGAACTCTACGCTTTTGTTCAACGGTATCAGGGACAGGAAAGTTTCTTATTTTGATTTCATAAGAAAGCTCAAATGATTTTAAATGATTAGCCTGCATTTTGAAAATAATACCTAAACTCAAAGTACTCAATACTTAAACGACAAAGACAAAAGGTAAGTATCTGAATACAACAACAACATCCACAACAATCGATAGTAACAAAAGCAGGCAAGTATCCAAACTCCAAATGAACTCTAAAATCTAATAATAGAAACCTAAAATCCAAAATAATGATTCCAACTAAGCATAGGGATAACTAACAGACAGCTAAATCTTAAATGGACCTAAAAGTCAACGAGCAGGTACTCAAAACTAAATAAACCGCATAGGAATCAAAAATCCATAGAAGTTTAATACTCAAATAAACATAAAAGTCAAATATCAAAAGTCCAAAACCAGGACAACACAGGTATCGAGCAATAAAATGTATGTGTAATACTGTGTTAGCATGTATAAAACTCAAAAATAAAATAGTAAACTAATACTCAAAAATATTTCAAAATTACTTCTTAAATTGTCAATAATTGTTATTTAAAAATTCAAACATGTAATTGTTTCAACTCAGAAATATTTTCAATTTTTTAAAAAAAATGTACTAAATGTTAATAGATATTTAAGGCTAAGTAACTATATTTCTTTAGGCAGTAAAAAGATTCATTTCAATAGAGCTTTACTTGACAATACTCAAAAAGTGTTCGAAAAAAAATTATCACTCAGCAAGCAAAAAATTATATGGACGTTATCAAAAATCTATAGCAAAAATTAGTAAATCAAAAACTGATAGAACAAAATTTGTATACCTTTCCAGTCCAACTATATAGACTACTAACAAGGGCGCCAGTTTGTAAAAGACAATATCTCTCCCAGAGAAGAGTTCCCGGCTAAGAGACACTCTCTACAGGGGGTGGATCGACTCCATGTTAGTGCCTATAGTAGAAGGAAAAGGAAATATACAAGAAAAGAGGGCGCCACTATCTTTTTATACGTTTGCCATTAAATAACAGACTATATCAAAACTAAGGTGAGAAAGATAGAAACACCTTGTAATTAATTGACGGAAACTAAATAAACAGAGAAACTACATTAACAGAAACCGAACACGTTACGCCCTTAAGACTTGCAGTCTAAGGTACACAAATAAAACGGTTATTTAAAAATATTGGTATTTATTTAAACTGTAATTACTTTTGTTGAACGGTAGGAATCATAAAAAAGGACTTAACTTTGTTTGTTGCGCTTATCCAGATGGTTGGCTTCAGCCTGGGGGTCTTGCAGATGAGTGGTGATGTAGTTCGGTCTATGGAGTGGGTTCTAGCATCAGGGATGGCTTCGGTTTCAGTTCGGCTTGACTATGGTGGTGTGGGATGGCTCTAACACAGCATAGGTTCTAGCATCAGGGATTGTATTTGATTTATCTCCAACTTGAAATTTTATTTAAGCTCCAGCTTAATAATGCAAAAAATTAAGGTAAAAGTTCGGTATAGCGATTTTCGCTATTATAAGAAATTTTGCAAAAATTCTTTTTCAGGGCGTTTCTATAGGTCGATTATGACACAAATCTGTGTGTGCGTTTTCAAAAATTCATTTCTATAATTTATTATTAATAAAAACATACTTACGGGACGGTGGAGTGAATAGGGGTGCTGGGTGGGGACGAAACAGTAGAAATCCAACGTCAAACACAAGAAAACACTAATACACTGCACTCGGGGCACATGAAAAATGTAAATTAATTTTAAAAAGTATTAAATTTTTCGAAAAACTATCCCACACATGACAAATCTCGTTCGCCATTATTAATGAAGCTGATAACATGAAGTTCGTCATTATTAAAATGACAGGCTTGATAGAAGCAACGTTGCCAAACTTCTTATGAAGAATTAACACAATTAAGCCTATTTCGAGGATTGCCATTTAAATCTTCGTAGATGCCGTGCATCATACACTTGCTAAAATATCTATTTCTTCTTTCATGCCCTTCAATATCATGTAGCCAATATGTATATAGGTCCTTTATGGTTCGAAAATAAGAGTTCATTAATGAAAAACCTTTAATTCGTACCAGAAAATTGTAAGCAACCATATGGTCACGTATTCCATTTAAAAAAAGGAAAGGACAATAATTTCACTCGTTCTTGATACTGGAATGTTGCACTATGTAAGGTTTCCTTAATAAATTCAGGCCATATTTCATACGGACCAATAATATCTTGGACTAACCATAAGAAATCGGTGGAATTATATTGAGGCCTATATGCAAACTGCATGCGTTGTTTTATATTACTCATATTTTCATATATAATTTCACCACACAACACTAATTGTTAACCCTTTTTTCACCAATTTATAATGTCACCCTTCTTTCGACAATTCACAACACTATATTATGCATAACTGAATGAAGGTGTCAGTGTGAGTCACGTTTGTTTTTCAAATGTAACATTTGCAGGAGCGCGTCTAAACGTGTTCGATCTTGTTTTCGCGTTTTCTTTTGAGATTAGTAGAAAGTGATCTGAGTGCGCCCTCGGTGCGCACTGAAATTGCTCTTGCACTGCCCCAGTTTTTACTGTGCATTGGCAACGGACGTTTTCAGGGCGAACTGTGTGTTTTTTACATTTCAAAAGAATGTATTTGATATAGTGCACTTTTTTGGTTATTATTAGTACTAGAAAATTTTTTCTGAAATTACCGAAGGCGATTATACGTTGAAGGAGAACTTAAAGTATAGAACTGTTTTGATGAATATGAGATTACAGGTGTGCTAAAATAAAATAAAATAAAGAAGCGTTTTATATATTCTGCACAAACTTTATGTTCTAAGCGTTAAACGTTTGAACCTAACCTATTCGTATTGTCCTGTCCTGTAAATTTGTTGTACCATGGTATTGCCCTGAGTCGAATAGTATACCAGTTGCGATACGTGTTTTCGATCGTTAAGTTCCTTATCGTCTCTTGTTTTTTGAATTAGAATAATTAGAATAATGGTGTGCAACGGGTGCGATTTTACATTATTTTCTTTTATTGCCTTAATGACATCAAGACAGTTAATGGTTGATATGTTGGAAAACCATGGAGTGTTGAATAAGTCGACACAGTGTCCGACATATCATGAACGGGTTGAACTAAATGTAAACTCTTTTCGGTTTACTTGCGACCGCCGCCGCGCTATAAACAAGCTAATAAAAAAATGTTCATTCCGCAGAAGTGCCAAAAACGGTACATGGTTTTCCAACTCCAACTTAAAATTTGGGGACATTTTATATCTAACCGTTTTGTGGCTAAAGCTACCATATCCGCGACAAGCATTCATTATTAAAGAATTATCATGTAGTAAAGAGACTGTGGTCAACTGGTCATCGTTTTGTCGCGAAGTGTGCATAAATTGGAGCTTGCAGACATCGGTACCATTAGGTGGAATAGGGAAGGTGGTTGAGATTGACGAGGCGAAATTTGGCAAAAGGAAATATAATAGAGGTCGTGTCATAGAGGGACAGTGGATTTTCGGCGGGTTTGAACGCGACAGCAAGAACATTTTTTTAGTGCCAGTCGAAAATCGGTCATCTGAAACATTAATTGGAGTCATACGTCAATGGATTCTGCCAGGTACTACTATAATTTCTGATTGCTGGAAGTCATATGACCTATTAGGGAATGAAGGTTTCCAGCATTTACGAATAAATCACTCCCTAAATTTTGTCGACCCACAGAATCCCGAGGTACACACCCAAAACATTGAAAGAACATGGAGAAATGTCCGAGGAGGCATTCCTCGTTATGGGCGTCGAGAAGGTCATATGGTTGGTTACCTGGCAGAATTTCTATTTAAGAGACGATATTCCGGCAATGATGATGTACATCACTTCCTTTTGCAAATTGGCCGCCTTTATCCCCCACTTCCATGAGAAGCAGTGGTATTTTTTGTAGAAATGCCTCCTTCTTTATGTTTAGGTATGTATAGGAAGAAGGAATAACTTAATTTTTCATATCAACTTTGTCCTGTATGTTTCTTTTTTTTTTCAGCTATTAAGACTTTTTCACTCTATTTGGCAACATCGTAACACATTGATAGTTCTATTGCACTCTTCTTTTTTATGCAGTGACAGTCGTGACAGCCTTGGCGGTATTATTGTGTTAATTATTATTTATTTTTATTTTTTTAAACAATTTCTTGAACATTTTTGTGAACAGAAAGTGCGGTGTGTACTCTGAAATACTGTTTTTTGGTGTTTAATGTAGGATTTCTACTGTTTCGTCCCCACCCAGCACCCCTATTCACTCCACCGTCCCGTAAGTATGTTTTTATTAATAATAAATTATAGAAATGAATTTTTGAAAACGCGCACACAGATTTGTGTCATAATCGACCTATAGAAACGCCCTGAAAAAGAATTTTTGCAAAATTTCTTATAATAGCGAAAACCGCTATACCGAACTTTTACCAAAATTAACATTTGACTAATGTGTTTCTGAATAAAAACATGTATAATTAATTGTAATAGACTAACAAGAGGTTTAACACTACTTTTAATTAATAGAGTTTTGAAACAATCATACATTTGTCTCTAAATGGATTTTGTGCAAACTTAATTCTTTATGGTTTGGATTTATTCTGTTAAAAAAGTGTATTAATTCTGTTAAAAGGTGTTTTTAAAGTGTTTTGTGTCTCTATAATATTTTTATTTAATTGTATAACTAAAACTAATGACTGAAGCCACGTGCTAAAGCTTGTGAGCTTAGAATTTAGCAAAAAAATGTGTTTTTTGTGTACAGAAAAGATTGCCTAGCTAGGTATCAATTTAGTGGGTATTTTTATCTAAAAATAACATTCTTACCTGGGGTGTGGATTATAAAAAGAATTTGTCCTTGAGACAGATTGCTACATTACATAAATTTTTAAACGATAGAAATTGTAAAATTATTATACAAAGTACTCCTTTGTGCCAAGTAAATCGTATTAATAAACAGTGGGACATAATAATTGAAATTTGTACTTACAACGTCAACCAATGTCGAAAAAATATGGCCGCAAAGCACATGGGCGCTTATGAGGCGTCAAAACGTTTCTTTCAACTGGACGAATACGACAAAAGGAACGAAACAAGAATATTCAGCGTATTTATTAACTTTTTTTGACAGGGCGGGGATTGTGCTGTCACAAGGGTACCAATCCATAATTTGACTCGCTAGTCAAGTTTTGGTGTATTGTGCGCAAATATGAGTCGGTAAAAAAGGTTTCTATAATATGTAGTTAACTGTAATATATAAGGGTGTATTGGGAGTGGCTATTGGTACGGTGATTGGTATTATATAGTAATGAGTACGTAACAGGCGACAAGCATGTTACAAACTTTTTTATTAACTAGAGGTATGTCAAAGATGTTATTTTCAGGATAATCAGACGTATCGAAGCGTGAGTGGCAATCGTGTCTTATAACTACGTAAGGATCCTGATGTAGCTCGTAAATTAGAGAGTCAGTATCCGTATACAAGACTGAACAATGTGGAAAAGCAGCGATCATATACCCATAATGAAAATCGTATATAGTAGCCTTTGCCAAATCGAGGATAGTTTGCCCAACATATATGGGCTTATTAAGGTATATCCGCAACTTACCAAGTTCTACTGCTACAAGATTTTCATTAAATATTGTGCAGTTTTTGAATTCGGGCTTCGCAATGTACGCTTCCGCTCCATACCGACCATTCCACTCACTCAATAGATGGATGTTTACCCTCTTACGAATATTTTCCATGGTTTTTCCTGTAACAATAAATGTAATTCTATTAATCGTTTAGAGGTTATTAAAATTACAACTTACCGAAAACAGCATTATTCATTAACTTGAACAAGTTCTTCTCAAAATCGCTAGTGGCCGCAGTCCTCAATCGTGTGTTTAGCTCGATGTAGGGCTTTAACCATGGTACTTGCTTAAATTTAAGTACTCGATGAACTTTTGTTAAAACTAAACCATATGATATTGCTTGCTTTAAGGCGCGATAATGAATAACATAGTTTGTCTTGCTGTTCAAGGTAGCCATCAACTTAGTTAATTCTTTAGTCGTCTTTGAGGGGTTCTTTTTTTTTGGATTAATATGCTCTGGACAGAAAGGAATATCTTTGTGTAGATCATGAACACGTTGTGGATATTCAAGATCAACTTCAAGCATATAACCTTCAGCAGCATCATCTGGGACAGTGGTAACGTCAATATTAGTATCATCTACCCATTCAAATCCGCCGTAGGGGAGGTATTGATTCATGGCCCAACCATACTAAAAACGTAAATAATAAATAAAAAAACATTTACATAGTTTAAAAAATGATATTCTTACCTGATTATTAACATCAAAATACATCAAATATGACTCGGGTTTTGCTGAATCGTATGTTGGTATGTACTTATTATTTGCATGAGCTCGACGTTTTGAACAGATTTGACTTAGACCCCCACGAATGCCTCTTTCAACGAACAAAAACATATCTAAGTCGGTTAGCAGCTCCAATTCAATCTTGGTATATTTAAGCATCGCATCCCACGTAAATCCCGGTAGCGTGAAATAGTGAGCTGGATCCAAGTTGTAAGTTTTCAGACAGCTTGCTCGAAATCGTTCAAATACATCAGCCAAAAGCATTATATCGGTTTTCATATATAAATCTACATACTGACCTAAATTTAAACAGTTAAAGGTATCCCATACAAGTTTTGCACGTTGGTAAAGTCTTCTGGGGCATGGTTTGTTATCTAATTTGCTGTAAAATGAGTCTTGTGGTGGTAAAGACGTGTCGTTAAACCGATCAAAGGAATTAATATAATCATAAGGCATGATTCCTTTTTTAGTTATAAGTTTAAATTGTTCTTCAGCCAAGTCAGGAAACTGAGACTTGAGGTTAGGATATTCAGTCAGGTACGATGCTAACTTATCTAAGGAGGAAGCCATAAATCGAAATGAATCAATAAAACGGAATTGTATCGGATATTCATTGATGTGCTTTGTAAATGAGATATATTTTTCCTTAGTGATAGGTAGCAGATCTATTTTACCACCTATCTTTGTAGCTATATCTGTAATAATGAAATGTGCATCGTAACCGGATAAGTTATGAAACACCACAGGAACCACGTGACTATCCTTATAATTAATATTACATTTTCCATGAGCAGCACCTCTATAATTGTTGGTTGGAATCAAATGATTAAGATCTCGCACCTTGTTATCATCTGAGGTAAAAGGCAGTTCACAAATGTGGCAGTGTGTAGCTCTTCTATACTCAACTTCCTGCAACCATGTTATATTAATGGCATAAGGACACCAAAATACTGTAGCCATGTCCTCAGCTAAACTATTCATTTCATTAGCAAACCATTCCATACAATCTTGACCGCGGTATGATCGATAAAAACTCAAAGAATCATCATAACTGCATTTGAGATAGTAACCAACGGCTGCTGGGATGTGATGTTGGAGCTTATTAAGATCATTGTCGGGTTCGAGAACGCTTTCCAAGTCTGCATAAACTAGGAATGGAGCTTTTTCCTTGTTCTTATAATTCTTGAATTTAAGAACATTTTCCCCTACTTCAGGCATTTTTATAGCTGTCTCATTCATTTTAATACAGACCTCGACATGCTTTTCCAACTTATCTTGTGACCTGAAGTAGTGGAGACATCTATCGCAAAAGAATTTTTTATGATCTTCTTTACTAAGCTGTTGGGATACCAGTCTAGATAAATTTTTAATCCAAACGTAGTGGTATTTGGTTGGACCATCATTATATTTATCCTGGACCAGTAAAAGATTTACATGTTTTTCTAATTTATTTTTAGTTAAATATGTCGGAAGGGTTTCAAATGTTTTCTTATTCTTCTGCAAGATGTAAACGTTTATTGAAATATTATTTTGTTTTTCAAAATTAGGTATCTGCTTCATAGTCATGGGGAATTGAATACCTTTAAGCTTCAATACGGAAGAATAGTGGGGGTATGAAGATAATCTATCAGTATGTTGTTTAACAGGATACAAGGCTGATGTAACTGCCCACGCAAAACATGCCTGGTCATCATTTTTCACATTGATGCAAGCCCTTTTCCTCTTGATTTCACCTGGAAGTTTGACGTATGAGGATCCAAGCTGAGGGGTATACTTGTTGATATTAATACCAAGATTGAGAACATTCTTCAATGTCCAGCCCGAATCGCGCTCTTGAAACTCTTCAAGTTCCTTGAGGATGGGGGCTATAATTTTGCTGTCAAACCAACCATCTAGGTTGGTATCGCGGTAGATTGGCGAGTTTGAAGTAGTAAAGTACTTGTACTCAGCCTGTACACTATCTCCCTTTACTACTTCAAATTCCCCACAAAAGGTGGCGTTAACTTTCACTGCTGCATCCTTTTCTAATGCGTTCCTAATCTTTCGATTAAAAACAGCCTTACAATCCTCAAGGAAAGAGCCAGGGTCTTTATGCTGGAGGTTGGAGATGACTCCGGTGAGCATACGACTATTAAATACCGACTCTGAATCTTCCCAATGAACTCGCTCAGCCAATCGAGCAGTCCGTGGTGAAAGCCCCGACCCCTTCTTCTGAGCCTTTTTGAATTGAACCCTAAGACTTTTAATGTTTCTTAAACAAGCCTCCAAATGCTGCCTTTCGCCTATAGTATTAGCAGACCTCATCGAATTCCGAATCCTCTTTATACCCTTCTGGCATTCCATCAGTCCCTCCCTAATTTTTACATCATCATTGGGGGTTAGCAATCCCAACAAAGCACCAATGTATTGGACTAAATCAGTGAAAAGAGACATACTGAAATAAAAAATTATTAGTGATTGATAGTACAACATAACTTCAACTTACTTTAAGATTGATAATAGCGACTGGACACAAGCTTATTTGATTTATATTTGATTTAAAGTCCTGAAATAGAATAGAAATAATTTTAGTTTAGCGATTTATTAATGCCTCGAATAACCTCAAATATTATACTAAGGTATAGTACAACAAAACCTCAACTTGCTTTTAAAATTTGGCAATAGCGACTGGATACAAGTTTATTTAGAAATGTTTTAGGACAAGTCGTTAAGAAAAAAATTCAGTCGGACCGAGAACTGGAAGGTAACCCTTTTACTTATTAATTTCTTGAATAAACTCAAATATTATACTAAGAGATAGAACAACATAACCTCAACTTCTAAAATTGACAATAGCGACTGGACACAAGATAATTTAGAAATATTATAGGACAAGTCGTTAAGAAAAAATTCAGTCGGACCGAGAACTGGAAGGTAACCCTTTTACTTATTAATTTCTTGAATAACCTCAAATATTATACTAAGGGATAGAACAACATAACCTCAACTTACTTCTAAAATTGACAATAGCGACTGGACGCAAGATTATTTAGAAATATTTTAGAACAAGTCGTTAAGAAAAAATCCAGTCGGACCGAGAACTGGAAGATAACCCTTTTACTTATTAATTTCTTGAATAAACTCAAATATTATACTAAGAGATAGAACAACATAACCTCAACTTCTAAAATTCGGCAATAGCGACTGGAAACTATTTAAAAATGTTTTAGGACAAGTCGTTAAGAAAAAATTCAGTCGGACCGAGAACTGGAAGGTAACCCTTTTAGTAGATAAAAATATACATAGCAGTAAAAAAGTTACTATTTATGTACAACAGCTGTTGTTAACAAATTAGTAATCTTCTCTCTAGTAGATCTCAAAGGGCACCTTACTGCTAATAAGAAACTCTTTTGAAGCAAAACTGATACTCCATACTCAAGATAATTTCCTACACAACTTAATGTAGGTGTGTGTAAATAAAATCATAACGATTTTAGTAGTGTAACAATTTATGTTCTAAGTTAAACAACACCCAGTATATACCAAATTCCTATATTATGTTATGACCTCCCTGCCCGAAGCGATCCCGTAAAGGAGTTTTGCTATGATTATATAAATTCCTTGGAAAAATTAAATGAGGCTTCTGTACCATCAATTAAACGAAAATAAACATATAAACTTGCTTCTTATTCAATGCTCTTATGATGAAGACACTATTTTGTTAGGATTACAGTTTTATCTCGACTATTATCAAGTAAATAAAGATAAACATTAAAAATTCATTTGTGATTGTATTTCACTAAAAATGTGGCTAATAACTATGAAAAGGAGAATAATTTAGAAAAAATGTTAAATGTTCAACACTATCTTACTAATTTTCTATGATCGCGAAACACAGCAAAAGAAAACATCTGTTAGAAAACTATAACTAAAATCAGTAAAAATTAGATTAAAACGACTCTAAACAAACCAACAATTTAACATTGTTTATAAATAATAATCAGAATCAACTTCGCTATCACGATTAATAAACCTGTATGGAACTTGTTCGTGAAGAGGTATGTTTGGTTGTTTATGAGCATGCAAATCATGGTGGCGATCATAGCTTCAATTTAAATATTACTTTATCATAGCCATTTTGACACCAGTAATACTTATTACGATACAATCCCACGTATAGTTAGGCATTGTAAAATACCAGGCGGGGGTAAGTTTTTAAAGAAGACTCGCGAAAATTTTCAAGATTGTCGGCAAGAAGCAGAATATCGGTATGAATGTACAAATCACTATATTCCCCAAGTGTTGTAATATTAAAGGACTTCTAAACGTTTTGCGCATGAGCATAGTCGCCATCAGTTATTCTCAATTGTAAAAACATTCTTGTTTAGGTAATTGAGTTTCATTTAATTTCTCTAAATTGTCAATATAGTCGTATGGAAACACACCTTTACGAGTTAATAGTTTAAACTGATCGGCATTTAATGATTCTTTTCGTAAAATTATAAAATCCTCAATACACAAAGATTATCCAAGCTAGTCGCCAAAAATCTGAACATAAACCGGAATTTAATGTTTGTATCTGCATCGTATTGCGTAAATGAAATGTATTTGTCTTTATTTACTGGAAGTACACTAACCCGCCCCCGTCTAACAATATCCCTTATAAGAAAGTGCGAATCATAGGATAGATTATGGGTGCAATAAACAGTTTTTTAAAGTTCCATGATTGGTGTGCAAATCCACGGAACTTTCCAGTAAAATGATCATGATTTCTAACAATGACTTCCTTTTCTCTAAATATTTTTTCACAAATGTCACCGCCGCCGCCGGTGGGGTCCGAAGAAACCACAATTGGAATAATATTTTTAATCTTACTTTCAACAAACTTTGCTATCGCGGATTTGCAAACCAATTCATACAATCTTCACCTCTGCGTGCTTTATAAAATGATAAAGAGTCATCAAATGAACATTTAAAGTAATAGCCAATACTGAAGGCTCTATGATATTTTTGCGTCGTTTTGCCAATTTCTACGTCACATTTTTCTAATTGGGTTTCAATGTCAGCATAAATAGTAAAAGGACACTTTTGCTTATAAACATGACAACAAAGTTGTATTTGAGAAAAGTAATTTTTTCGTAATTCATAGTTTCACAAAGAGAATAATGAATATTTAATTTTTCTTCACTGCCAAAATAATTCAAACATCTATCACAAGGATATTTTTTACCGTTATGTTTATTCATTTGACTCGATAACAGTCTAGAGACATTCTTAATCCATACATAATGATTTGAATTCTAAATGATCATGGTCTTGAGAAGGAGGAACATCAAAATCATTCAATTTAGAAAAGTCGTGATCTTGAATTAAAAGTAAATTTACATGCCTATCTAATTTCGATTTACTTACTTAAATTTTTTTCTCGTAGTACCTACACAAACACACACAGACACAAAAGTTGACGTTCGAAACGTAACTAGCTAATTATTACTATACTTTCGAATTTTTATAGAATTTTTAGGACTGATAAGCATTTTTAAAGGTAATTTGATACGCAAACCCAAAATATTGGTTAGGATCATAATAAAAATGTCACCTCAAGTGTCAGTATCTATCTATAGTGTACCACTATGTGTAGACAAAATAATGGTACGATAAGAGTTATTTATCGTCAGGATTGTATTAATTTTTAGACCAAATGCGAAACACATGGGCGACTGACAGGGCCCGTCTCACGACCCTAATGCAGATATGATTTTTGTTATCTTATTGGTGTCAGACACTATAGTTAATAAATAATGGGTAATAAAAATGACACCACCTGTGGAGTTTGTAATGATATCTATTAAATTTCTATAATAATCACAAAAACTGTAATCAGCCTTTTGCATCTTGTGGACAATCATGTCTTATGAATATTTAGTTAAAGTACATTTATAATCAGAAAAATTTAATAAAGTCTCTTTAGAGTTTAATTTTATTTATGAGATAGATCGGTTCGTCGTGAAGAGTAACCGTCGTATTTTTTCTTCTTTTTTCTTGGTAAGTTTGCTACTAACAGTCATAATATAAAGGCCATACTAGGTTGAAATAAACGGCTTTTTAGTACTAAAAAACCGTTTATTAATGGTTAGGATAGTAATAAAAAAATGTCACCTCAAGTGTCAGTATCTATCTATAGTGTACCACTATGTGTAGACAAAATAATGGTACGATAAGAGTTAATGCAGTGTAGCAATAACTGTCCCAAAAAGGCAGGAAGCCAATTTGCAACACTATAACTCCTCAAAAGAGATCCCGGCTAAGAGACTCTCTCCAGAGGGTGGTTCGACTCCAAGTTAATGCTCACTATAGGAAGGATTGTGATGTATAAGTAAAAAGGGCGCCACTATCTTTTGAACGATTAAGCAAAAAACTATACAAAAACTAAGGTGAGAAAGATAGAAACACCTTGTAATTACTTTAATTAAACAAATGAAGAAGCTACTTGAAATGAAATACCGGCCACGCTACACCCTTAAGACTTATAGTCTAAGGTATACAAATGAAACTGTTTGTTAAAGCTATTGTTTATTTATTGAGAATATAAGTACTTGCTGATAGTGAACTGGAGTTGTAAAAAGAGGACTTAACTTTGAATGTCTGTGCTGTCTAGAAGGGCGGCTTTAGCTTCTTTATGGATGGATGAAAGTTTCTGTGATGGTTCTGGCTGCTCGAAATGTAATAGTACCTATTCTTATCTCAGAAGTGGTTCGAAGGGCTGTCTACACATAGGCGGCAACTGGGCTCTAACTTGGATTAATTGTAGCTTGGCTTCAACTTAGGGATGATTTAACTGTAGCTTGACTTCAACTTGGAGATGATTTAACTGTAGCTTGACTTCAACTTGGAGATGATTTAACTGTAGCTTGACTACAACTTAGGGGTAATTTTCACTCCAACTTAGGGATGATTTAACTGTAGCTTGACTCCAACTTAGGGTAATTTTCACTCCAACTTAGGGATGATTTAACTGTAGCTTGACTCCAACTTAGGGTAATTTTCACTCCAACTTAGGGGGTTGTATCTTTCTGAAAGTTTCATGTGTGTGAGAAGGAATCATGAAGGTATGGGCGTTGGTATTGGACAGACTTTTCAGATAGGACAGCAAACTACTAGATTTCAACAAATAAATTGTCTTATCTTTAAGTCTTCCAACACAGCGTCCATAAATTTAATAAACACATAGACAAAATTGAAAATTATTAATGTACAGGACGGTGAAGCCGGTCCTGTTCTTTATAATGCAAAAAAATTATCAATAGACTAATAATTGAATAAAAAAAGGTATGTATTTAATTGGTTCTAATAAGACTTTGAAACAATCATATATTTGTACTAAATGCATATTTGTGAAAAATTGATTTTTTTTAAAACATTAAAAATATTACAGTGAAGTGGTTTTTGTTTAATAACTACTATTAGTTTGGCTCTACAGCAAGTTTTAATAGCGTGGTTGAGGACTACGCTCTAAGATTTTTATGAATTTAAAATTTGACAATAATTATGTTTTTAGCTTACGAAAAATGTAATGTATAGCGGTTTACTGATCAATTATTATGTTTTGTCTAAAAGTAATAGCTTACCTTGAACGATTATTGAAGCCACGTGTTCGGAAGCACGCTTCTGATACAATTTTAGTAGTTTTCAAATAATGTGTAGGGATTGTGTGTGTAATTGTGTAGAAAAGATTTTTTATTATGATTAGAGCATAATTAAATAACTAACAATGAAAAGAAAAGAAAAAAATCTACATACCGTCAACCAATTTGGGAAATTTCACAAGCTGAGATACAGACGCTTCAGTTTGCCTGTTAGTCGTCGAGGAAAGGAAGGATCGTTGCCTTGCGGGTCGTTTAAATAGATTTGCTCAAGACGGAATTTGTGTTTTATGTCAGTTGTCAGCGTTCTTTATTTGGCCTCATTCAAACAGATAAATAGTTAGCGTCTATAAGGGGTGTCTTGTTTACAGTGGCATTAACAGTAAATAGGGTCGGTTTTAATGGTAATAAGAGCGGTATCGTTTACGGTCGATAATAGTGCACGGTGACATGACGATAGACATGTTACAGCAGATATGATTTTTGTTATCTTATTGGTGCCAGATGCTTTAGTTAATAAATAATGGATATGTAATAAAAACGACACCACCTGTGGAGAACTATTTTTTATTTATGGTGTTATAAATCCACTATATTTTTGTAAACAAAATAATGGTACGATAAGAGTATTTCGAAGAGGTTTTACGTTATAATATTTTATTACCATTCTCCTATGTATGCGGGACATAAAAGCAAATATTAATATTTTTAAAATATATTATGGATACCTAAACATTCTACAAAAATTCATATAACCGTAGTCGATGCAACCGCATTTTGCAAATAACTTTTCAGATATAGTATTACTACAGAAAGTTGAAAATTCCGTGGTGTTCATAATGTGCTTAATGATTTTTACTGCATAGCCTTTGTTGTTTTGGCAGAGATACTAGACTTTTTATTTACTAATATGAACTGCCCTAGTTTCTGATTTAAAATCAAACGGTGTTTCAGCTCTAAAACTTTTTATTCGAACGGAACAATTCCAGCAAATTTTTATTTTACAATTTTTTTTTTTGACAACCTTTTTTTTTAACCGACAACTGTCAAATATAATAAATAGCACACTAATATATTAAAATTATAATACGCGTTCTTTTGATATGAAACGTACGTCAAATTTTTGAAATATACGTCAAAATATGTCACGATTTGTTCTCGTCGACATTCCGGCCCCCAAAATCAGGAACACCTTCCTGATTTTCTACACGGAATCCAAGTGGTATAATCTTGTCGACACCTCTCTTGAAGGTTTTTCGTTTTCGCCCATCACTGTAGGTGATTTCCACAATCCTTATAACATTATCATTTCCAGGATACAATTGAGTAACGATTCCTTTCTTCCAAGTGTTTCGCGGAGATTGATCATCTAAGAGCAACACGACTTCACCAATCTTGACGGGTTCCGCATCAGCCAACCACTTTTCTCTCATAATCAGCTTTGGCAGGGCTTCAGCTTTCCACTTCTTCCTTAATAGTTCCAACATAAACTGAGATTTTTTCCACGCCTCTCTGCACCTCTCGTTTAACTCTTCACTGTTTACTGGGATGGATACACCAACATCTGCGAAACCACGGAGAAAGTGATTAGCGGTTAAGCAATCTGGGTCAGCTGGATCATTGGAAATAGTAGTTAACGGCCGTGAATTGATAATGTTTTCTGCTCCTTTCAAAACAGTTAATAAAAGTTGGTCCTTGGGGTGTTTATCGTTTAGAGTGGCTTTCAAAATACGCTTGGCCAGTTGTACCATAATCTCCCAGGCGCCACCAAAATGGGGTGAGTATGGAGGCGAAAAACTCCATTTAATATTTCGAAGCTTTGGATTGTCCATGATCGTTTTCCAGTCTAAACTTGCCCAACTTTCACGTTTCACTTTGGCTGCCCCTTTGAAGTTTGTGCCACAGTCACTAAAAATGTGCTTTGGTCTTCCACGCTGGTCGATGAACCGAGACAATGCCATCAATGTTTCGTCCGTTGACAATGAATATACTATTTCAAAGTGAATGGCCCTCGTCACCATGCAAGTGAGTACCATCACCCAACGTTTCTCTCTATGGCGTCCGACAGTAACTTCCAAAGGTCCAAATAAATCTGTTCCGGTATAAGTAAACGGAGGATTGCCAGCGGCAAGTCTGTAGTAAGGCAAATCACCCATTTTTGGTTGAAGCGGTTTTAGTTTGGCGAATTTGCACTTCAAACATTTGGTTGCTATCCGGCGAACTGCTCCTGCTCCACGAATAATCCAAAATTTTCTCCTCAAGTTGTTCAAAACAGTAGTATGACCTTGATGACCATTACGTTCATGCTCGTCCTGAATGAGTAACTCTGTAAAAAGGTGATTCGGTGAAAGTATAATTGGTTTTTTAATGCCCTCTTCAACATCTGCGTGCTTAATTCTACCGCTTACTTTCACCAATCCATTTTCAATTACAGGGGAAAGTAACCATAATTTGCTGGATCTCTTTAGGGAACCTTTTCTCAACTCTTCGATATCATCATGAAAACTTTCTATTTGAGAGACACCAGCCAAAATATTTTCTGCTCGTTCCCATGAATTTGAATCTACACTGGAGCTAAGATGTTTTTGTAGAAACCGTTTGACTCGACTCATGTACACGATATAGGCCTCGGTTTTCTTCATCACTGAAAACCTGGAGTTTTCTTTTAATTGCCAAGGCGATTTTATGATGGCTTCTTTTTTCACCTTCTTTTTCCAATGTTCAACAGCATTTAAAAATCCAGATTGAGCCCTAACTAATCGGTTGTAAGAAGAAAACCTCGATATATCCACACTTGCATATGAATCGCTAGAGATAACAGTTGAAAAAATGTTAATCTTTTTGATCTCTGCATCGTGCTCAATGATTGCCCGGTTAGTTTTATCTTCCTTGGGCCAATACTCTTCTGGTCGTTGTAGAAATAATGGTCCTGTCAACCAGTCAGTGTTTGGAAAAAGCTCAACATCTTTTTTTACTCTGGTGCCCTCATCTGCTGTGTTCAAGTCAGTGGGAATCCATTTCCAATCCATGACGTTGGTAAGCATGTGAATACGATTTACGCGATTGGCTACAAATTCCTTGTAGCGTAGCCTTTCAGTCCGAATCCATAACAACACAGTTCTAGAGTCACTCCAGAAAACCTTTCGATTTATCGGTACTTTCAGATCTTCACCAACAACGTCTGCGAGCGATGCTCCCATTACAGCTGCGATTAATTCCAACCTCGGTATAGTGAGCTTCTTCAATGGTGCCACTTTTACTTTAGCGATAACAAATGAGACGCTAATATTTTCACCGCTCGATACACGTAGGAAGGATACAGCCGAACACGCTTCTTCGCTTGCATCTACTAAAGTATGTAACTGCACATCTGTTGACAAATGTATGTTATAGACATACAATCGAGGTACTTCTACTTTCACTACATTTTGTAAATGCTTCACCCATGACTTCCAATCGGCATAAATTCCATCCGGCAGGTACTCGTCCCAATCTATTCCCGATTTCCATGTTCGTTGCAAAAGTATAAGCCCGCGTATCTTAAAGTTTGCTACAAATCCAAGTGGATGAAATACTGACATAAGTAAACTGCACATTTGCCTTTTTGTTGGTCGTTCTCCAACAAGAATCTCCGGAGTTACTTTCGCAAAATTCCCAGTGAAAGTAAATACGTCTTTCTTTGCGTTCCACCAAAGTCCCAGTATTCTTTCGATTGGCATCGTTGACTTTTCGGCAAATACTTTAACACTTGCAACTCGATCCTTTTCTGGAATAGACTCCATGACTTGTTCGTTGTTGGATAGCCATTTACATAAACGAAAATTTCCTGCAGCATGAATTTTAGTAAGCTGACTCCTCAATTCAATGCAGCCTTCTATTGTCTGATGTCCCGAAAGTAAATCATCACAGTACATATCTTCATGTATAACTTTTACTGCCTCCGGGTACTGCCGCTGAAATTCATCTGCATTCTTATTTTTAACATAAACAGCAGAACACGGGGAAGAACAAGCACCAAAAATTAGGACATTCATTTTATACGTTTTGACAGTTGCATCTCCGCTTGTTAAGTCACGCCATAAGAACCGCTGAGCATCTTGATCTTGACTCCGCACGTTAATGCGGTGGAACATATCCTCTATGTCGCCGTTGATCACGTAATTGTGTACGCGAAAGTTTAATAATACTGACGGCAAAGGTCGTATCAGGTTCGGCCCGTCCAGAAGAAAATCGTTAAGGCTTTTACCATGGTTTTTGGCTGCGGCGTCGAAAACAAGTCTGAGTTTACCGGGTTTATTGACGTTAAATACTCCAAAGTGCGGGATGAAATAAGTCTTTTCCGTTACCTCCACAACTTCATCATCTGTCAACTCCGTGATATAATGCTTGTCAATATATTCTTGCAGTTTGGATTGATACATTCTACAAAATTGTGGATCTCGCTTCATACGACGTTCGTTTGCCAACAATCGTGAGAAAGCTTCTTGTCGAGATTCTGGGAAACTTGTATTTTCGTTCTTCCAAAGTAGCCCACACTCCCACTGTTGACCTACCCTTTTGACGGTGTCGTTCAGAATTTTCAACGCACGACGATCTTCCACTGATCCTTTGATGTCTTCAGGAAAAACGCCAAATGAATCCAAAGAGAAACTCTGTTTAATCAAGTCGTCTAGTTTCTCGCCTTCATTTAACTGCAGTGAGTGAATAGATGTTAGTTCTCTGTGTCTGTCTGTTTTCCCTGCTAGCACCCAACCTAACAATGTTCTTTTAGCTATGGGTTTGTCCATGCTTTCTTCTAGGATCTCCCGGTGAGCTGTAACTATTGGATGATCTTCCCCAATAAGAATCTGAGGGGACACAGCTTTAAAACTCTCCAATTTGGCTTTCTTAAGAAATGGAAACTGATCTTTGATTTTCTCTACGTCTTGGGTGTACGGAGCTAGTCCAAAATCCGGTACAACAAGAGCATCTGTAATCTCGTACTTTCGAGCTGCTTTAAAATTTCCGCAGATTCCAAAAGAAACTTTTTTTGATTTTCCTCGAGTGACTTTCCCAAAGACTCCTCTGCATTCATGATTAACTGTCTCGCCGGTGATTCCCAAAGTTGCTGCGAGGCTTTCTTCAATCATTGTAGTGTCGGCACCACTATCCAGCAGCGCGTATGTACGTTTTGTTCCTTTCGGACCGATAACTTTTACGGAAACAATTGACAAAGGCTTAGACGATCCTGTCTTTATAGCGCTGGAGTTACTTGTTTCACTGTCCCCAACCATAGGCATTTCAGGTACACCATTATCATCCTTGACTTTCTTTTTGCTAAAAATGTTAACTCCATGAAGTAGTTGTAGTAGTTGAAGTAGTTTCTTTAAAACCACATACAGCTTTCGAAGAACAGTCCTTCTTAAAATGTCCTTCAATTAAACATCGAAAGCATAAGCTTTTCTGTCGAGCGAAACTTGCACGATTATCCAATTGCTCATTTTTAAATTTAAAACACTGTATTATGGTGTGGTTAGATTTTCCGCAAAAGACGCAGTCTGAAGTTGCTTTCACATTTTTTTCAGTGTTTAACTCGACAGCTGCAGAGGATGACTTTCTTTCGACGGGAACAGAAATCCGATGTCTATCTTCTTTCGATTGAAATTTTTTGAGAACTGGATCACAGATTCCAACTAAAAGTTGTTTTTGAAGGTCCAACCAACATCCAAACGTTTGCAGGTTTTTGGGAAGATTACTATATAATAAATACGTCGCCCAATCTTTTGCATAGTGAAAAGGTAGCTTTTCAACTAACTTTTCCAGTAGAATGCGATCCTGTAGGTAACTTTCTTCCTTTAGACTACGAACAGTTTCCACGAAGTGCAGCACAGTTGTTGCAAATTTAATCATCGTTTCTGCTTTGTTACTGTCCGGTGGTTTGCATTCTTCAGCAGCCCTAATCAGAGACTTGATAACCAATTCAGACCTTCCAAATTCCCGTTCCAGCTGCTCAAGAATCTTTGCTACATTGTTTGGATCATTCAATAAGGCAGCAACAGATTCTCGAGCTGATCCGCGCAAAGCTTTACGCAAACGGATGGCATTTTGAGAAGTATTAACCATGTTTTTTGGAGTCGTCCGGTTAAATTCGCCAATAAATATCGGCCAGTCTACAGCTGTTCCATCGAAAATTGGTAACTCTCTAGGCTCCCACTCACGCTCTCCTTTAACTTCCAACAGAACATCTTTCAGAGCGGTTGTGAAGTCAATTATGGGATTACCAACTGAGTCAGAGTGTTTTTTCTTTTCTGTTGTTGTCTCATCGTTTGCTTTCCTTAGTATTTCATCGAGTGGCGTAGAGGAATTGCTATTGAATTGACCAGATATTCGCAATGGAGATGTATGATTTTCTACGAATTCATGGTTGTCTTCTTGAACCCAACTATTAATGTCTTGTTCTTCGTCTATGGCGATTTGGATGTTATCTTTTTCCAGTTCGTATTTTCTATTTAGATACTCACATTGTCGGATGTAGTCTTTATTGATTCTTGCAATTTTTAATTCCATGCGATTAAGTTCGCACCGAACTAGTTTTGCTTCTTCCTCATTTGCTAATTCTAACCGCAACTTGAGATCGGCAACTGTATCTTCCAGTTCTTCTTTTTCGCGGGAAGAATTGGTGTCCAACTCCAGCTTTTTTAACTTGTATTCGTTTTCTAACACACGAAATCTTGAATTAATTGACATATGCGATGTTTGACTTGCACAATAGCGAGCTGTTTTATTTATATTTACCGGTTCGGGTATTATTTGCGATTGTAATAAATCGTTTACAGCTGGATTTCTACGAGGCACTATTGATTCAGATGCTGCAGGCGCTTGAACTCCCAAACCTTCATAGTTTAACCTATCAGGCATCACAATTTTTCTTTTTTCGGTCATTATGCCTAAAATTCGCAGATGTTTCGATGAATCTTGAAGTTTTTTCTAACTGAAATCGTTGATTCCCGGGTTTCGGCACCAAATGTTGTTTTGGCAGAGATACTAGACTTTTTATTTACTAATATGAACTGCCCTAGTTTCTGATTTAAAATCAAACGGTGTTTCAGCTCTAAAACTTTTTATTCGAACGGAACAATTCCAGCAAATTTTTATTTTACAAGTTTTTTTTTTTTGACAACCTCTTTTTTTAACCGACAACTGTCAAATATAATAAATAGCACACTAATATATTAAAATTTTTGAAATATACGTCAAAATATGTCACGATTTGTTGTTCTCGTCGACAGCCTTTTCTTCTGTACCCCTCCATCGTATATATAAAGTTTAATAATTTTGGATTGACGTGCTTCCCCATAGGATCGAAATTACATCGTGATAATAACGAAAACGATACAATATTACCATCGACATATAGAATATAACAGGACACTCGCTGCTCCTGACTCCATTGGTCTATAGCATCATCCTTTACTCTTATTCGTAGTATTTTATTAACGGCATTTTTTCCATGTTTTCAGTTAGGTATCTACTTAAGAAATGTCTCAGCTTTTGAAAATCTCACTATTATCAAACCCCCCACTTTTTTGGTAATTTACTTTTCTGAATTTGGGGCGGTTTTAAAAGTACACTAATAACATACCGAATTAAACATCGTAACATGTTGTAAGATCCGTTGTGTTGTAATAAATCATACCCAGTATAGATTATAAAGACGCAGATTACCTACCTGTCAGAAATGTGTCATACCTGTAATTATAGGAGATATAGGAGAGGGAATATAGGTAAATATGGAAGGGGTTTTTCACATTATCTTTTCCGACCTGTATACAAAGACATCTAACGAAAACCAATCGGAATTTGTATACATTTGCCATACCTCGTATATAAAAAAAATGTTTTGGATTTTTGTAAAAATATCTCCTCTTCTTCTAATCCTTTGTAAATTTACGTACCCTGTATATGATTAGAATTTGTATAAAGGGACGAAAACTGCTCGAATTTGTATACCTTGCGTCATACCCTGTATATAAACAACTAAAAAGCCATGTATTTTTTAATCTAATATTTTGACGGTCGAAATGACCTTTTCGACCCTTACGATCCCTAATGCAGGTATATTTATCTTAATCCAGATGTGGAACTCTTAGAGAATTTGTGTAGTGTAAAAGTAAAGTTTATATACTTATTAAAATCAATAAAATACAGTTCATTATCGCCCTATAGGGTTAGACCAACAACAAATTTGTTAACGAAATAATGGTATGAGTCGTTGTTATTATAACACCTCATTGGTTAACGATATAGGTATGTAAATATGAAACTAATATGGTTTTATTACCTATATGACTTTCACATTATCGACGTACGCCCGAATCTTTTCCGACCTGTATACAACGACATCTAACGAAAACCGATCGGAATTTGTATACCTGTGCCATACCTCGTATAAACTAAATAACGTCTTACGGATGATCTTCGCAACATATCCTGTACACTAGAAATGACCACCGCACGTCTTACGAATTGACAATTTTAATTTACGACCATACCCCAGTAACGACATTTTTGCCACTTACCACGTAACCGTTTCCGTATTAAGAAATGATCATTATCCAAAATTTTCACAGTCTAATTTGCGACAAACCCTGTATATGCAGACCCGTATCTAACCCGTACCATATCAACAAATTGATATTTCTAACATTTCTTGGTATCCCTGTATATGATTACAAGATATCTATCACAGACCAAATTCGATGAAAACTGTTCGATCAGAACCTCTATTTGTATCATACATCGTATATAAACAGATAACTAAAACATTTTTCACGTCTGCGACGTCCATTTGAACGGTCTTGATATGCCCTACCCCTTACCTCTTACCAATGATCTTCACGACATACTGTACTAGAAATTGGCAAAACGACGCAAAAATTTGAATACGAAACCTTAATTGTGTCCGTATATAAACAAGCAAGACATCCATTTGGACGGCCCTGTAGACATACCCCTTATGTGATGTCCCCCGTACGAATGATCTTCGCGATATACCCTGTATACTCGAAATGACCACCGCACGTCTTGACATTTTTAATATAAAATTCACGACTATACCCCTTATAACCATTAATGTAACGACACTTTTTTTTATTTGCCACATACCGTTTCCGTATTAAAAATGATCATAATCCGATATTTCGACGGTCTAATTTGCGACAAACCCTGTATATGCAGACCCGTATCTAACTCAAAATGACCCGTACCATATCATCAAATTGATATTTCTAACATTTCTTAGTATCCCTGTATATGATTACAAGATATCTATCACAGACCAAATTCGATGAAAACTGTTCGATCAGAACCTCTATTTGTACCATACTCCGTATATAAACAGATAACAACTAAAACATTTTTCACGTCTGCGACGTCCATTTGGACGGTCTCGATATGCCTTTATGTAAAACCCCCGTACTACGTCTTACCAATGATCTTCACGACATACTGGAGTAGAAATTGGCAAAACCACGCAAAAAATTGGCAAAACAACGCAAAAATATCACAGAGCCTTCAGTATTTGAATACGAAACCTTTATTTGTGTCCGTATATAAACAAGCAAGACATCCATTTGGACGGCCCTGTAGACATACCCCTTATGTGATGTCCCCCGTACGAATGATCTTCGCGATATACCCTGTATACTCGAAATGACCACCTCACGTCTTGACATTTTTAATATAAAATTCACAACCTCCAAAACGACATTTTTGCGACCAACCCCGTACTCAGCGGTCAATATTTGACGAACTCGATCGTCTTACGATCAACATTTTTTACGACCCTGTATGTAACGAGATTTTCGACGAATGATCAACTAAAATTAAATGACCCGTCTTATCTCTTATTCACAAAAGTCGTCCGTAATAATTTATACCACGTGGTCGACCGCTCGACCTTGAATGAGCCAATTTCGACGTTTTTAGACCTTAGCTTTTTTGATGATTTTCTTATGGAGATTCCCATGTTAGCGCCTCCGCCATGGTCTAGAACCGGTGCTGCCTATCTACTGGCATTGTATAATACCATGCAGGATCCAAGCCATATGTTTTCATTGCTGTTTCTCTGAAATTATCCATAACATCTGCTAGTAGCAGGATATCCGTTTTCATATACAATTTACTGTATTCTCCAAGGTTACTTATGCTAAAAGTGTTTCAAATATTTTGTGCATGAATGTAATCATCGTTGCACAATTCCACATCATTTAATTTATTATAAAATTTTTCAATTGGTGGCAACTTGTTTTACTTCAATTTCTCGACACTATCCAAATAGTCATAAGGAAAAACACCTTTCCTAGTTAAAAGTTGAAATTTATCAGGATCTAAATGATTAAACTCACGTTTTAAATTGTGAAAATTTTCTAAACTTAATGAAGCAACAAGTTCATCAAGACTACAACCCATAAATCTAAAAGAATCTATAAATCTAAATTTAATCTTACTATCATTATCGTTTAAAGTGAACGATATATATTTTTCTTTATTTAACGGAAGAACCGAAACATGTCCTCGTTTTGCAATATCTTTTATGATAAAATGACTGTCGTATCCGGAAAGGTTGTGGATAAAATTGGGACAACAAAGAATTTTTTAAATAAAAGATTACAAGTTTGGTGTGCACAGCCTCTAAATAGTCCTGTAAAATGATCAGATCATGGTCTCTTACAATATCTTTTTGTTTTAATTTTGTTTCACAAATGGACAAGTTTGTCTATTTAAATTTTCTATCGGTTCTATTAGCGGAACTATATTAATTATTTTACTCTCAACAAATTGTGCAATCTTTTTAATTTCATTTGAAAACCTATCCATACAATCCACACCTTCATAACTATTGAAATAAGAAAAATTATCATTATATGTACATTTCATGTAATATCCTGCACAAATTGCTTTGTGATTTTGGTATTTATTAATTGTTTTTGATAATTTTGTTTTACAAGGTTCCAAAATAGCTTCAATATCAGCATATATGAGAAAAGGAATTCTTTGTTTGTAGATATAGTTTTTAAATTCTACAAAATCATATTTTGGAAATGAAATTTTACAATGGTTTGTATTTTCACATAATAAATAGTGATTTCTTAACTATTCCTCACTATAAAAATAATTTAAACAACGATCACACAAGTTAATTGCAGCTGTATGTTTAGTTACTTGAGATCGAATAAGTCGAGAAAGATTTTTAATCAAGCAATAGTGGAATTTTAATTCAATATCATCATCATCAGCATTATCTGACGCCGCCGTAAAATCATTTAACTTTGGAAAATATTTATTTTGTATTAATAATAAATTTACATGTTTCTCTAATTTCTTTTTTGTGAGTTTAGCAGGTACAACTACATATGATGAGTTTTTTTCTGTTAATTCTAAAGCGTAAACGTTTACAGAAATATTATTTAATTCCTCAAATTTATTAATTTGTTTTAATTTCATAGGTAATAATTCTAAACCTTTAGTATTTAGCACAAGACTATAGTGTGGATATGATGATGTTAACCTATAATTACGAGTAGTTGGGTATAAAAAACTAACAATACTCCAATAAAAACATGCCTCGTCTCTATTTTGAATGTTGATACATGCTTTTTTATTTTTAATTTGTGGTGGTAATTTAATATAAGATCTATTGCCTATTTTATATTCGTTTATTGCTACTTCTAACAGCAAAATTTTTCGTAGTACCCAACCGCTAGATTCTTCCGCAAATTCTGACAATTTATTTAAAATATAATCTGTTACATGATGATGAAACCAGATTGCTGAATCTGTTGTTTGGTCTAAAATTGCATTAGGTGTAACAAAATACTTTTGATCAATTACTTCTTGATCACCTGCCATTTTAACAAAATCTGCCCAAAGTGTGGTATTTATTTTTACAATTAATTTATGTTTAATAATTTGTTTGATTTTCTTTCTAAAAACATTAAAAGCATCTGATAAAAATTCTTTAATTTCTTTATGCAACATTTACAATCACTGCAGTCTGGACTCTACTATTGAAACAAGAAATAATATTTTTCCAATAAACTTTTGGATTTTTAGCAACATGTTCATTTTCTACTTTTATTAAACATTTCAATCTTTTTAGTTGTCCAATTTTGGTTATTATTTTACTTTTTTGACCAACCTTTAGTTTATATTTCTTTAATGCTATGTTACATTTTCTAATACGTTTATTAATTAAATTTATTGATTCCTTTTCAGCAGAATTGGCTCTAATTAATTTTATAGACTCATCAATTTTAGATAATATTCTTGGATATTTGTCCATAATTTTATATCACAATTATTTATAAAAATATATAACTTACCAATTAAATCTCAATTATTTCAAACGATGATGCGAGATTCGGCTTGCCAATTTCTACCGTTCCTCTAAATACAATAGCGTATTTTTGTTCTTCAAAATATCTAATAAACGGTTTATACGTTTTTGTTACCCTCTGTGGAAGGAATGTTACGTTATTTTCCAGTTCTAGCAAAACCGTTTCTCCGAACTTGCTTTGTACAGTTTTTTCTGATAGTATTTTTTGAGGTTCACCCAGAATTAATTGATCGAACAAGTTTTTTCTCGGTTCTTCTTCATAAAGTTGGTCACGCTTTAGGTCTAGGACATAGCGGTGATCATAAATCGGTAATGTATCCTTGGTACCAAACCAATGCAACTACGTTGTCTGATGATGATAAAATGGCATTAGAAGCTTTATATGGAGCTAAGAGTAAATATGCAGTTATTCCAAACATGACTACTACTACTGCAAAATCAAAGCCTAAAATTTTAACTACTACGTTAAGACCTAAGATTTCTACTACTAGTACTACTACTATTAGTACCACTACACCAAAACAAAATTTCATAAGAAATGTATGTGAATTAGAATATCCAGATTTAGTATTTTTAGCATATACACCATCATTTCCAAATCACCGTATGTATATAGTAAGTAAAGATTTAGTGTGGAAATATGACTTAAACGATGGCACGATGCCCTTTACTGGTGAAAAATTTCAAAATTATTTTCCACGTATTTCAAAATTCTTATGGAGATTTAATTGGTGCTAGTAACAATCGAATATATGCTGCACCATTTCCCAGTATACGAATTCAAAAATTTAACTTGTTACCTGAAGTAGCTAATGCAAACAAAATAAAAGCCCTATTTCAAACAAACTCTGGAAAAAAATACGTTTTTATTGATGATTCGTTTATTGAATTTAACTATGATTAAATTGTCTCAAGAGGACGCATAAGTGATGTTTTCCCAGGAATTCCAAATGATATTACGTCAGCTTTTAATTATATTAATAGTCATATCTATTTTTTAAAAAACAACATTTACTTCAAATATAATGAATTTAAAAAACAAGTCATAGAAAAAGGTACCTTTAACTGGAATATAATAGGAATACCTTGTTCGGTCCGAGGATTAGTAGAACAATTAAAATACTTACTATCCAAAGTATCTGCATTTTATATCTGATTATTTAAATTATATGTAAAGTTAATAAATAAAAAGTCCAATATGCAATTGATTTTTATTTTGATTTTGATTCACCCTGTATATTTCATATTATTGGATCCAATCTGTATAAACCATCATTTTTTATCTATTAGAAACACCACATCTACACACGCTATTACTTTCACTAAAAGTAGGGAAGGGATTCGGCATATACTGTTTAACTCACATGTTTAATGTTGTTTAACTCACAATTTATTCTTAAATTATACATATTTTTATTAATCTTAATTACATAATATGCGAATAAATGATTCATAACTTGATACAATGTTACTACGTTACTTTCTACCGGTCGGGCGATCGGGAGGGGACACTGAAGGTCATTTAACGTAGAACATACATTGTACTACTACTAATATGTTATAGTCAATGACGATAATTGGGCATTCACGTGAATGGCCAGCCATTGAAGTGAACGCTCATTTCTGCAGGCCAATAACGTTAAAGACGTAAGGCTATGTGTCCACTGTCGACAAAATGTTGCGACACTGTTTTGTTGCCAACGAGGCATTTTTGTGTTCACTACGGCAACAGAAGAGAGACAAAACGTCTCGTCGCTGAGTAGTGTGTCCACAGGGACGCAAAAATGTTGCCGGGGCGGGGAATGCTCACTGTCACTTCCATCATGGACGTGGTGGAAGTTGCTGCTATTTGTGCATTGTTGGTGAGACGGAAACGTCGCCGAAAACATAAATATTGGGTTCACCCAATTTATAGTGAGCGTTTAACACTAGGAAAGTTTTACACCAGTTTTGAACGGTACCGAAATTTCCCGGATAAGTTCTTTTCCTACTACAGGATGAGTATTAACTCATTTGATGAACTGTTAGCACTTGTGGGACCTTCCATTGCTCACCCAGATACCAGCTTCAGAAGAAGTGTACCGGAAGCAGAAAGGCTTGCTGTAACCCTCAGGTGAGAAACTGAACCGTCCATGATTACAGTTCATGTAATATTTTTTTAATGATTCATGTTTTTAATTGATATATACAGGGTATTTCGAAATACCACCCCCATGTTAACTTTTGAACGCTTTTTAAACACTGAACGCTTTTGACTTTTGAAACACTTTGTATTGTATATTTACCACTAAAACAGATAATACAAAAATGTGTATAATATCATTCTTTTTTAGTGAAAATACGTTTTTTTACTATAATAAGAATATTTTGTCATTGTGAACATTTAAAAACATACCATTGTTTGTGATTTTATTGTTGGATTTAAAAAAAGAATTTTAAGAAATATATGATAATAAGTTGTAAATAAGTGGTAATGCTGGGTAAATAATGTATGTAAATAAAACTCAGTGTTACGCAGAAGAAACAGTTTATTTCTAAGTAAATTTTAATATAACAGTACCTTCAGAAAATTCTCAATAACAATATCAATAATTCATAATTTGATTGAAAAGAAATGACAAAAACGCAGCGTAACTGAAGCACTGCAGTATAATATAGTTTTTATTGTTTAGTCCATAAACAAAACAACATAAGAACAACACAGAACTACTTCCATGTTACTTAATACTGCCTAATTCCAAAATTTCAGACTCGGGTGAGTACACGTTGTAATCGTACGTAGTTTGTGATTCATTTGAGTTAGAGCTGTGAGGGGACTCCAACTGAGCACGAGAATAAGTTTGATTTGCTGGTCTTGCATAATGAGGTCTCTGTTGTCCCATCATAAACTGAACGTTACTGAAAGTATTTGATGACGGTGACGGTCCAGTATATACAGAAGAAGCAGATTGTTGTGGCCTTATGTCTATAACGGGTGGTTCCATAAAATGCGCGGGATTTTGCTGAGACATAGTTTGAAGTGAACCAGTTGCAGGAGCATTTGTGTATCTCCGAAGAACCTGCAGGATATCGATCCTAGCATCTAGTTTTTGACTCTCAGTAATTCGCTTTAGAAACGGTACCAATGACATTGCGAATGTTACATCTTCATCTTTTCCTTCTTGTTGTTTATTAGATAAAATGGACAGCATATCACTTTCAAAAGTGTTACTTCCTGACTTTTTAGCAGACCCTCTAGGGTTAACTACTTGCCTTTTTGTCGTGATGTTGACGCTATGCTGTTCCTGTGTATCATGTCTGTCATGCTGATCTTCAACGTCATCTGGATTTTCGTCTGCATCAGCAACTTCTCCCTCTGTCAAATTCGAAGCTGTAGGTTTCGGTTGAGTGTGTGGCAGTAGAAATAGAAGTCTATCAAAATAAATATACTTCCTTCTCTTGGAAGCGGGTGCCCCGGACTGAACAGTTTTTTGTTGCCGGAGTTCTCTTGAAAAACTCGATCGCAAGCTTTTCCATTTGCTTTGGACCTCCTTCCCTAAAACAAAGCAACCCAGTTTTAGATTATTTAAATTAATCGGGGAAATACCGTTTCCCTAATAAAGCAAGATGTTTTAGACGGAAAAGTTTGTAAAAACCAACAAAACGTGTCTAAAATGCATTTCAGTCTCCAAGTACTTTCAAAATTCCCGCACAGTGAAGCTGTTGGCTAACCATAATTTCTGTTTTCCTCTATGAACAACAGAGAAAAACATAATTTATAATTTGTTTTCTCTTTTCCAGGTATCTATCGACGGGAATGACTATGAACGCAGTTTCACACGAGTATTGTCTTGGTGTTAAAACAGTGCAGACTATTGTACAGTCTACGTGCGTGGCACTATGGGAGGTCCTTTTACCTGTGTACATGAATCCAAACAAGACCAATAATGATTGGCTGGACATAGCTGAGAAATTTCATAAGAGGACAAACTTTCCAAACGCAATTGGTGCGCTTGACGGAAAACACATAAGGATCATCCAACCAAGTGGAACAGGAAGTACCTACTTTAATTTTAAGAAGTTTTTTTCTTTGGTTTTGTTGGCATGGGTGGACTCAGACTACAGTTTTGTGTATGTTGATATCGGTGGTTATGGAACATCAGGTGATTCTACCATTTTCAACTACTCAGCTATGGGACAGAATTTGAAGAACAACACTTTGAACATTCCTGCATCAAGAAAACTGCCAAACGATGACGAAGGACAAACAATGCCGTTTGTTGTACTTGCGGATAGCGCTTTTGGGCTAACAACAAACATCATGCGTCCTTACCCAAAAAAGAAACCAAATCAGCTTCAAAGAATATTCAACTACAGACATACAAGAGGACGTAGGGTTGTTGAATGTGCATTTGGAATTTTGGCGTCCAAATGGCGCATATTTTACAGACCCCTGAATACAAGTGTACCAGTTTCTGAAATGATTGTCAAAGCATGTTGTGTGTTACACAATTTTGTTCGAGTCAAAGACGGCATCAACTTTGACGACACATTGTATGAGTGCCCCTTGGAGTCTACGGAACCATGCAGAGTACGTGGTGCCCCATCAGCACTAACCATCAGAGACTACTTTGCCAGGTACTTTACTTCCCCTCAAGGTGCGATTCCATGGCAATACGAAAAGATTTGACTCTGGCAGCATGATAAGCAAACAAGACTTTCCAGTGTTGTGTCACCGGTACTTTTTCATAATATTTTAAGACTTTAAAACATTCACTAATCTTAGGAGACCCGCAGCTCCTAAAGAACGAAAATATTTATAATGTAAAAGTCCTAAAATTGCATTTCCCACCTGTTTATCAATAAATATACAAGTTTTATGATTTTATATTTCTTTATATTCAAATAAATATACGAATTTAAAACCCAAAATCTATGACTTGATATTACTTACCAGCTTCCGATTTCTGTTCTTCTGTCATGGCGTCCCAATCCACGAACACACCTTTACACACTTCTACCCACAACCTTTTCTTCAAATTACTATCCATGTAGTTTACATTGTTCTTGTCGTACAACGCTGATCTAGTTTCAATTTCATCAATTATTCTCTCTACTAACTCGTCCGTTAAAAGAGACATGATCGTATAACTGCAGCACGCACACAAACACCCCTCAAGACGAACTGGACAAGTGCGATACTGGAACACTCCACCCTGGCGGTGGTGTAGGCAACTAAACAGTCGATAGTGAACACAGCGCCATTTGAATGCACGAGCTACACCTGTGTTACCGGACAAAATTGTCGCAGAAATGTTGTGGCCGTCTACAGCCCTCGACGACAGCCCGGCAACAGTTGACAACAGTTTTGTCGCTGTCGCTGTAGTGAACACACTTCTATACAAACCCACTGGTCACATCTCGGCGACGGAAAAGTGTCGCAACATTTTGTCGACAGTGGACACATAGCCTAACAGCCCGTGTTGTTAATACTTCTCATACCAACATCTTTGGCTAGTCAATAACGAGAATAACCGAAAACCGCTGGCCAATGTGTTCATCAATCAAAATGATGATTATTGAAACTAGGCAATATGATATTTTTGATTTTATTTATGCCGCTGTGTAATGGGCAATGACGTTAACTGTTCGCTTGAATTTTAAATTATCAACATTGTCAAAATTAGATGGTCATTCACGTTATTGGCCGGTCATTGACGTGAATGTCTAATAAGAATGATCATTCACGTTATTGGCCAGATTAACGTCATTACCCGTAACAAATACATGATTCAAAATATTTCGATAAAAAAAATTTTTCTTAAGAGACCAGTCCGTTAGTTAAGGTGTTAAAATTATTAGCCAATTTCAATATACCTACTAGAGGAGACCTTGTTGATATATACTGGTTTGGAATTTTAAACATTAACGAAGTACGTACATGGCGCCCAGAGACGTTAAAAGGGATTAAAGCTAGAATATCAGGACTATTGACATTATTATTAATTACATTATACAGGAACATAACAGCTATCAGATTTCGTCTTTGTTCTAGGGAGAATATTCTAAATTCTGACCGTAGAAAAATGATCTTATACTGTTGTAATCAGGCCAAGTTTTAGTTTGTCGAAAAAAGAAATATCTCAGAAATTTATTCATTATTCTTTATCTTTTAAAATTGTAATGAATTCATTGAGCTAAATGACACAAGCAAACTCCAATTTGGGTCTCACTAGCGTAAATTAAAGTGTCTTCATTGTACCAACATTTGTAAATCCCTTAGTTGGCCTTATAACATATCCCAAAATTTTTTTAGCTGATGAAACAATATTTTTAATATGACTGGCAAAGGAAAACACTTTATTATAGGTCAATCCTAAGTCTTTAACTTCAGAGCATCTTGATAATAATTCTCCTCCCATTTCTTAATCGAAAATAATTGGCTCTCGGGTGCGTAAAATACTCAGAACTTTACACTTACCGAGATTAAAATGCAGTTTATTTTCTTGACTCCATTTGTAAATATTATGTAAGTCTTTTTGTATTAAGATACAATCTCGCACATTTTGTATGATTATATACAATTTTAAATCGTTTGCAAATAAAAGACATTTACAATATTTAATAATATTCCCAAAGTTGTCATTGATTATGAAGAAGTAATTACGTCAATTATTGCATTTAAAAAGGAAATGGTACCTGATGAGCCGCCCAATTATGACCTTAGGGATAGTTTCTATGATTTATTCGATAATATTGAATATTTAGCCAAAAAATTACTAAAAGTTAATGAACCTCAAAACCAAAATAGTAACTCTAGTAATAGCAAAAAAGTGCAAATGCCAAGAGTAGAATTAATAAAATTTAGTGGAGAAGATCTTTCCTTGTGGCCTTTTTTCTATGAAAATTTTGTGCATCTTGTACATAACGAAAACAATTTTTCCTCTGCCGAAAAACTACAATATTTGTTAGGTATTTTAATTGGAAAGGCTCTTAAGGTGTGTAGTTCAATCGAACCGTTACCTGGTAATTATCAAATAATATGGAAGCTTCTAGAAGACAAATTTAATGATAAAAAATACCTTTTCAATTTATATTTAGATAGATTATTAAATTTTCGCTGTTTGCCCAACAACAATCCTTCTAACCTCTAAATTTTTCTTGAAAAATTCGATACCAACGTTGCTGCTGTAAAACGACTCAATTTAAACGACTTAGTTCTAAACTACCCCAAGAAACGATTTGTAGCTTTGAGCTCATTCGAGCAAGTGATGAATTACCTACTTATAATGAGTTAGTCAAATTTTTACAGCAACAAAGTAAAGCCATGAACAAAAAAGATTCGCGTTTAAATACCCATTTTGCTAGTGCGCAAAAAAATCCCAAGACGTTTTTGGCGAATAATAATAACAATAATTCATTTCATAATTGTGTCGCGTGTAATAAAGGTCACCATTTATTAAAAGATTGTAAATTTTTTAGCGATTGCTTACCCCAAAGGCGATTTGAAATTATTAAAGCAAATAATTTGTGCATAAATTGATTTTCTTCCAAACATAGAGTAAGTAACTGCCCTTCCAAATTTGTTTGCCTACTTTGCAAAACAAAACACCACAGTTTGTTACACCGTAATGAAAGAGAGCCAGCAGGACCATCCCCATCTTCAGTTGAACAGAATTCTGTGGAAGATTCTAGTTCCCAGAATACCCATATTCTTTGTACCAAAGTAAATTTAAAATCTAATGTCGTTTCCCAAAATTACGTGCTTTTAAGTATGGTCCTAGTTCAAATAATCGATAAATGGAACAAAAAGCAAAATATTCGTCTCTTAGTAGACACCGGTTCTATGTCCAATTTATTAACTGTAGACTGTTGTAAAAGGTTAAGTCTTTACTATTCCAAAATTTCCTCCAGTGTCGTGGGTTTAGGGGGTTTTAAAGAACCAATTAGAGGAAAAATTAGTTTAACTGTTTTGTCTAGCTTAAATCATAATATTAAGCTTCCCTTAGAGTTTTTAGTTCTAGAACGAATAACCAGCTCGCTACCCGAAGTTTTTATAGACTTTAATCCTTTAAATAATCTGAAAAATATTAACCTAGCCGACCCTACCTTTTACAAACCAGGAAAAATTGATGGAATATTAGGTGCAGGCGTGTTTGCAGAAATACTGCGCTCAAACCGTGTATTAGGAGTATCGGGTACCCCTACCGCCATTGAAACCACCTTAGGTTATATTTTTATGGGACCCACATCCAATTACTTTCCCAGTAACTTTAATATAAATAATTCGCTTACCTTTTGTACTTTTCTCAGTTTAGAAAATTTAGTCGAGAGGATGTCTAACCTTACCTTTTTCCAGTAGCTACTCTTACTACCCCTATCAAGCTAGGATACCTACCTCAGGTTATAAGTGTAGAAGGTTGTCTGTGTCAACCTAAGTCGGCTTGCGGCTAAACTGCAGTGGAGACGGGTTGAGTCTCTTTCAAAAGTCGCAGATCTAAAATAGGGCGCCAGCTATGTTTAAAACCTGACCGACGACATAGTAAATTACTACCTTCCAAACCATTAACATAGCAAATGATTCAAAATAAAAAAACCTTCCTTAACTACACCAATTTATTATCTAGGATACACCAAAAAAATGTGCCTTAGTGGCAGTATAACAGGATAGTTATGTATATATATATATATATATATATATATAAAAAAATACTCAATGAGATGTAATCACATATTGTACAAAACCTCATGTATGTTAAATACCAAGCTCAACAAGCTAGAATGAATGACATCCCCAAAAACAAGATAATAATTATCAAAATATTACTAAGAAATCAATCTTAATTAAAGCAAAATAGGTAACATTGACATATTTTAAACCCACAATTTTAAAGCAAACAAAACAAATGAAACAATAACAATATCTTTACAAACTACTATTGAAATATACTCTTTTCCCCCCAACCTAGACTCAAGAAATATTTACCAAACATATACTTATAAGTAAAGTTTAAATTGAGATACCGTTATAAAAGTGTTAAAGAGATACAAAAGCTTGACTTGGTATTAACAAAACCTAGTTTCTGAGTTTACCAACCATTTATCATTAACTTATACCTTGAACGTTGTCGTTCTAGTCATGGCCATGTCTAATACGCTCACAAGAATCAGGTATTTATCATTATATGCTAACAAGCTATAGGTTTTCAATATTCAATAAAATGTTATTACTCTAATACTAATAAAAAAACTTATATCTAGTTAAATCCGCTGACAAAAAAATAAACCCCCCCCCAATAAACAAATATGAGATACTTTAACCAATAGTCTTCACATTACCACTCATGAATATGAACCCCTACTCCTGATAAATGCATTGACATCCTGGAGAACTCCTGCCTTTTTGTTTTAATCCCTGTTTGGACCTCCCACAAGAACCCTAAACGAAGAAAATATTCGTTATTTTAAATTTAACTTTTTTTTCCCTAGCAAAAAAAATAACACAAAGAAAACACTTTCTATAACTATAAGTAACTTATTTCTAGCTAAACATACCAAATAGTGCCTACCTGCACTTCCGCAGGGCCTTCTCGATTCGTAAACTCCACAGGGCAAACACGTGGTTGACGAAATGGCGTCCAGCCTTCGCAAATCTCGTTGGATTTCTTATAATCCCCACAATGAGCAATTGTGTCCCAATCAAAAGGAGTTGTTGGTTGCTGTTGGATACAGGTACAATAATCCCTTGCGGTTTTGTTTTTTTCTTCAAGCCAACACCAAACCCACTCCTGGTTTGCCTCCTGAATCTTCCTTACCAAAAAAACATTGAATGGCCAGTCGGAGGATAATCCCGAAAATCGGCTGGCGATGGAAGCCGATTTAAAGCAAATGTATCGCCAAGTAAATTTAGTAGAATCTTATCGTCAATATCAAAGGATACTTTGGCGATTCAATAGAAATGATCCAATATCAGTGTATCAACTTAATACCTTGAGTTTCGGAGTAAAATCATCACCCTTTCTGAGTTTGCGCGTTGTCAAACAATTGATCGAAGACGAAAGTAAAACTTTTCCTGAGGCTAGCTCTCATATTAACACTCATATACAAGACCTGTTGCCTTCTCAGTAGTCCTGTATACATACCAAATTATTTTTAAGTTTAAAAATAAGTTTATTTTTAATTACCTATTTATTAATAAGATATGGAGTTTGATTTCTACGTAAAATGTGTTGCCTATACCTAGGACCTTTTGTTTTTGGGCACACGCTCTAATTAAGTTAAAATTAATAGCAGCTTAATCAGTTAGTGGTTGACTTTTGATCGCGCCGTGTATCGGTGTATCCGAAAGTTGCTATACAATTTCTTTATTGTAATAAACCAACCGGCATTATCGGGAAATATTTGACTAGTGAAAAACACCCATTTCCTATTTACCCTGTTTTTTCCTGGGTGCCAAATAGATGAGAGAATATTCTGGAAATCTCAGGAGAAATCAAAAGGTAGGAATATTTTATACCATACAGTCCGCTTAACCAAAACCCAACAGATGGTATACATCCTCTTTAACAAATGGAACAAGATCCCTTATGTCATTGCAATTATTATGATTATATTCAAAACTTATAACTATATCCAAGATTTTGCCCTTACTATTTTTTATGCCATTATAGAGTTTATATGAATTTATATCTAAAATTTTTTTCATTATATTAAGTTTCTCATTAGATACGTTAAAATCAAAGTCTGGTCCATTAATTTCACTTAAATTGAAGTCTCCAAATATATATGTATTCTCAACATTAGTTAAATTTTGTTCTATATAATTAAACAATATATTGTATGCATTTGCTGAAGTATTAGGTGGTATGTACAATAAGGGTAAATTTTGGATTCTTTACTTTAAAGTCAATAACTAAACATTCAAATTTAAATATTTTGGAACCTTTTTTATAGCAACAAGTACTCCACCTCCTGTAAATTTATTTGTAAGTTGCAGATCTCTGTTTGCTCTTACCAAATTCTACATATCGCTCACTGGGTGCAATAGTGGCACATCAAAAAAATAGTAGTTTCGAGAAAATGATCAATTTATAACAAGGAATTAAAATATTTAAATGTTCAATATCAACTTTCTTAAGTAATTGGAAGTGTAATGTGTATATGTTTTTAAAATTCGGCATCCAGTTGTACTATTGGTATTTTTTAGCAAAATGTCTTTTTAAAAAAAAATAATTAGATGTGCCGTTATTGACTTTTTTACACACACAATTATTATAAATACATTTAAATATCTTTATGAAAAATTCTTAATAAAACTGCGGTTTGAAGCTTAAGTACATTTTTATTACAAAAAAATTAGTAAATAATATGGTTTGGTAAGAATGGTAACTATAACAGTTTGTTTGAACTTAACATTGCTAACCTAATTTTTAAATAAAACTCAAAAAAACAAAATTTCCTATCACTTGGCAAATTGAACAAAAACTAGGTACTATCCTTAAACTAAATAAAAAGTGATGTTTGGTCTGTCCTTAGGCATATTTCAAGCTATTATAAAAATGACGGTAACATTTTTTAATGGCATTGCTTTTGAGCAAATCCATCAGGTCGTCAAATTTTTTCTTTGGAATTGGTATAATATCTTGGTACGCACGTTCTAGATCAACGGTTTGAAAAGACTCGAAGGCCGAAGCTGTTCGCGTATTTCTTTGTCTAATGCTTACACTTTTGTAATCAGTTTGACTAAACGAAGTTTTATAAAAGAAAACATCTGGAGCATCTTTCTCTACTTTAAATATACAGGCATCATTCATTTTAAAAATATCGCCTGAACTGTCCTTATAATAATTAAAAGAAGTTTGCGTAATTAATTTTTTTAGGTCAAAAAAATCATCAAAGCTCATCTCTTCAACTTTGTAAGGAACTCCCGTCTTCTTTGTACCTTTGACCAACATTATGTAATGGTCTGGTGTATAAATTGGACCAGACTTTAATGCCCTCTTAGTGTTCTTTTCTATGACTGAGTGAACGTTATCACCTTCGTTCTGTGTATGGCCGGTTACCAAGTATTTATGGGTTATTGACCTAATATTATACTTAGCTACAGAATAAAAGTATGCTGCTAAAACAAATTTATTTTTTTGCTGTCCTGAGCAATTATCAGAATAAAATACGAAGTCATTACCATCATAACTTTCACTCTGTTCTTTTAAATATCTTATCAAGCAGGAGCCAATTTCATTGGCTCCTCTTTTGCCTTGGCGTGCCACAAAAAACACGTCACAGGGCCTTGTCCTTTTTTAGTAAGACCACACACAGTAAAATTGTAAGTTGAGAGTTTTGATTTGTAATAGAAAGATGAAACGTCACCTTTTGGTGTTGGTAATGTAGCCTGCAAGACAAAAACAACTAACCTTATGGTAAGTGGGGGAGGGATGGACCATATTTTATAAAATTTGTAATAACTCTTTTTATTAAGAACATTTCTTAACAAATATTTTATTGGTAACTTTTTTTTTATTTTTTTTATAAAGGTGGTTAAAAAATCTGCTTTCAGCTGTTGTTATTTGCCTACTTCAGATTCCTGTCTCTACGAACAGGGGATGTGGGGATGGAAATGCCCGACCCACTAAAAACAGTCCACCTTTAAATCTCCTACCAAAAGACAAAATAAAAAGCACCTGGAACCAAACTCTTGCTTATAACCTCAGGTGCCCCTTATAAGTTACCACATTAATTCCCTATCCTCGCTTTCCTTCCTCTCCATTATTCCACAAATGAGTGCATAATACACTTCCCACCGCTTCTTATCTCCCAGCATTTCTGTTATCACCCAGCATTTCTGTTATCACCCTTGTGGGTTCAACTAGGGTAATCTCGCTGTTATCCCTCATCTCCCTCCACCTTTGGCATACCCAGACCGCGTGTTCCGGTCCTCCACGTCGCAAATCAAGCATCTATCGTTTTCCTTCTTACCTATCCTATTGGTATATGATCCAAACGATCCGTGCGCCGTCAGGAACTGCGTAAAGTAGTACCCCGTTCTCCGGTGCGAGCACTCCACCCATGCCGTGATGTTGGGAATTAGTTTCCTGGTCCATTTGGCTGTTCTCTCCTCCTGTCTCCAACGATCCTGCCACTTCCTCATCGTGCGCTTCCTGGCCATCCTTCTTACCCCAGGTGTTCCTCCCACCGTATAACAGAATGAGGCCTCCGCCACCATTAAGTCTATAGGAGGAAAGCCGGCAATCACCTGTACCGCCTCCGCCGATACAGTCCTGTAGGCTGAGGCTACTCTCAGAAGAGCCTGCCTATGCGCTGAAATGAGTTTATTTTTATACAGCTGTATTTTGGTTACCCCCTTCCACACCGGTGCAGCATATAGTAGGGTGCTATGTACCACTCCCGCCAGCATACGCCTCCTCCAATAGCCCGGTCCCCCCACGTTAGGCAAAATTTTTCTAAGAGCTTCCAGCTTACCCTTTGCTTTCTCTATCGTAGCTTTAACGTGGTTACCAAAACACATTCCCTTTGCCAGATATACCCCCAGATATTTGATTTCTGGTTTGACTACTACATTCTCCCCCAACACCTCTAAAAACGCCGGTATCCCAAGCTTCCGTGGAATCTTCAGCACAGCGATCTGCAGCTTCTATCTTGATAACTGCAAACCTTGTCTATCAAGCCATCCCTCGATTAATGTAGATGTTTCCCGCAGTCTCATACCAATCTGCTGCCAGTCGTCCCCTTGTATCACTACAACCAAATCGTCCGCATACGCCACCGGCCGCACCCTCTCCCCGAATTCCATTCTTAAAACCCCACTATATAACACATTCCACAGTGTAGGCCCCAACACCGACCCCTGCGGAACGCCCCTCGTTAAGGATTTCCTTACCTTCCCTAATTTTATCTCACGTTTTGAGAAGTAACTACAGATCATCTCCACTAGATACCCCGGCATATCCTCTTCCTTCAGTATTTTTATTATCTGCCCCCAGCTTGCCGAATTGAAGGCATTCTTGATGTCTATCGATAGAAGCACGTCTATCCTTGAAACGGACGATGCAACTATGTCCCTTATTTCTATCAGTGCCTTTCCAAGACTTTCCCTGTCGTATTTAGTAATGTAATAGGCCTTACATCTCCAGCCTCCTTTATTGGTCCTCCTCTTTTTGGAATTAGAATAACCTTTCCTTTCTTAAAGGCCTCCGGGAAACACTTCTCTCTGAGGTAATCATTATACATCTCCAGAAGACGTCCTGGATATGCATCATATACCATCTTCAACAGCTCCTGCGTTACTTCATCTGGTCCAGGTGCCTTTCCAGTCTTTGCCATCGCCATTGCAATAGCAAGTTCCTCTTGGGTAAACTCTGAAGGAACCACCGCAGTCATCTCGCCCCTGTGCCAGGTTTCCGTTTCCTCTTCAATATTTCTTCCTTTTTTGTATCACCAATTTTGCATACTGGCCTTGCAATCTTTAAAAAGCGGGTCGCAATTTTATAACCCTCCCCCCATGGATTATTTTCCAACTCCTCCACCATATCTTTCCAGCATCTTTTTTTTTATTTTGTAATTGCCCTTCTTAACATCTTGTTGCCCCCCCTCAATTCTTCTCTCCCCTCCCCATTTTCTATCCCCAAACGATACCCCCTGATAACCATCCTTCTAGTGGCAATTGCCTTCCGACGTAGCTCCCGTATTTCCTCTGTCCACCGATAAGGCACTGTTCTCGGCTTGTTTTTCGTTATATTCCTTGCTCCTTCCACTGCTTTTATAATCTGCCTATAAAACTTCCTCGGAACTCCACCCTCCTTGTCCACTATGCTACCAAGCAGTTCTCGAAACTTTCCCTCATCTGTCTCCAGATCCTTGTAGATTTTACCATTCCTTCAAAGAGCCGCAGCATGAATTTTATTAGTCTAATTTTAAAACAGTTTTAAAACACGTGGGAAATAAAAAATAATAATATTTACTAATTGACGTTATTTATTAAAATAACACTGTTATTAATTACATTAGTTATTTTAGTTGGAACGATGTCCTTGCATTGCTTTCGAAAGCTTTCTTATGTCTGGCAAGTAATTGCTTGTTTTTAAGGCACGACTGCAAATTGTCGTCGGTTAATTTGCTTCTTAATTTGCTCTTGATGTGATTCATACACGAAAATGTTTGCTCAGATGAATACGCAGAGCCGAAGATTGATATGATAGCAAATGCTAGTTCTTTTGTCGTGTCATATGTTGCAGGAAGGCTATTCCATGTATCAAACACGATTTGCTCTATTTTGGGTAATTGTTTTATAGCCGTCCATTTATTTTCACAAATCAAATTTGATTTCTCCCTCTCGTACTCTTCCAAATGGCTTATAAGAGCTGTGAACTTACCGCTCCACAGTTCTTTGTTTTTGATATCAATGAGTTGCATCTGAAGTTCCGTAGAATCTGGGCGCCAAGTTCATGTCACCGACATTGATGTTTAGAGGGTATATGATAAAGGATGACGTAGATTTATTTGCTCTAAATTCTTAAAAGCGCTCCTCGAAATTATTTTTAATTTTTCTTATTATTGTACTGAAGTAAACAGTATCAAGCGAAATATTTTTCTCTTCACACTACTTATTTAAATGTTTGAAGTAAACTGAAATACCCTTCTCTATATCTTCGGCAAGCACTTGCGATGTAAGGTCAACCATAAAATATAATTTTTGTAACCAGAAATCTTCTTCTAGCTCCTGGCGATTAATACCTTTTTCAGAGAGAAACGATTTTATTTCTTCTAAACACGACGCAAATCGCTTCAGTACGTTTCCCCTGGAAAGCCAACGCACTTTATTATGGAGAAGTAAATCTATGTAATGACTATCCATTTCGTTCATAAATTCTTTAAACTGGCGATGATACAGGGGTTTGGCCACAATGCTGTTAGTTATCTTTACAACCAAGTTCATTACTTCCATCATGTCGTCTGCGCGCAAAGAGCTTCTTGGTGTATTATACAGTAAAAAGCAAGAACTTTGTGATCAATTTAAGATAGAAACAGCTCCTTTGTTTACACCTGTCATACTTTTCGCTCCATGATTTTCCAAATGGATTGCCACAATATTAGCAATGTCTTCTCCATGAGTTTGTCCCTTAAGCGGCAGGAGTCCCAGAAGCTCTTCTTTGGGACCCTGTGCCGATACATACCACACAAAGAGCGATACTTGAGCTGTGTCAGTTATGTCACATGACTCATCGATTGCAATTGATATTGCGGAAGCCAGCACAATATGTTCAACTTGTTCTGTTATATTTGCAGACATTTTAGCCGTTCTGTTTTGCACTGTTTTTGCCGATAGCGGCATATCTTTTATTTTTTTCATTGTATCAGCTTTATTTTTGAAATGCGTTTCGAGAAGAGGCCAAGCGGAGAGTGGGGTGTGCGCGGGACGCGAGTACGGTGACATCAGCGCGGGACGTGTTGGCATCGGCGGGGTAACAAAGTGCGAGCGCGCAATTTTGGCGATGATTGTATGGTCCGCACGCTCCGTTTGTTTAGGTTTTTTATTTGTGCTGAGGCGGCGCAGTTAGGCACTGAGTGAGTTGGAGGAAGAGCCATATAATCCAAGGGTAAGAGCTGCATGCGGCTCGCGAGCCGCGGTCTGTCGACCCCTGCCTAACCAATCCGAGATGTGTCCACCCCTTTGGTCCTCCGTTGGTGAGCCCCAGATCGGGGACTTTGCATTTAAGTCACCCATCACTATAGCCCGTTCGGATTTCGTGATATTACCAAAGACCTCATCAATAACCCTGGTAAAGGAAGCCATCTCAATATTTGGGGAGATATAGACGCCATACAGGTCTATACCCTCTACCGCTATGTGGCACCATCCCTTCCCATGGTCCCAGACCTCGACTACCAATTTCCTATTTAAAATCTTTACCGCAACGTCCTTTCGTCCATCTACGAACCATTCTCCGTACACAATTTTTTGTTCGGTTCAGTAACCACTAATACGTCCACTTCCTTTTCGCTGGCTGTGGCTAGCATTAAATCGTGCGCCGCTCTAGCCCTTCCAATATTTACTAGCATTATTCGGAGGCCTGCTACTTAGTTTCCGCCCCAACCCCCCGAGAACGCCACTCCATGAATAATAAATAAAGGGAACACCACATTGTATGTATAGGTAAAAAAAAATGGATGCTCACCACACAAACAACACCACTGCATATATACAACATAAAAATATAGATAAAATTATAGACAAAAATGTATGTACCAATAAATATAAAAACGTCTGTGTATAAATAAAACTGTAAACCAAAATATACAATACCACATATTAAAAACCCATATATATCCCACTTTTCCATTTCTGCGTATGGAAGCTCGTGCCGTTTCGATGCGAACCGATAATAAGTCTTATTATTGATCCTGAACGTGACTATGGTTTCCTCCCATACGTTAAATCCCTAAATTTTGGACACTTCATGGAGTCCATCCGGTGACCCGTGACCCCGCAGACTCTGCACTCTGGTTCTTTCTTACAATCCTGCGCCCTATGACTTTCTCCGCCGCAGTTTAGGCACTGCTTGGACCTGTCTACCCCTTGGAATTGTTGGGTGTTATGTCCATAGTCTAGGCACTTGTAACACCTGAGCGGTGTTATCCTCTCTCTAATCCTACACGCGGTCCATCCAATTTTTACCGATCTTATCCCTTTTACCTTTTCG